>JAEIFG010000649.1:755000-958827 GCA_018901795.1 Drosophila sp. st01m | reverse complement strand
TTTACAAGGCAGTATCGGGACGGAGCTTAGTAGAGGTAGTAAACTACACAGAGACAGAACAAAAGCTGTTTTTCGAAGAACCTTTAAATGTCAGTGAATTCAAGACCACACAACACTTTGAGTTCCATTTCCATTTCATAAGATCAGGACAGAACATTTGAACAAGATGGAGGTCGAAGAGTTATATAGAATTTATAGAAGATACCCAAGAGAATTTCATAATGAGGGAGACAACTTGTCTTTTACAAGTACGGTCAAACATCAGATAAGAACCAAGGATGATATCCCTATCTATACCAGACCATATAGGTATGCGTTTAAAGAAAAGCTGGAAGTGGGAAGACAATTAGAGAAGTTACTAGAGCAGAAAATAATTAGACATAGCCATTCGCCTTGGAGTGCGCAAGTATGGTTGGTACCTAAGAAAATAGACGCTTCTGCTGAAAAGAAATGGCGAATGGTAGTGGACTACAGGAAGTTGAATGAGAAAGTAATAAAAGATAGATACCCGTTACCAATAATAAGTGACGTATTGGATAACTTGGGAAGGGCTAAATTCTTCTCGACGCTAGACTTAGCAAGTGGATATCATCAGTTTGAGGTTCAGGAAACGGACATTCCGAAGACTGCTTTCTTTGCAGAGGGAGGCCATTTTGAATATGTGGGAATGCCATTTGGTTTGCCGCAACCTTCCAGAGGTTGATGAATAACATTTTTGGGGAATTCTTGGGCAAATGTTGCCTCATTTATATGGTGTTTTTCAGCGTCCCTACAGGAACACATTACAGATTTAGAAAAGGTTTTTAAAAAGCTCACAGAAGTTAATTTTAAATTGCAACTGCACAAGACAGAATTGCTGAGGACAGAAGTTGAATATTTAGGACACGTAGTAACCCCACAGGGTTACTACCGGGGAAGACTGAGGCAATAATGAAATTTACTACCCCCCGGCAATAACAAAGCCACTGACGAAGCAATTGAAAAGAAAAAAGGCAGTGCAAATTGATGACAAATATATGGAGGCATTTGAAATATGCAAAATCCTATTATGCAATGATCCAATATTACAATTTCCCCATTTTAAGAAGCCATTCATCTTAACAACAGATGCTAGCAATTATGCTATTGAGTCGGTCCTATCACAAGGAAACTTGTGTTGATAAGTAGAAGAAAAGGAAATGCTTGCCATCATTTGGTCAATAAAGCATTTCAGACAATACTTGTTCGGCACTAAGTTCAAAATAGTCATGGACCATAGACCACTAACCTGGTTGATGAGTGTTAAGGAACCCGATTCTAAGCTTGTAAGATGGAGACTTCAGATGTTAGAGTACGAGTGCGAAATAGTTTATAAAAAGGGTTCCCTAAACGTACAACCAGATCTTAACGTTTTAGAAACGCCTCAGAAACGATCTATTCCGCGTTGGAAGACCTACAGTTAGGATATCCAATTTCAGAAAAACCATTAAACGAATACAACATTCAGGTGGTGAAACAGATTCCATTTAGAAATGAAATGAGAATAATTTGGACAGAAAATAACTTCGATGACGAAACAATTAGTCGAAAACTTAAGAATATATTAAAGCCTAAAAGAACGGTGGCATTGTTGATACCGAAAGACTTGGTCTTGACCATTCAAGAAGTATATTGCAAATTTATTGCTTATAATCAGTTATATAGAGCGATAAGATGTACAATATTACTACCAGATATAATAGAGAAAGACCAACAAGAGGAAGTTATCAAGCTAAAATATCGAGATCCAAAACAGAAGGATACATCAAATCTACTACAACCACCACTTCGAACCTACTAAAGTGATAATTAGTGCAATAGAGAGCACGCGACAAAGATCGCAATAACGGACACGCGGCAGCGACCGGTTGCAATAAAATTTAGATATTAGCGCAAATATGTGTATATGTATGTACTCGTATTCTATGTATGTATGTATGTATATATTGTCTGCAATAGTACATATGTATGTTAAATTTAATTGTATGTATTTATATACACGACATTAGACATAAAGAATATGTGTTTAGAGGATAACAGATAGTGTATGTAACAGTTGGTGTATTTAACATTTTTGCAACATTTGTTGCATCAAACGCAAAAAATAATATTTGTTATTAATACTACGGTTTTCAAGTATTTTCAAGTAGTAGTAATTAATAATTTTTCTTGCAATTTATTTTGCCATTCAATATTACAATCTAACTCACATAAGCATAAAAATGTATGCAAGCGCTTGCCCACATGCATATACAAGAACACGCTCGTTGCCCATGCCTATGTGCATTGCACAATGTCCAAACGGTCAAAAGCCAACAGCAAAATGTCCAAACGGTCCAAAGCAAAACAGCACAATGTCCAAACTGTCCAATGTCAAAACCAAACTGTTCATCTGTGTAGCGTCATAAACAACCCTTGTTTGTTTGCCGTTTGTAAACATCGAGGTCCAGTACCGTTGAACTCATTGCGTCTGCGCACATATTTAAACAAGCACGAACATACCCATTGCAGTTCTCTGCTCCCACTCCGACTCCCTTGGTCACCCGACACCATCAGCCAAACCATCGCGTGCAACTCGGAATGTTAGCTGAATCCACTTTGATGCATTGACACTGATGTAACGCTGACGCTGATGCAAACGAAAACGATTGAGCAACCAACAAACGACCAGTCAGCAAAAACACCAACAGCGACCAATATACACATTTTTAAAGCCAAGCTATGATATATAAAGTTTACGAAATAAAGAACACTTTTGACTTGAACACCACCTAACACTTCGTTTGCTCTTGCTCCAAATCACATCTCCTTTGACGTAGCCGGAACCTTTGGGTTTCACCACTCATCGTTAATTCGCGCTCATTAGTGCATATAAGATCAAAATAGAAGCCCATTTTTAAATTTCCATCTGCAATTTATGTTTGAAAATAAAAATATTATTTCAAATTAAAAATGCCTGTCCACCAATTCTATGTGCTATTTCTTGATCCGTGTCGAATTATGGGTTTATTCTCAATTGACGCCATTAAAATTGATGGGCTTAACTAGGCTTAAAATAGGCGACAAATTAAAATGTGCATTTTACCTCTTTGGTAGTGTGCAAATGACGAAATAATTTAAATAATAATATTTATATTAACCTATTAAAATAAATACCATAATTCTGATACTTTCAGTGGGGGTCTGCGTCCGAGCAAAGCAAGGACGCAAAAGCGGGCCCTATAGTCTTTTGAAATATATATAATGATTGTAAAGATCGGTGAAAAAATATCGGACCAACAAATTTATTAATAATACCAAAATTGTCCAAATTTCGTAAAATAACCAAACGCATTCTTTGGGAAATATTAATTTTGGCATATATTTAAATGAATTTTATGGGCGCTTGTGAAATGAAATTATTAGTAGGTACAATGCCTCTCATAAAAATGTGAATTATAAGTACTTGCAAAAATATATAAAGCGGTGTCTTAGCATCATTCCAGATTATTTTGAAAAGAACATTTACAACATTGAAGAGCATGCTATTTGAAACCTTAATCGTTTGAAAGAGAAAATAAACTCATTAAAGCATAATTAGGGAGCACCATCAGAAACAAGTGGGCCAATTTAATTATTAAGCTAAAAAAACAGTTGAAGGTTCTTGCCTTGGTCCAACGCCGAGTTTGACAGATAATCTAATTAAATTAAATAATGCAATTTTCTGCATCAGCGAGAAATTATGTCATATTGTATTTTTAAACTTGATATTGTCATTTCTTTTATATACATATGCGGGCAATGCTTCCCTCCCAGTGGAAGCTCGGTATATTATCCATGATCCACAAACCTGCCAAGCTAGAAAAGAACCCAGGGTCCTACCGGCCAATCAGTCTTCTCCCTTCGATCTCGAAGGTGTTTGGAAGACTGATTGCCGCCCGGATGGTAAGGATTATGGTAGCCAAGGGTGCACCAGTTTGGTTTTCGTGCTGGTCATTGCACGGTACAACAGCTACATCGAGTGGTCGAACAAATAATAGCTGCCAACGAACGCAACGCCCTCTTTCTGGACGTACGGGAGGCGTTCGATCGTGTTTGGCATACTGGCATCTTGCACACGCTCCCCGCTCTGCCTCCTGCGGTCTAATCTCAAAACTCAAAAACAGGAGATTTGCGGCCCGATTTCACCTCGCTCTCTCAAATGAGCATGAGGTAGCAGCCGGAGTACCACAGGGAAGTGTCTTCGTTCCTCTACTTTACTGCCTGTACACATATGACATGCCGCGGCCGGACGTCAGCCTACTTGGGACGTCAACGCTGGCTACTTTTGCTGATGACATGTGTGTCACCTTTAAGTCTCGATGCGAACACGAGGCTGCTGACGGCATCGAGCGCTTCGCAACAACATTTGTTGAATGGACAAGGCGCTGGAACATTGGCATCAATGGGGACAAATCAGCAAATGTGTGCTACACTTTAAAGCGGAGAACACCACCGGCTGTGCTCATAGATGGCACCCCTGTCCCACTGTCGAACGCAGCCAAATACCATTTCAAACCAAGTGAGGACTATGAGAGTGCGCATACGTGCTGCGGCGTCATAACAATACTGGCTCTTAAGCTCTCGAAGTAAATTGTCACTTTCCAACAAGGTGACAATTTACAAGCACATCATTGCTCCAATATGAAGTACGGGTGCCAAATTTGGGACAGCCAAATACGTCGTATCCAGGCTACCCAAAATAAAATCGCCAGGATGATTACCGGCTGCGAGTGGTTCGTTAGGAACACGACACTGCACAAGAACCTCAAACTGCCCACGGTCTTTGAGGCAATAAACATGCACTCCAGCCGGTATCATGACAGTCTGGATAATATATGTACCTTGAACTACAAGTATAATACCAATACGATGGAAACTAAGCAATGATCGAAGAGATTTTGGGTAATTTATAAGAGTAAAATTAAAATTTTGTCCGAAATGCTTACCTTATTCCCACCTTAATCGACTTATATTTTAATTTTTCACAACACAACACGAATATTAATGCATCATTAACTCAAAATTCGAGATTTCCGAACTCTACAGGCTCGTTGTGCCAGGCTTGCGTCCGGACTCCCGTGGTACGTCACCAACTTCGCAATCCTAAGGGATCTACGTATCACTCTGATTGGTGACGAAATTAATCAGCATAGCAGCCGATACTATGATAGGCTGGCAATGCATCCCAACTTCTTGGCGAGTAGTCTTGCCGAGTCTCTTTCCCTCCGACGCCTGAGAAGAAGTCACCCCTCGGATCTGCCTACCAGAATCATTTCATAGCATAATTAAATAAATCTGTACAAATAATAATATTCAATAATATGTAATCTAGTTAAGGTCTTCCATGTACCATAATTCCCCTTCCCCTTTATCGTCAAGTTATATTCAGATGGTACTGAATGATTCTGGCGAAAATAAAATATAAAAAAAAAAAGAAGAGATTTCCGACTAATTTTACTCTGTTGATTGCATACTTTTTAGCATACCACATAAATATGTTCCACACATAATTTAAACGCTGCACTGCACAGTGCACAGTGGGCGCTCCCCCAGGGCATAAAAAAAAAAAAAATAAGTCAAAATATTTAGGTGCGAAGTAACCAAATTGGTTCGTAAATGTTCAAATTTTTCGATGCCAAACCGGTTTTTACCGGAAACATAACGGTACTTTCTAAAAATAGAACTTAAGTTGCGAACACGTGTTCTTTTGCTGCGCGCAATTGTACGAAGAGCATTTCACAACAGAGAATTGCAAACAAGTTGAAGGTATTTACTTTCTTAAATTATTTTTGTAAAATTTTTTCAATTGATAATACATTTATGTGACATTTAATTAAATTTAACCTTTTTTGTGCATTTTGTTAACGTATTTTCTATGTTTTGTTAAAGTTTTAGTTGTGTTCCCCCCGATTCCCCTTAATGAAACCTTAACTAGTGTATTCCTCGATGTTTTTTGATAAAAGTAAAACTTAAAACATTTGCGCTTAGGCGCACTAAAGTACTCAAAAATTAAAAATACTAAAGCCGCCTCCCTTTATTCCAAGGTCAAATTTCTCGTTGCTGCGCTGCGTTTGGTTTGCTGTTGTGATCCCGTTATTGTGATTATATTTGTGTTTGTGTTCAAATTTGTTGTTCCGTTATTTTGTTTTTATTACTCTGTTATTTAGTTTATTGTTAGGCGCATTTTGCGTTTTTTCCCGAATGGATATATTTGAAATTTGGTGCACGGAAAAGGGTCTCCATTCACAAAATGCGAGAAATGTGGCAAATCGTGAAGAAAAATTGACCAAAGATATGGATGAAGTGCCAGAATTTTGTATAATAACCATCTGCACTAATTATATTTGCAAAAAAATAGCCGAATTTTGGATAAAATGTGGAAGAAATAAGAAGAAACCCGTCAAAGTACACTCTGAATGTCTCAACAAACAGGAAAGCATTTTGTTGAGTAGAAGTTACGTTGAAAAGTTACTGGTGATCATCATCATCATCGACCCGCTACTGCAGACCAATCAGATTTCAATTCAAGAAGGAAACTACTAAACTGTCCATTGAGGAAGAGGAATATTTCCAAACTAAAATTGACCAGCTAAAAAAACACAATATTTGTCACAGAAAATAGGAAAATTGAAGTAGAACATTCCTTGCAGCTCACCATGATCGATGGCAAAATATGCTATGCTTAACTCAGATGAACAATTTGAAGGAATGCCTTCTGAGAAAAGTATATGAAGAACGATTTGAATTTGGCCTCTCGCCGTTACATGCATATATACGTTTTTTTGAGTACTTCATCCACGTGTCGTACCGTTTGGATCTCAAAATTTGGCAAATACGTTCTGAGGAAGCAAGAGAACAATTTTTAATACGCAAACAATTTATTCAGCCTGAGTTTCGGCAAAAAAATGGGCCTAATAGTAGATAAGCCTAAGTCTGGTGGAAGTGGAACATCAAACGACGGGAATACGGGAAAAAAAATTTTTTTTGTAATCCAGATTTGTCTGCTGATATAACAGGCCTTGACACAGAATTGATAATAACATGTGCAACACTCTTACAAGCATTGTCATCAGGATATTTTATAAATCCAGAAAAATTCGGAGACTATGCATTGGAATCTGCAAAAGGACTTGTTGAAACGTATCCATGGTACTACCTTTCTCCTTCAGTGCATAAAATTTTAATTCACGCTCCTTCAATTATTAGGAATTGTTTAGTTAGCGCGAAATAAAGACATTAATATGTTTAGACTTAAGCATACACGTAAAATATCACGGGTTTTAACAAAGTCCGACCTATTTAATAGATTATTTTTAAGCTCCGACCCTTTTATTTCTGGTCAAAGACAACTTTTATGTAAAGAAAAGTCAAAACTCTTTAAATCAGCTATTGAGCTTCTACAATAATATGTACATAGATTTACTATAAGTATTACTAAGTATTTTTGTATTTCTTGATATATATATTACCCTTTTGTTGTATTTTTTTATATATATTACCCTTTTGTTGTATTTTTTCTTTATAAAATTAAAACATTTACATTTATAATCTTCCATATTAACAAAATTGAAGCATACTTTTAGGTGTATTTTTTTATTTTTGCTTTTTGGTGGGCGTAAATACTAACGACCACGCCCATTTTTTAGATTTTTCCAATTCTTATTTTTCAAAAAAACTTACAGTAAAAATTTCACAACGATATGTGTGCTAGAAGTATTTTTGGCCGCTCTCCCCATATAAGCCAGCCCACTGTGCACTGTGGGCGGCGTTGTCTAGAAAGCGCGGCCATTGTAGCATATCTACCCTACCAATATAATAACTAAATGGGTATAACTTAACGTCAATACATTGTGACACTTTGTCTTAATAAATATATACAAATACCAAAAAGATCAACAACCTACATTTCAGCGCCCTAGTAATATGATCGAGCACTTATACATAAGCCGATCGCGGAGCGTGAGAATGCTGAGCTTGCATATTTCAGAAGTCAAGCTATATAATTCAGTATACACAATAGATAGAAGCATTGTATGTCCAAATCAAAGAACAGTCTAATAAAGAACATCAACCAGAGCAGAAGCGCTGGTCAACTACAAAACTAAGTATTATTGCTACTACCAAAGATATTATAATGGTAAGTAAATAATTTGTTTTTAATTTTTTTTTTAAATAGTTTTTCCAACGTAGATGATTGAAAAGAACGAAAAAAAAACAAATCTAACTGCAAACGATGGATAGAAAATATGAAAAAAAACGAAACAAAACTGCAAAATTATAAATCAAAAAACAAAGAAAGGATGCGAAATGCTAGACAGAAGTGGAGAAGGCTGGCTGAAGGTAACGAAACAGTTGTTGAACAGAAACGAAAATATGATAAAACACGGAACGGGAGAGGCGCCAAAAACTCTTTGATTTCGCACGCCAAGAACAATGCAAGCCATACGGATGCAAACAAACGTTGGGAAAAACAGTTAAAAAATGTGGAAACAGCTTTGCCCAAAGACTTCAACAAAAAGTTAAAAGTTCTGGAAGCGATTCATGTTAATGACGGCGCCCGAAACTTATTAGTTGTTCAAAAACATTTTTCAAGCGAGGAGGTAGTTTTATCAACCTTTCACAAACCTCGTCATGTCCAGTTGGCGAATAAAATGCCGCACAATATGTATGTTTGCATGCATCATGTTTATTTCGGCTTTATGTTACAAAGTTGCACGAAAATAATTCCATCTTTTCCCAGCGATTTTGAGACATTTCTTAAATCAGTTCGCTGCAATATTCAATATGAATATTGTATGTTAACTATATATTACCACTAAGCAAATAACCTATAGAGAACTCATTTCATACAAGCAAAAGTGGCCAAGCAAATGCCTCGACATTGGGTCCACGGGAAATTTTTGCCGTGGACGCAATGTCAGAGGGAAATTATTTTGACTTTCAGTTCAGTCGGCTGCCAGAGCTCGTTGCTTGCTCAGTAAGCAAAACACAAAACATGCGCACTATGAAATATCCTTGACGCTTACTACCTTTTTGTATTCAATATTTTATATGAAAAAACACGAAAAATTAAATAAATTTATAATGAATGACGGTAAAATATATAAAATATGTTGTTATATAAATGTTACATATTTTTTAAGGCCGAAAAATCTTGATATATGTTTTGACTTCTACAGGGTATTTTAGTTTACATACAAAATTTAAAAGTGGCATCGAATTGACAAAGCAATGTTGCCAATTCTCAGATGAGCCCATACATATGAACACACTTATTGTAAGATTCACGCATACATGCATGCTTGACTATATGTGTATCCGTCTGACTACTCAAGAACATGTATGTGGAAAGAGGGCGAGAGATGAATATTGCCATTATGCATGGCTTCTCGACGTAGAGTTTTGTTTCTATTCACACATGCATACAATAATATGCGAGTGTGTGCATGCATGTATATCTTAGACGCATTTTAGCCACGACCTATCTCAATGATAAGTGATAGTGATTGGTTACAAGAATAAGCTGATGCAAAATAATTAATTAAAATATATTAATAAATATAAGCAATTGGAGTTCGGTATATTTTCTTGTGTTTGTCTACCTGTGCCTACACCTTTGAAACACCAGATTTTTAATATACCTATTTAATTTTCATTTTCGAACACGTCTGTAAAGTTTTGAATCCTATTACATTTTCGGGCGAGATGCAAACGATCCTCCTTATAATATTTATTTCGGGATTCGGTCCCTTTCTCTCCAAAATATCCAATAGGAAAAACAGTGTTTTGAATAATGTCACTTGAATGAATTAAAATTTTATGGACAGTTGCGGTCATTGGCAGCCAAGGGTATTTGTCAATGATAACTTCTGCTGTTCTAAAACAAAAGGCTTCAAATTTCCTTATTTCTATTGGCAGTTGACATGAAAGACATATCAAAATTGTGCGTAAATTTGCAATGACCTGCTCGTTGATGCCAGTGATGCTAGAATAAAGTTGAGGATCCCTAAATGCACGTCGAGCTGTATTGCCATAATTTGTACTTCCAAATCCTCCAACTTTCGTTTGATCAACTTTCAACGAAAGTTGGTCCCAAAAAAGCCCAGAATTTTTTTTTTTTCGTTGAAGAACGTCTCTCTTATCAGTTTCCTCAACAATTTTCCATTTCTTCATGCCACATTTCTATTCTGCGTGTAAGATAAACTCAAATACACACCACTTCTCGAACAATTCTGAGTTGGCATATTTTAGGTTATGGTCTAAAAATTAAAATTTCACGAAAAGTGGTTAAAAGTGGCTATCCTAATAACTACCAATTGAAAAAGAATTAAACAATCTACATAAAAACATATATTACATGGATGGACTCCGCTGGACTCACTTTTAAACTCTATTTAAAATGAGGGTTTGCCAGGAACATGTACTTTTTAGGTTACTCACATTTTTACTTTGTTAAGGGAACAACACAAGTTATTTCTACATTTCACAATCACAAACACGTAATACAAACCCCACTGATTGAAATTCATTTTAAAAATTTATGCTGAACTGCTCGATATTTATATTAAAAACAGTTGAAAATTGCGTTGAAAGTTTCATACAATACAAGCACGTGCTTTGCAGTGGAAACGCTTGCATTTAACAGCTGATGGCTGCGTAGTGGCAATATCTGCGGATTTTTCTAGTACGCAACATTGACAATTGATCTATTGTTAATAGGTGGCGCCTAAAATTATTTCAATTAATGGACTTTCAGAAAATGGGTTTTGGCCAGAAAAACAGGTCAAATTCCCAATAGTGCATTGCTTTGTCAATTCGATGCCACTTTTTAAATTTTGTATGTAAACTAAAATACCTTGTAGAAGTAAAAAAAATATCAAGATTTTTCACCCTTAAAAAATATGTAACATTCATATAACAACATATTTTATTTATTTTATCGTCATTCATTATAAATTTATTTAATTTTTTGTGATTTTTCATATAAAATATTGAATACAAAAAGGTAGTAAGCTTCAAGGGTACGCATGTTTTGTGTTTCGCTTACTGAGCAAGCAACGAGCTCTGGCAGCCGACTGAACTGAAAGTCAAAATAATTTCCCTCTGACATTGCGTCCACGGCAAAAATTTCCCGTGGACCCAATGTCGAGGCATTTGCTTGGCCACTTTTGCTCGTATGAAATGAGTTCTCTATAGGTTATTTGCTTAGTGTATATACTTATGATACGTGCATACAGTCTAATATCTATAGCAGTAGTTTGATGCAATCAATTTTTGAATTTAGAAAGCAATGATTTGTTTATTCGCCATAAGGAACTTCATATCTATAATAAAGTTTGGTTTGTTTAATTTTTCACCGCTGCAATTTTAAGAACTTTAATATTTTTTATGATCCGATTTTTTTGGATCCAATTCGCACTAATATATACCATGGAAATAATTGAAATTATCAGTCGAAATCCTCTAATTTATGAAACCCTTATTATTAGTCAATAAACATATTTTAATTAATTAATCCTTACATTTAGAACACAAGCAAATCATATAATATTATCTCATAAAACTCTCTGAATGTTATCAATATATCTGCCGCGTCAAAGTAGCTCAAAATATCACAAATTACCATCCAATTATTAATCACACCAATTATGCACCACTTCGCTTCGTATATGCAAATCTGCAATCTCTAGCGTTTTAAATGTTCCTATAATTTCGATATAAATTTTTTTATTGTTGAACTTGGTAAGTATGCAATATTGAGGAACTTACATAACAAGGTTGTCTCTGCTCTTATAGCCTCCGAGATTTAGGAATTCACACAGACGTCACGACAGACGGACATGGATATATCAACGTGGCTGTTGATGCTGATTAAGAATAAGACCCATTTCCCTTTTTTTAGAGTTTGGTCCAATAAGTATTATGTCGGTTGCCCGGAGTTCGAAGTTATTTTTTTAATTATATGTGGAAGCATTGTATTTTAAACATGCAAAAGTCGATTTAGTGGGCAAATTAGACAGATTCAACAATTCGTAGAGTTTTCATAATAATGTTCAAGTATAAGGTGCGTATCAAAATGATAGCACACTTCTATAATTTGCGTTTCTTCCCTCGTAAAATTTGCCTGTACTGGAATATATTAAAAGCAAGTATGACGAAAGAGAGGATAAGGCATAAACAATGCAAATTTACCGTTATTGGCTAATTTATGCATTAATTGGAAATATGCCGTTAGTTTTGCGTAAAGACGTAAAAATTTGCTAGCTTGCAAGTGTATCATAATTATAGCACACTTAACGAAAACAGACGCCGACTTGATGAGATTAAGTCATTTAAATTTTTTTTTAATTCGCAATAGCAATTTAATTAATTTTAAATAAATCGGGTCGTGCTTCACTGCTTTGTGAACAAGAAAACAGCTCAATTCTTGCCATTTCAAAATCTGTGAAATATCGCGTGAAATTGGTCGCAGTCGCAAAGTTATTGACAATTTTTTAAAGGATCCAGGAGAATATGGCAAAAAACGCAGTACCGGTAGAAAACCAGTCATAGATAACCGTAGCAAGCGACGCATTGTCAAAGAAGCCAGCAATTCTTTTGTGTCGTGTTCCAGACTTGCTTTGTTAAGTGCAAGAAAAGTGTCCAAAATTACCGTTTGAAGAGTGCTAATTAAGTTTGACCACATTGTGAGAGCTAAACAAAAAAAATACCTTTTTTGACAGCCCGTCATAAGGCAGCTCGGATAAAATTTGCAGATAATGAGTTGGCAACAAACTAAACCTCGGTAAAAAAAAATTTTACTTTTTGTTTTACATTCCTAATCAAATATATTTTATTTAGGTTATTTTTTCGGATGAAAAAAATTTAATCTGGATGGTCCAGATGAATTTCGCCATTACTGACGGGATTTTAGAAAGTAGCCCTTGCATTGTATGGGGAGCTTTCAACAAGGTTGGCAAGCTTGATTTACAATTTTCAAGCTCCAGGATGAATAGTGCAGACAATATTCAAGTCTTAGAGATCAGTTTGTTTCCATATTGTTATGCAAGACAATGCAAGAATCCATATCAGTCGCATGACAAAAACATTTTTGCAAGAGAGCTCAGTGGAATTGTTGGAGTGGCCAGCCAGCACTTTCACCGGACTTAAATCCGATTGAAAATATATGGGGTATTCTCGCCAGAAGAGTGTATAAGGATAACATTACATACGAATGTGTAATCAGCCTTAAAAGCGCGATTTTGCGGGAGTGGAACCTCCTGGAATCCCAGTTGTTGGTAAATCTTATAGATTCAATGAAAAATCGAATTTTCGAAGTCGGAAAATCCAGGGAATCGACCATAAATATCTATTTAATGTTATTAAAGGGATTTTAAGAGTATTATTGTTCCTTTCTTTAATTTTAAGACTTTAAATGAAAAGTGTGCTATCATTTTGATACGGTTGCAAAAGGCAATTTTTGTTATTTTGTTAAAAAAAAATTGTATAGAAGTTATTATAATAAATAATTTTGGTTAAAAACGGTTAACCACATCGTATTCATATAGTGAGAGAAGATTCATTCATTACGGCAATATATCTTGAAAATTATTTAAAAATACAAGGTGGGCTATTATTTTGTTGCGCACCTTGAGACAAATTAATTCAAAGATGTTATTATAAGAATTATCATATAAATAAATATAATTTCGTTTAAAAAAAAATCTAGAAGAGCTTCAATGCACGCTGTGGCTTAATAATATTGCGTTGCTTCTCGCGTGAAGAAAGTCTAAGAAGCGATAGCAATAAGTTTACAATATTTTAAACTTACATGATTTTTGCTAGCTTTCCTAGCTGTTGGGGAGGGTTACGTTATATGTTAAAACTGAAGCACTTAAATATAAATTTAAAAAAATCACTTCCAAAGAACATTTATAGAAAAATTAATTTTCATATAAATAAATTCAATAACATAAAACACGGCGATACTTTGCACTGCAGCTTAAATGAGGTTGGGTAATACTAGCGATCAGTTCTAAATAAGGCTGGTGAATGGGTAGTTATTTAATTTCGCTGACAAAGTATTCTTTCTCCGCGAAACTGACACCAAACTCATTTGAAAATCAGCACAAAAACTAGTTTTGAGATTGAAAATTAAATGAATCAAATTAAACTACTTTTTAAACTGAATAAAAATACACAGAATAAATATTCAATGAATTTTCGATTTTGATCCATTCCAAAAATGTATATTAAAAATTTTTGAAAATAAATTATATTAAAAATCTTTACAAATTTGTGGTTTTAATTAAAATGGAACTTTTAATTATATATATATAAATATAATTATAATTAAATTAAATTTTTATGCTTGGAAATTTTTGTATATTCACTGCAAGCTTAACGCGATTAGATATTCTTTTGGCTTTTTTGTATTTTGTATTGCACGTCGGTTTGTACACAACACATATTATTTCAGAGCTTAGCAGCAAAAGCTTCCATATAATATGACGAACCGTTCGCATTCGGATAAAAAATGAGACTGTTTAGTTCGACTGAGTGTCGATTCTGGCTAAGCTGAATCTTCATGTATACATACATAACTACATTTGTATGTACATTGGACAACATATACATTGTTTGTTTGTTTATACATTGTATGTTTTCCCGAGGAACCCTCAGCCGCTTTGGGTATCTAATTTCTGCTGCTGCCTGAAACTTGTTGATCGTAAACGAGCGTCACCAGATCCTCATAACAAGTTGCTTAGATTGCAGTTTTGTTACTGAACCTTAAGATAAATAATAATTACAAATACTCGAATATAAGCGGATATCAAAAAAATTTTTATATATACACATAAATATGTATGCATATTTATGCATGTACAGCTGCTATAATAGGCGCACTGTCTGATTTATACGAACAATTTCAAAATAAGGGAATTTCACGAAAAGTGGTTAAAAGTGGCTATCCTAATAACTACCAATTGAAAAAGAATTAAATAATCTACATAAAAACATATATTACATGGATGGACTCCGCTGGACTCACTTTTAAACTCTATTTAAAAATGAGGGTTTGCCAGGAACATGTACTTTTTAGGTTACTCACATTTTTACTTTGTTAAGGGAACAACACAAGTTATTTCTACATTTCACAATCACAAACACGTAATACAAACCCCACTGATTGAAATTCATTTTAAAAATTTATGCTGAACTGCTCGATATTTATATTAAAAACCGTTGAAAATTGCGTTGAAAGTTTCATACAATACAAGCACGTGCTTTGCAGTGGAAACGCTTGCATTTAACAGCTGATGGCTGCGTAGTGGCAATATCTGCGGATTTTTCTGGTACGCAACATTGACAATTGATCTATTGTTAATAGGTGGCGCCTAAAATTATTTCAATTAATGGACTTTCAGAAAATGGGTTTTGGCCAGAAAAACAGGTCAAATTCCCAATAGTGCATTGATTTGTCAATTCGATGCCACTTTTTAAATTTTGTGGACCGTGGACCCAATGTCGAGGTATTTGCTTGGCCACTCTTGCTTGTATGAAATGAGTTCTCTATAGGTTATTTGCTTAGTGGTTCTATATAGGTTATTTGCTTAGTGCTATAACTGTGCGAGGTCGATTAAATATCGTACGTATATCGATAGGCAAAATAGGAACAGCTTATGACTGGCAGCTCAGTAATTTTCGATTTATGAGTAAATTGTTGGCTTGAATAAGTTAAATACTAAACCCTGCAGAAAGTGTGTGTTAATTTGCTTAGTGATTTAACATAGATCATATTTATGCAAATGTTAAGGTAACTTTACAATGTTATTTGCATGAATTCAAATATATTGTGTACATTAGCATTGTTAGCGAATTAATAATATTTAACTACTATATTGTAAAAAATTTGGATATAACATATTATATTAGTCAAACAATTTGTCATCATTACTCGAGAAAGCCTTAACCGATATTCAAAAGATAGCTTTCCTGAATCTAATAAATATAATAAATATATGTACATATATACTTATGATACGTGCATACAGTCTAATATCTATAGCAGTAGTTTGATGCAATCAATTTTTGAATTTAGAAAGCAATGATTTGTTTATTCGCCATAAGGGACTTCATATCTATAATAAAGTTTGGTTTGTTTAATTTTTCACCGCTGCAATTTTAAGAACTTTAATATTTTTTATGAATTAATTAATAACTCGAGAATGAATCAGGTATTTTAGTTTAGTTAATTGCATTGAACATATAATATCAGTAAGAAATTTGCTTATAAAAGTAGGTAGTTTTCCGGCTTTAGTCTAGATTCTGTGATATGCTAGTTTTTGGTTTAAAAGCTTTCCGAACCAAACTTTCATTATTTGTGTATTATAACACTAGTCACTCTTTGTTTAAATTGGATCCAATTCGCACTAATATATACCATGGAAATAATTGAAATTATCAGTCGAAATCCTCTAATTTATGAAACCCTTATTGTTAGTCAATAAACATATTTTAATTAATTAATCCTTACATTTAGAACACAAGCAAATCATATAATATTATCTCATAAAACTCTCTGAATGTTATCAATATATCTGCCGCGTCAAAGTAGCTCAAAATATCACAAATTACCATCCAATTATTAATCACACCAATTATGCACCACTTCGCTTCGTATATGCAAATCTGAAATCTCTAGCGTTTTAAATGTTCCTATAATTTCGATATAAATTTTTTTATTGTTGAACTTGGTAAGTATGCAATATTGAGGAACTTACATAACAAGGTTGTCTCTGCTCTTATAGCCTCCGAGATTTAGGTATTCACACAGACGTCACGACAGACGGACATGGATATATCAACGTGGCTGTTGATGCTGATTAAGAATAAGACACATTTCCCTTTTTTTAGAGTTTGGTCCAATAAGTATTATGTCGGTTGCCCGGAGTTCGAAGTTATTTTTTTAATTATATGTGGAAGCATTGTATTTTAAACATGCAAAAGTCGATTTAGTGGGCAAATTAGACAGATTCAACAATTCGTAGAGTTTTCATAATAATGTTCAAGTATAAGGTGCGTATCAAAATGATAGCACACTTCTATAATTTGCGTTTCTTCCCTCGTAAAATTTGCCTGTACTGGAATATATTAAAAGCAAGTATGACGAAAGAGAGGATAAGGCATAAACAATGCAAATTTACCGTTATTGGCTAATTTATGCATTAATTGGAAATATGCCGTTAGTTTTGCGTAAAGACGTAAAAATTTGCTAGCTTGCAAGTGTATCATAATTATAGCACACTTAACGAAAACAGACGCCGACTTGATGAGATTAAGTCATTTAAATTTTTTTTTTAATTCGCAATAGCAATTTAATTAATTTTAAATAAATCGGGTCGTGCTTCACTGCTTTGTGAACAAGAAAACGGCTCAATTCTTGCCATTTCAAAATCTGTGAAATATCGCGTGAAATTGGTCGCAGTCGCAAAGTTATTGACAATTTTTTAAAGGATCCAGGAGAATATGGCAAAAAACGCAGTACCGGTAGAAAACCAGTCATAGATAACCGTAGCAAGCGACGCATTGTCAAAGAAGCCAGCAATTCTTTTGTGTCGTGTTCCAGACTTGCTTTGTTAAGTGCAAGAAAAGTGTCCAAAATTACCGTTTGAAGAGTGCTAATTAAGTTTGACCACATTGTGAGAGCTAAACAAAAAAAATACCTTTTTTGACAGCCCGTCATAAGGCAGCTCGGATAAAATTTGCAGATAATGAGTTGGCAACAAACTAAACCTCGGTAAAAAAAAATTTACTTTTTGTTTTACATTCCTAATCAAATATATTTTATTTAGGTTATTTTTTCGGATGAAAAAAAATTTAATCTGGATGGTCCAGATGAATTTCGCCATTACTGACGGGATTTTAGAAAGTAGCCCTTGCATTGTATGGGGAGCTTTCAACAAGGTTGGCAAGCTTGATTTACAATTTTCAAGCTCCAGGATGAATAGTGCAGACAATATTCAAGTCTTAGAGATCAGTTTGTTTCCATATTGTTATGCAAGACAATGCAAGAATCCATATCAGTCGCATGACAAAAACATTTTTGCAAGAGAGCTCAGTGGAATTGTTGGAGTGGCCAGCCAGCACTTTCACCGGACTTAAATCCGATTGAAAATATATGGGGTATTCTCGCCAGAAGAGTGTATAAGGATAACATTACATACGAATGTGTAATCAGCCTTAAAAGCGCGATTTTGCGGGAGTGGAACCTCCTGGAATCCCAGTTGTTGGTAAATCTTATAGATTCAATGAAAAATCGAATTTTCGAAGTCGGAAAATCCAGGGAATCGACCATAAATATCTATTTAATGTTATTAAAGGGATTTTAAGAGTATTATTGTTCCTTTCTTTAATTTTAAGACTTTAAATGAAAAGTGTGCTATCATTTTGATACGGTTGCAAAAGGCAATTTTTGTTATTTTGTTAAAAAAAAATTGTATAGAAGTTATTATAATAAATAATTTTGGTTAAAAACGGTTAACCACATCGTATTCATATAGTGAGAGAAGATTCATTGATTACGGCAATATATCTTGAAAATTATTTAAAAAATACAAGGTGGGCTATTATTTTGTTGCGCACCTTGAGACAAATTAATTCAAAGATGTTATTATAAGAATTATCATATAAATAAATATAATTTCGTTTAAAAAAAAAAATCTAGAAGAGCTTCAATGCACGCTGTGGCTTAATAATATTGCGTTGCTTCTCGCGTGAAGAAAGTCTAAGAAGCGATAGCAATAAGTTTACAATATTTTAAACTTACATGATTTTTGCTAGCTTTCCTAGCTGTTGGGGAGGGTTACGTTATATGTTAAAACTGAAGCACTTAAATATAAATTTAAAAAAATCACTTCCAAAGAACATTTATAGAAAAATTAATTTTCATATAAATAAATTCAATAACATAAAACACGGCGATACTTTGCACTGCAGCTTAAATGAGGTTGGGTAATACTAGCGATCAGTTCTAAATAAGGCTGGTGAATGGGTAGTTATTTAATTTCGCTGACAAAGTATTCTTTCTCCGCGAAACTGACACCAAACTCATTTGAAAATCAGCACAAAAACTAGTTTTGAGATTGAAAATTAAATGAATCAAATTAAACTACTTTTTAAACTGAATAAAAATACACAGAATAAATATTCAATGAATTTTCGATTTTGATCCATTCCAAAAAATGTATATTAAAAATTTTTGAAAATAAATTATATTAAAAATCTTTACAAATTTGTGGTTTTAATTAAAATGGAACTTTTAATTATATATATATAAATATAATTATAATTAAATTAAATTTTTATGCTTGGAAATTTTTGTATATTCACTGCAAGCTTAACGCGATTAGATATTCTTTTGGCTTTTTTGTATTTTGTATTGCACGTCGGTTTGTACACAACACATATTATTTCAGAGCTTAGCAGCAAAAGCTTCCATATAATATGACGAACCGTTCGCATTCGGATAAAAAATGAGACTGTTTAGTTCGACTGAGTGTCGATTCTGGCTAAGCTGAATCTTCATATATACATACATAACTACATTTGTATGTACATTGGACAACATATACATTGTTTGTTTGTTTATACGTTGTATGTTTTCCCGAGGAACCCTCAGCCGCTTTGGGTATCTAATTTCTGCTGCTGCCTGAAACTTGTTGATCGTAAACGAGCGTCACCAGATCCTCATAACAAGTTGCTTAGATTGCAGTTTTGTTACTGAACCTTAAGATAAATAATAATTACAAATACTCGAATATAAGCGGATATTAAAAAAATTTTATATATACACATAAATATGTATGCATATTTATGCATGTACAGCTGCTATAATAGGCGCACTGTCTGATTTATACGAACAATTTCAAAATAAGGGAAAAAAATAAAATAAAACCTTCAATAGAGAGCAATTTATCCTAATTTTAGAGATTAATATTCGTCATTTGTTGCTGCTTTGTGCAACTTTCGACTATTATGACCCGATAATTATTGGTTGTTCTAGTTCCAGCTCTTGCTAGTCTTTGTGATCTTAGACGGACTTGGTGATAAATAGATGCCAGGCAATGTCAACGCCGAAAATAAGATTTTCAAATCTTACGAGCAACTAAATATGACAAACCACAAGAATCACAGGCAAGTGAAGAAGCCGCGATTAATGTAGAGAAGGAACAAGAATTAACGGAGGGTGCACACTCTGCAAAGGATAAATGTTCAAGGCAAGATTATTATGCTCCGATAAATACCTAAAAATATTGTCATTAATTTTTATTTTAATGTAGCTATAAATATGTAATACTACTATCGAATTAATTGCGATTTTCAATTTTTCCAAATATCTTCTTTAAGACTTCTAACAAGCACATTGAACTTCAAAATTGTATCACTAATCATATTATCGCATTTCTCTTTCGCTGTCTACTTCTACTGTACAACAGTTTGCATCATGCCGCAGTCAGATTTTCGGAATAAATGTTATTTACAATAATAAAGTTCTTAACAAACTTCGTGGTGAATAGTTGTGTCGTTCAAAATTTTTATAAAATATGTAATGTGGTCTATTTTCGCACAGACGGTAAATATGAACCCATATGGTTAAGTTATTGCTCTTGTCAACTATTAGACACCATTTTTGTTATACGGCCCAAAGTATGGCAAATGGTACAATGTAAAATACAAAGAAAAGTAATGTTGAGCGAAGAATTGAATTCATAACTATTTGTATAAACCCATTGCAATATTACAATGGTTATAATTCATGATTTTAAATTATACAAAATGTCTAGAAAATATCTAGTATGCACAAAACTGCCCGGAGCAAGAGAGATGCAACCTAGTTTAGGAATCAATTTAAAATTATTCAGAGTCTTGAATACATTGTTTTGACTGCTGTTTTTTATACTATACTAGCAGACCCGGCGAACGTTGTCACGCCTCTATTTAATGACTTTATATTTTGGTGGTTAATTTCAACATCTTAACATGCCTCCACAAAGACGATTTCAGACATGCATTAATTTCAGCGGCAGCAGAAGACTTCAGGATAACAGGAAGCGTTTGGCGGAAATTTCCGGAGAGCGGTAACAAAGCCCCACCAAAATGCCTCCAAAGCTCGTTCATGCGCCATAGGACATTCATTCCAACTGAGAATTTTACATTCTCTCATCAGTTTTACTGCCGACGAATTCTTGGCCACTGCGCACGTTGGTTTGTCAGCCAACGCAATTTGAGATTTTGACCAAATTGTTGCCAGAATCACTGTTGTGACGAAAGTCTTGCCCGTCCCACCGGGAGCATTAAGAAAGTATATGGCTCCCGATCCATCGTCAACAACCTTCATCATCGAATCGTATACCTTCATTTGCTCGTTATTCAACAGCGGCACATTTGTGAGGACTCTTCCGGCCAGCTCTTTGCAATCATATTCTTGCTCAAATTGGAATTCGCGATTGCATGCATCTTGCATCGATCGTTATGCATCGGTCGTAAGGACGCACATATCCTCAATTAGAATTAATGCTTCGTTGCGCATCTCGTCGTTGATTTCAAGATCGAAACTTTAAGTTTTCGTGCGAACTCTGTGCTGGACCTAGAAGATCAGTCGCAAATATTAACTTATATTGCGCTGTCTTTGAATATGATTCCGCAATTGGCTACAAAGATCTTCGCTGTGTTCTTTATATCAACAGATCAGCATTGCAATGCACTGAAGTTTCCATTGGAATCACAGGGCCTAGCTGCGCTGGTGGTAAGGTTAAATTGCCAGTTTTGACTAATCCGCCAGAGCCATTGTATTCGTTTCTCTATGGAAATTCAAACGAATCTAAACATTTCCTTTCCTTTCCTACACGTTCCAAATGCGTTTAGCTGTTTCGAATATTCTGCACTGTGCTTTCATGACGCGTACGCCGTCCAATATTTGGTCGTCTAGGTATTATTAAAAACAAACCAAAAACCGTGGCGAATATGCGTGCGATTAAAGTGGACTGTAATTATCGCTTTGTAGGTTTACACTATTAAACTGGCGTCTGCTTAATTCAAGTTGAATTTTCACACACACGAAAATATTCCAGCTGTTGAGCTAACAACATCAACAAAATTCAAAATTTATGCCGTCGCCTTCCAAATTTCAGCTAAATCGGTTTAGCCGTTCTTGAGTTATAAGTGGTGTAACTAACACGACTTTCTTTTATATATATATAGATGAAAATAATAAAATCGGTTAACTTAACAATATTTCAGCTCTAAGCAGTGAAGAGTTAAGGTTTAAACATTTGCAGTGTTTGTGGTATTTTATCAGTAAGAGAGCTGGGGTGGGTACGATCGATCGTTTCCTAACCAAATGTTCTTTGCGCAAGATATCAATTGCCAGCAATACTGCAGGAGGCAAGCAGCTACTTACAAATGTAAATAAATCGAATTATTTAATCACATTTTTTACATTTTTATATTCTCATTTATCGAATTAATACTAACACTGCAATCGACTATGGAATAATAATAATATATTTATTATCTTGTGAACGGTAGCAGCTTTTTATTGGCATCCCATATTTTCGAAATTTGTATGACTTTCAAGACCGAATGTGATCGTGTTATGACTTTAATTACATACAATTGTGCAATAATTTGGAAAATTCCCAACTGCTGCAGCCGTTTCAATTTTTTTCACTCATAAACATATTTCATCGATAAACTGTAGTCCGATCGGACTACAGTACGAAATTTGCTATTCATCTGGGGCACAAAGGTAAAAAATAAACAAGCTCCTAAAAGTATGTAATTTTACCCGTTACATATAACGACAAACATTTTTTTCTATTAATATTTTTTAAAATTTTTATTGCCAAAAATCAATTTTCAAAGCAGTTTTCCTCAAACCTAATACATATATTTAAGTATTTAAGAATTTAGAGTCATACATTCTGAAATTAAGAATATTATGAAAAAATTTAATTAATTTTATAAAGTAAAAATTATAATTTTTCTAAATCTTCTTACGATGTTTTCTCTCTTAAGGTTCAATATGTAAAAAATTTAAGATGTACAATTTCAAATCAATCAATCGAAGTCGGTATATAGACGACTGAGTTACCACATCACTCAATAAGTCCGTAGGATGACACAGAGATGGCGTTGCTATGTAATAATCCATATGATTTTTAGGAAGTACTAACCTTAAAAAGCTATCTGTCAAAATTTCATGACAATCGGACGATTAGTTTACAAGTTACAGAGGTTCAAGTGACGCTACTTTTGAGTTGATCAAAAAAATGAATTCAAAGCAATTTCGTGTGTTGATTTATCATTGCTTTTTGATGGGTAAAATTACAATCACGGCCAAAGCATGGCTTGATAAGTGTTATCCGGACTCTGCCCCATTGAGGCAAACGGTAGAGAAGTGGTTTGCGGATTTTAAACGTGGTCGTACAGACACTGACGATGCTGAACGCCCTGGAAAACCGAAAAGTGAAATTGCGTGTGATAGCTGACACCTTAAAGATATCAGAAGGCAGTGTGCACACTATTTTGCATGGGTGCCGAGTTTGCTCACAGTGGACCAAAAACAACAACGCGTCGATGATTCCGAGAGCTCTTTGGGGCTGTTCAATCGGAATAAAAAGGACTTTTTGCGTCGGTATGTGACAATGGATGACACATGGATCCACCACCACACTCCAGAGTCAAATCGGCAGTCAGCTGAGTGGACTGGAGCAGGAGAACCACATCCAAAGCGGCCAAAATCGCAAGTCGGCTGGTAAGGTTATGGGGTCTGTGTTTTGTGATGCGCAGAAAGAAATGAAGAGGTGATCGCCGAAACTTAAGTTTATTTTGAAGCCAAAGACAAATCGTTTTACAAAAAAGGTGTCGAAATGCTAGAGCGGCGTTGGACTGATTGTATCACTCTTGAAGGGATGTATGTTGATGAATAAGAACAAATTTGCCGAAAAAATGTGTTTTTGTCAGTTATCCTACGGACTTATTGAGTGATGTGTTATTAGCATATGAAGAAACCTGGCATGCAAGCCCGATTTCATGGAAGGTTGATTATCAAATTGGTTATCTAGTGTTATCATAAACAAGTTTGTTTATTTAATAATTTTTGTTTTGCAGATCTTAGAAAATAAACATTTTTTAAGTCTTTGTTACCACAAGAGTTGAGAACATTTTTGTTTAAATAATCGAGAACCTCGACTGTAATATTCTTATCTGTTTGCGATGAAGAGATTTGTTTTTCGTCAAGACACCGAAACTCAAGAGCGTATACCCTTTTTTACAAATTTAGATGGGTTAATGGAAAAGCTGTAGGCCCAGAAGAGGATACAATGATACGATGGCCCACCAGCGCACCATAATAACAGTTATTTTGTTTTATAAGTTAATTTATTTAATCAACATTTAATGTGTAGCTGTATGTATTTATCTTCTTGCTCTTATTGCTTTTCCTCCACTTAATTTCTAGTACATAAATAATTTAAAATTTACTTAGTTAAAAATTGTAGCCAGTTGTAGACTTCACACAAAAATGGAAAAAAAAAAGAATACTTTTGTATAATTTCATAAATTTTTTGAAACACTTCACAATTATCTAACCAATAATTTAGCAAATTAATTACAATCAATTACATTTTACACACAATAAAATCCAAATACAAATACACGAAAAGGGAAAGACCGAATATCATTCAATACACACAGAAAAAGTTAAGGCTATAGATTTCAGGACCTTTTCATGGTCAACCAGTAAAAAAATATCTTAATTTCTAAGAGTTTTGAGTGTAATGCTAATAAAATACAATAAGAAAGCACTTGAATTTCTCTAATGACAAAGGCAACTTGGTGTTCAAAGTAAATTACTGAACTTAATGTTCAATTTAAACGCGGCTCATCCACTTGTTTCCATCTTCACTCTGACAAAAAGCTGCTTGCTCCAAACAAAGTCCGTTTTGCTCGTGTACACCTAGCCGCTGAAAGAAATCAAAATAAGAAATGCAATATATTAAACAAACACGTATGTCATATTAGTAGTATTAATCGAAACATCTGTATCTATACATACATACTTATACATGCATATATCTGAGTACACAAACAGGTGCACATATTCATACAGCCGTGACATAAAATATATTAAATATTTGGTTTCAATTAGTATCAAAACTTTCGTCACTGTTACCATAAATTTGACTCCCAGTCGTCCCTCTAGTTTTCATACATTTTCTTTATTCTATATTTTTTTAATCAACTATAATTTTTTTTGAACATCTATTCACATGTTTGTGAAAATTTAGATCGATTAAAACATCTTGTATTTTAAGTGTGATATATTTTTTAGACAAATAGGTACACCTGAAACTTTATAAAAAAAATGAAATGTATGTAATAAAAGAGAAGGATGCAACAGGAACGGGAATTCCTGTAATCGGGGGTCCGACTATGATTGGAAAAATAATGTATTTTAATTGCCTCAGGCAATCAGGGGAAAAACCAACTGATATAGCTTAAATAAAAAAAATTATCTAAACGTTTATTAAAAATTAAATGACTAAAAATTACTTTAGATGAACGAACTCCAATGAGTCGTTGATTTTTTCTAGTAAATCGATTTAATCAACTCGAGAAATCTTAAAAAAAAAAATTCAATCGAAAAGTATAGCAAAATTTGATGTTTGTGATACTTTGTGGTGAACGCCATAAAAAATTTTCAGCCAACGCCATTGAAAACAAATGATAGTCGAACTATCGTAAATGAAAATGATTGAAACCAAAGATTGAAAATTAAACTAAAATCATCTTATTATTTTGAACAAATTCAAATACATCGCAGGAGATTGAAAAAACTGCTGTTGCATCTGTACCCCGATAATACAAATAAATTTCGATACATTTTTTATGCATGTCTTTAAAAACAGCTAACAGCAGCAGAAAATTAACACAAGTAGCATTATTTTCTTATGATACTACATGCTCTGGTATTATGATACACAATACTAAGTATCATGATGCGGTATCATTTCCGCTCACCAGAAGTATCATACGTACAATGTACTAGTGCAAATAAAGAGAATTTAAGAAAAAATATTGTGTAGCGACAAAAATTAAGTAGATTATTTAATTTATTGATATGTTAAAATCTGATGTTAGAAATAGTGTTAGCACAATAGACCGACCACGCACACTGCAAAGGCACAGAACCAACACTAATCTTAGGATATACAAAAAAATTCTATATACGTATATAGCATTTTCTGGGAGTGAAGTGAGCTCGATCGTCAGAATTTAGAAGAAACTTGATATTCGATGAAACGTTCCTATGGCACCTATGCGATGTAGCAAATTGATCAGCAAATTTAGCTCTCTAGCTCTATACCCTCTGAAATCGACGCATTGAAACAGGCGGATGGATAGACGGACGCAAATGGTAGATACTGATTAAGAATAAATAGACTTTATGGGGTCTGCTCCACCCTCTTATGACTGATGCATACATTATGCCCAATATGTCAATTCTACGACCACGGCTGTATACACATATAACTGTATAAGGGTAAGTATGTTATGTTTGATGTGCTGTTTAAAAAGAAGCACACAGAAACTATTAACATAAGCACAATTTGAGTTATAAAGACAATTAAATGAAGACCGATAGGAATTGACTGGGTAGATAGACAGTTAAAAATCTTCCCGGCACATTAAGCAACAGACAAAAATCATTTCTTACTCTTTTGTCAGGGATGTCAGCAACTCAGCGCATTGCTCGGATTTCGGATGTTTTAGTTATTGTTAACTGATGCTGCTGTTCTTGTTGTTGATGTCGGGGTTGTTGTTGCTGCCGCTAGTGCTGCTGATCTGATGTTCTCAGGGGTGTGGTTCTTGGTTTTAGCTGTTGTGTGTTCGAGTGCATTTGAGTTTTGTTGTTGCTTGTTAAGCGTGTGTGCAACTACATGCGCAAAATTCACAGCACTTACTTTAAAAAATCATTCATATTGATGTAATTTTTATAACTAAAGAAAGAGAAATACGTAAAATGCTCAAATAAATATATATAATCAATAATAGGAAAGAAACAAAAGACATTATAAAGTAAGACAATGCAAGTGGTGCACGTGCAGCTGGATGAGGTTAACTGAGCAAATGTTTTGTAGTGCAGTAAATTACGATTAACAATACAAAGCAAAAACAAAGCAAGACAACAAAATAAAACAAAACAAAAAGAGACAGAGAGATATAAAGACACAAAGAAATGAGCAACGGAAGAAAGTGAATGGAAGCAAAAGAACGATTATTAGGCGTGAAACATTTAAGGTACCTTTTGGCCGATGTAGTGCGCGAATAGGGATTTTGCAAGATCTTCGGATGCGTTTCCATAACGCGCAACAACAAGTTATCCAGATAGTCCTCCAGTTCCTTCACGCGCTGTCGCATCAGCAACGCCTCGTTCTCCATCCCATTAGCGATGAGCATCAGCTCCTGCAGCACACAGAGGATTAGGATAGTCGTAAGTCTTAAGAAAACGAAAAAAACCACTTCTTTACATACCTCACGCGACTTGCCTTCGTATTTTTTGGCCAACTGTGCAGAGATCTCTGAGCGACGTTCCGCGTGGGAGCCGGATTTTTCGTGCCCAATAATGATGCGCTCCGTGGACTTGGGACTTGGGGAGTTACTGTCAGTAACATTCTGTTTATCTGTGCATGAAACAGAACCAGAAAAACAATAAGAAATTAAATAAGCACACATATTGTATACACATGTCAAAGTTGTGTCGTTACAAATCGTTTAACTTAGCTAACTCATCTTCCGAAATCATTTCATTTTTGTTCATCCAATTCCAGAAAAACTTCATATATAAATTAAGAATTTTGTGTTTTTTTTACTTTAATACCCAAATACCGATTATTGCGTCGTCTATACGATAAGGACCATATGATCTATACATTTATTCGTTGGGGATTCTGCCTAACCTTCTTCTGTCTATTAAAATTGTTTCAAAAACCTTTTTATACCCTGAAACTAACTAAAAATTCGCTCTAGGTGCGCAGAAAACAACATTGAAACCAGTTCGTAATATATACTATATTACTGACAAACAACAAGAAAACAAATAAAATAAAATAAAAGTTGACAAACAGAATTAGGAGACAAGGCGGGCGCGAGAATAATGGAGCACAAGTGAGTGAAAAAATGTGTGCAAATGAAAGGGGAAAAATTGAACGCGTCAAAAGGATGACGCGAAGATGACAGCTGATTTGGAAAATAGCTTGGTTCGATTGCTTGGTTCGATATTTGGTAGACAGGTCGTTGGATCCGCCAGTGGGTTACAACACTGCGCGCACACACACCGCACTCCCCCGTGCCGCCGAGAAGGATAAGATTCGAGGTAAAATAGTGAGGTAGTTTGTGGATTAGTGGCTGGATAAGTTTGCTGGGTTTTTGGTCTCAGTTCTGTTTTCTTTTTATTTATTTTCGAGCTTATCTGCTCTCCTTATATTTGTCAATTTGTGGTGTCTTTGGGAAGAACAGCTCACCTCGCTTATTGCCATATTTAAATTTTCCCAGTCGCTTCTCCCACCGCTCCCCGCTGTCGCCGCTGTTTCTGCTGGACTCTTTGGGCGATTGCTCCGGTGTTAAGAAGTATTGATCTATGCTTGGATCTGCATCAGCCACAATCGCCGCTTCTTCTGCAATTGTCTGTGGCTCTATATTTGACTGCTCCTCCAGAGAGGTGGAGCGCTTGGCAAAGCTTAAGAGTCGCTGATCCTCTTCTCGCCTTTTCGCATCACGACGAGACTGTTCTTCTTGTTGCACCTCAAGCTCTTGCTTCAAGGCCGCTTCCTCCTCCACGTAACCTCTGTTCATTCAATCGCAGCTCGGCCTCGAGGAGTGCATCTTCTTCAGCTCGTCGTTGACGTGCAGCTTCCTCCTCCTCAGCAGCAATCTCTGCTTTGGCTATTGCCGTCGACTTTGCTTTCAATTGTTCACTGCTGGTAAGACGTGGTTGAGGCGTGGGACGCACACTTGACAGTGTCTGTGACTCGATGACGTGAGTTGGCTCTGGCGTTGAGCTTGACACCGGCTCATGCGAAGCCTGCTCATCCGCAAAGATTGCAGTGCTATTGCGTTGCTCAAACTTGGCAAAGCTTGCGTTAAACGAATTAAAGTTACGTGTCTCCACATCGGGAGAGAACAAAGATTTACTACTACTTTTCTCAGTTGACAGCAGCCGCGGCGGCGTTGTCTTAGGTGCTTGCTCCTCTTTCTGTTCCTCATCCTCGAGCTCAGTGTCTGATGAACTGGTGGACGAGGAGCTCACGGATGGCGGCGGTGGGGGCTCCTCGGTGGTTGCCGGCAGAGGTACCCGTGTTTCCCAACTTCGACGCTTTAAAGAGTCGCTGCTTCCAATCTCAAGGTACTTGTCTCCCCCGTAAAGTTTTGACTCCCACTCATCAAGCTTGAGGGGTGGCTTTGGTTCCGAAACAGGTCTTGAAGGCACCATCTCCATCTGAAGTTCTCCATCCCCATTGCGATTAAGTTCGATTTCCGCTTCTTGCTGTGTTTGCGGGCTGCGAGGCGGCTTCGAGGGAGGTGGCAGAGTGCGCGCACGAACGCTGAAATCGAGCTCAAGCTGTTCCATCTCCGCAACGATTGGATCCTCGTCAAGTATCTCTTGCAATTTGGGCTTACCTCCATTGAGTTTCCCTTTTGAAACGTCGTTTCCGTTGCTCAGCAGCGGCGATGGATTGCGTGGAGCAAAGTTAGTTATCGCACTAGAGGCTGGCACTTGCAGACCGGAGCGCTGAATGTTCAACGAGCTGCCAGAGCTCTTGTGGGACAGATTATCGAACACAAACTCGTCCTCGTCTTCGCTTATAACGCCGGGATCGGCTTCACCAGCGAGTTGGCCTCGTCGACGGCCACTGCCTCCACCAATGCCGCCCAATCCGGAAGAGCTGTTGGGGGTACCAATGCTGGCAAAAGAGCCACTGAATGAGCCGCTTTCATCGCCATCAGCGTGCTTCTTTTTGCTACGGATGTGCAGTTTTGAGCTGAGCGAACCCGCTAGTTTCTTAATGCTCTTGCGCTTCTCGCCTTGACCAATAGACAGCAGGCTGCCGCCAACGGAACTGGCCAACTGGCCAATGGAAGACTTATGCTTGTCTTTCTTGCTAAGATCAGTCAGCGAACCGGACTTGACAACGAACGCTATGCGTACCTCCAGTTCGCCGCGCTCCTTGTTCTTCTTCTCTTTACCCGGTTTACTTTCTAGCTTGCACCATTTGGCACGCGGTCTGTCGTACACATCCATGTCCTTCAGCGGTAGCGTGGCTTGGCCCAGAAACTCATCGATGCCAAGATTATTACGATGCAGGCACGTCAGCGTTAATTCTGCTCGATTGCCCTGGTCCGGAATTTTTCTAAAAGCGATCAAATTAAACTCGTTTCAATTTCCGGTATGTATGTACTGCACATTTGATATCTGTACTCACAGCTCGCACTCCTCGTTCCAATTAACGCTCGTCTCGGCTTTATCCTTAACCGATGTCTGATACTTCTCCTTCCCCAGGGCGATTGTGACAAAACAGTTGTTGGTGCCATTTTTCCCTTTGTCAGAAGTCCTCGTGCACGCTGCACTGTAAAAGGTAATGCAAATTACAGAATTAGTGGAAGCTTTATATTTATTACGCATGTATACACGTTTTGTGGGTTATTATTTTCATAATAATTATTTTTATTTAGATGATATAAAAATTACACATATACAAAAATGTATAAAATTAGTAATTTTCTATAAAAAAAAAGTTTGCCACAAGTCGATCATTTCCATTCAATTATTTATATTAATATACGGAATAGGGGAGCATAGCAGTAGATAAAGTTACCAAATTAAATTTATTTAAATGTTTAATATATGAATAAATCCAGTTTCATATAGTTGGACAACATATAGTATAAAAAACAATCTTGTTTCTTAAGATATCTGAACAAAATGTAAGATGTCTTAATTTGGAATTCTCCCCGACTCATTTCCGACAGCAGCATAAACAAAAATCACAATATCACAAATATGTCGCCAAAAATTTAATGCAAGACAGCTGTAATTCACATGGTGACTCAGTTTTCAGTTTGCAATCAGACGCTTCACTACTTTGATGGCGACCCTAAAAGCTAATTTCAAGTTGTGTTGAGTTTTATTCAAGAGCGCCTCGTGACCTCGGCAAATCGAAACTAAAAGCAAAACCATAGCTAAGAGCATCCGGTAGAAACCACAATAATTTTGCTTTTGCCATTTTTGTTGCGCATAGATTCGCAGCATTGTTTAAAGTCAAGACGAGTCGGTTCCAGTCCAGTTACATATATGCATAGGCAATTGAAGACATCACTTCTCAGCTCAGATTATGTAGGAATATATTAGGGATGAGAATTGATGCACAGACATACCGTATACATTTGAATGCAATCACTAATTAGTATAATACTTGTATATATAAAAAGTACAAAGATTTGGCAGCACTGGAACTACAATGTCCATCTATTTTGAAAGCTTTTAATAGTAAAATAACGGTATAATTCTTCCAATAACTGGAAAGTTAGTATTAGTTAAGATTATCATTTTGGCTATTTAAGACTAGGTGAGATCATATTAACCATTCACAATGCTCTATCGAAACTAAGTATTTGAATACTAATTGCACAATTTGTGGATGCCGCAACACAAATTACACAAAACCGCACAAAAACAACAGCAGCAGAAATAATAAAGCATAAAGTGGAAAGTGTTCAATAGAAATATATAGTTACATATTTGCCAGCATTGCACATTTTTTGCGCTCTCTCTCTCTCTCTCTTTTTATTATTTATATCAAGTGAAAGAAGAGTGAGTGAAGTCGACGGCAACGTTCAGTGTAAGCGCGATCACAAAGTGAGTGCCCACTCCATGTTACCCAGTGCCCACTGTGGGCGTCTTGACGCCGAATAATTATTTTTACATTAACATTTTTTTTCGCTGTGCTCTCCCGTTTACCGTTCTGTTTTAAACCCGTATTCCTCACCCGTTGGTTTTGTTGTGGTTGACTTCTTCGTTGGCCACATAACTTAAGCCAATTTGGGAAGTTTTTGCAATGACATTACGAGTCATTTTGTTAAGCAAATGTCTGATATGTATGTACGTGTATGTATACGTATATCTGTAAATAATCGAGGTTAAAGACAACAGCAGACAGACTACCATCAACAGAAAGCAGTTAGAAACAATATAATAGGATAGAATTTAACCACTAACTATGCATAGTCGATATTGACAGCTATCAATAAACCGGTTTCGAGAGCCCCAATTGGTGCTGCCAGCGCTGCATCACAAAAATAGAAATGACAAAAGGCAAAATATGCCAAACAGCGCCAAAAACCAAACAAAATGGAAAGAGAGGGATGACAACAAATTAACTAAGAGAGAGAACAGCAACGAAGCCGATATGTTGGTCCGCTACGGTGACTGTTTCTCTAGCCGGCTGCCTGTCTGATTGACTTAATGGCCACAGCACAGTGGAAAAGACTCATAAAGCAGCGGATTTAATTCCAATAATTAAGGTTGTTTTCTTTTTAATCTATACCAATACGTCAAGCATCTTATCAATACCATTGGTTTATTTGTTTATTTTAAATGTCTATATATATTAAGGTCTATAAGCTTTCAAACGCAACAAATATTTTATATTTTTGAGCAATACACCATGCAAGTATAACAAATTACCATTTTCTTTTATACGACACAGGAATTGAAATCCGCAAGTAGTTGCAGGGCTGCCATAGAAATGTGGTACCCTTGATATATTTCTTATAGGCATCATCAACCGAGTCAATATAGCTATTTTATTTAACGAAAACGTTAGAAATCTTTAAAGAGAAATCTATAGAGATATCTTCAATGTTTACAAATTTACAGACGGTTTTTAAGCAAAGTAAAAATGGTTGCTCAAAGTGGCTCCGTTTTATAGTTAGCGCGCGTCCAATTAAAAAAAAATTAAAACTTTTTAACTTTGCTGTAGACTTGATGTATGACTGATCTTTATTTTTCATCTAAAAAGAAATCTTGAAAATCTGTTTCTTTAATTACTCACGTTTTGTACCACCAATGTTTAAAAAAGGTACCCTTAAACTCTGATGAGAGATAGCTAATCAATTCTCAAACTAACTTTGCCTGCCTAAGACTGCGACTGTGACAGGTATAGTACAAAAACTGATACAATCTCGCAATGAAAACACAAGAAAAGGCGATAAAAGCTGAAGAGCGCAGTGTAAATATGCGTGCATGTGTTCACGCAATGTCTGGCACCTCATAAGAATTTAAAAAAATAATAATACGTTTTAAGATTATGTCATTTGGTTAAAAAAAACTGTTTAATATATTAAAAATTTTGTTTATAAAATGACAAAAAGGATAAGGATAATAATAAAGGATAATAAAGGATACTTTCCTTAATTTTACACGAAAAAAATATGCACAGAATATATGTTTTTAGCTTTGAATAGCTCTGTGGGCATATCATCTTGTGTATGCAGTTTCTAAGTTTATAAAGTCATCTATCAAATGCTTTTACATTTTTCATTCTTATTGACACGGAAAATAAGAAATAGCTCCACTGTGCGCCGCTTTCGACGAGAGCAAACAGAAGCCATGCCAATAGCGCTGGCGTCATCAATGAATTGTGGGCAAACACACCCACTCACTTATGGCTACATTTGTAGAGTGGATGGGAGAGAGACCGAGGTGCAACGGCAGGTGAATTGATGGCTTTGTCAACTAGCTCAATACTAGCAGTCACATGCATTTATGAACGTATGTATGAATACAGAAAAATGTTTATAAAAAAGCTTGAACACGAAACCACAACGAATACAAGACTTAAAATCAATTGGAATCCTAATACAAATTAATACGGCATGCAATTCTCATACAAATTTGTTGAACCTTTTCTTAATGTTCATTTTTGATCTTTCCATTATATAAGACTACTATCAAGAGCTGAGTCGATTTTGCCCTGTCCGTCTGAACGCAAAGATCTCAAAAACTATAAAATATATAGTACGTCTAATCAGTTCACTTTATCATACTATATAGCTGTCATTTGAACGTTAAGTCAAAAAATTAATCGAAAAGCGTGGCAATAATTATTTTAAACAAAGCGTTCGTATAAAGTAATATATGCAGATAGATATATCTTTAAAGATTACGAATTTAAAAACTATTTTGAAATCACGTTAAAGTTGTGGTTGTGACAGCCCCTCAAAGTTCAAGGGGCATAGCCCTCCGGATTTATTTTAAGTTTGAGCATAATTTGGGAGGATGGGAAATGGTATAGAACAAGGGTGCAAGGACCTATGCACACGACACACAATTGTTTTTGTACATTCTACATTGCTAATGGAAATGTGCATGGCTTAGGTTTTGCTACATGTTGAAAATTATACAAACACTTATTTACTTTTCGTTTTCTGTCAAATTTCTATGCAGGCAAATCAAGAACAATTTTGCACACTCGCTCTCATTCTATTCAAATTTAATTTCGAGCTAAGCAACAACAGTTTCACTGACTTTTGTTGTTGTGTGAAAGACTTGAATCTAATCCCAATGTTATTTGTTGTTGCCTTATCGTTTCGTGTAACGAAAAATGCACTTCATTGTCAATCGTCTGATGCATGTATTTTATTCGCAATTTTTCATTTATCATTTCATTCGACATTCACAGCTTCATTGGAGGCGCTACTAAAAATTCTATAATCAAAATTTAAATAAATATTGAAAAATTTGCCAAACAGCATTAAAAAGCATATCCTTTTCTTCTATTAAAACACACATATTCATTATTTATTATTGTACACATTGAAACAACAAAAAAATGTATTTGAATTGGTACGCGCTCATCCAGAAGGCAGCTTAATTTGCGCAACCCTGAAACACAAGGTAATAAAATGACTGACTGCATTCAACTTGGTGAACGCCAGCATGATCCGTGCCCCTGCTTTCCTCAAGTCAACTCAAGGAGGCTTTTCACGATTGTGCTAAAGTCCTACCAGCGTTTATCATAAGTCTGGGAAAGAAATGTGTTCAGTTCTTTGAATACGCTGCTGATATTGACAACATTGGTCACACGAAGCGTGATGTAACAGCAATCGAAAAAAAACGCATAAATTGGGTTTAGCAGTAAATATAGGCAAGTCAAAGTTTATCAGGAAATCGCGGCGATTTAATTATCAGTTGTCTGCAGAAAACTATAGTTTTGGGTTGGTCAAGACATTTATTTACATTGGCACTGCTGTGGCTAAGAGCATTAATGTCAGACTGGAGATTAAGCACAGATTAACACTTGCCAACTTGCCACTTTAAGATATTACAAGATGCTCATCAAGTGGAACGACGAGCTGTATAAGCTGTTTGATTATGTTGACATAGTCAATCGAATCGAACATTCAATGAATGGTTTCACTGGTTGGATTAAATTGTAGGTATTGTAGTCGGACAGAAGACATTCTAGGTGTAAGGTTTTTGACACGGCAGTAGGTTGACAACGAAGGAGTGGAAGACCTTGGATACATTGAAAGCACCAAGTGACTGAAGCCCTGTTAACCATCAGTCCTACCAAGTGTCAGATCAGGCCATGTCTCAATAGGAAATATAAAAACAAAAACAATTGTAATTTAATAATATTCACAATAATGCATCTCTTGCCAATTGTCACATTTGTGTTGCTCTTTCAACTTATTGTTGGCCTCTTTTTCTCCGATGAGGTCACCTTTTAAGGTTAATTAATTTTAATGAAATCATTGTCATATTGTTCCGTTTGATATGCTTGTGCTTTGTGCAAATGAATGTAGCAGGCAGAAGAAATCATGGGGTGCGTCAAAGTATAAATTAAACATGGGAATTTCCACATAAAAATTCACCGCAACCGAAAACCTAAAGTTCATCAAAAATTTATTTCGAGAAACATTATCCAAGTTACTTATATAAACAATTTACACTTGAATTAATTGACTAGGATTCATTTTTGCTATATCTTTGGACTTACAATAAACTAATCAAAATGCATAAATTTATCAATTTTAATAATGATGAGCAAAGCTTCATTATTACTAAGAAAAATAATAATAAATAAATATAATAAATAAATGTAATAAATAAATATAATAAATAAATGTAATAAATAAATATAATAAATAAATGTAATAAATAAATTTCATAAATACATGTAATAAAGAAATGCAATAAATAATTATAATAAACAAGTAAAATGAAAAAGAGAGCTTGCAAGAAGTGAATCTATTTACAGGCAGTCAGCAAAAGAGTTGTTGCCCGCGGACACGATTAGAAACAGAATCGAATTCTCAGCCGACTTAAGACACTTCGACTAATAGATTTACGAATTTGTCTTTTGCTTATGTATGTGAGTTGCGCATATGCCTCAGTTGTTAGTCCTATCTATTTCTCCCTCCCACGATTTCCTCAACATAACAACAACAAAGAAATCGCTGTGCTTCCACTTGATTTGTTTGGCTTATTGGCTGATGCTCAGTTGCAGCGCTGCGTACGACAGCTTCACATTCAAGCTGCTTTCTTAAAAGACCTTTGTTTGCTTCTCTAGCCGATCAACATAAAATAGAAACCACGAGAGAAGCAAACTTAAATGTTCTGTTCAGAGAGCGCGTCAGCTTAGATTTATTTTATTTTTTTAGCCTTTTTGGTGAGTAGACAGGAAAGAAAAAGTGGGTTGAACATAATTTGGAAGCAGCCACAGTAGAGCACGCTCGACAGAAGGATACCCTGCGCCCAGGCTCTCTAAAGCAGTCCGGAATCTCATATATCGCAATTTATTACATTTTCAACCGATTGTTCCTATGGCAGCTATATAAAATAATGAACCAATTCGGTCCGCATGTCTGCATATTCTATCAATTTGTTTAAAATGTCTGAAGCAAAAAAAAAAATTTTTGTCATACCTTAACTTGGTTTTCGAACGATCTGGCAGCTATACTATTTAGTCGACCGATTTAAAAAAAATTTGGTCAGGATAATTAAAGCAAACTTATATTTTAAAGAATAGAACAGCATTTATAATAATACCCCCCTTTGAGCAATTTTAATGGGTAAAGGGTATACAAGGAGATAATGTGTATTTATGAATACATAACTCAATTCCCTATAAAGTCATCGGGAAATTTATGCAACATCAAGTAATGTTGCGTAACGTGGGTCAATTCATATCGGCGATCTTCACTTGTACGTCCTTTACCTTTTTTCAAAATAAACAATTTCTTATTATTTGTTCTTAACTGCTTCTTCTTTTATTGACAAACAAAAAATTATTGAATTCTTTTTCAAATACGTCAGCGCGAAGTGTGACAATAACATTGCCATGTTGTTGATAATACAACGCATTGCCAATGCGATGCGAACGTTATCAGAATTCTAAGGGAAATTCCAATTTGCGAATCGTATAAATTTGTTCGATTTTTTTTTTTATTATAAAATTTGTCATTCGGCATTCATCTTGCTTCGAGTCTAAATACGCCTTATTACATAGTGTAATTGAAAAAAGAAGAAAAGTCACCAAAGGTGACCATAGTTTAGCTATGTACACAGAGGCTACTCATTAAGTGTCACATTAAAATTTTGAGAGTTATCAACACGCACCTAAAGTCTCCAGTTCTACTTTCGACATTCATTTTCTAGAGCGTGGCTGCTAATGAGACACAAGACAGAAAACAACGACGACGATGATGAGGCCCATAGTTAGGTAGCATTACTGTGCCCCTGAGGCCAATGCTCCTAGGGTGTCCCTTGTTGCACACAGACTTAAAGATACGTGCATATGTATGTACAACGTTTTCAAATACCTTTGATCGCATTGGATTTGGTTTAATTTCCGGAAGCATTGGTACACAGCTTTATGTACTTCCTAATTGTTTCCAACGACAAATTATTCAATAATTTTGTTAAACTATTCTTATTCACAAAATGTTAAGCAGCTTAAATCAAAATAGAATTTAAAGCAGACTATATAAAGAATCGTTTTGCTGCATAATCTTGACCAAGGTAATGATGTTAATGTGTTCTTTCTTCAGATGGTAATGACTCTTTACGTAATATCTTGCTCTTGCTCTCATAGAGCCAAGTTAAATCCCGTTAAAGCAAAAGCATTTGATAATAAACATTATACAGACCCAAGAAGTCTGTATAATACAAAAAATTTCTAAACAATTTTAATGAAAGCCAAGAAAGTTTTTATGTTGTTATTTTTATTTTTTTTTTAATCTGTACTCATGGAAAATGTAAATAACGGGTACAATGACTGTGTAAATATATATGTAACGCGACTTCAACTCTATAAACTTCGAATATAATAAAACTTCGGATATATAAAAAGACATAGTGGCGACCATGAAAATAAATTATTTCGCTTATGCGATACTCACCAAAGCTATCATAAAAAGTTGCCAGGTAAGATACGGGAGATTTTCAACACGATGGCCAATATCTAATACTTCTCTAAATGTATCTTTCCCTTTTGTGAAACTTATTTAATTTTAATCGTGTGTCACAAAATTGGATATTAGAAATTTTATACTGTCAATTTTAAAAAATCTGCTTTAGTTTTTAATGGCACACCGTATAGCTCTGCATTTTAATTCGTAAAACTCCAGAGCTGGCGGAAAAATATCTGAATTCGCAGCTCATGCAACATTAACAATAGCTGCTATCGTGCGAAAATTCGGATTTCTTTTTTTCATATCGTGGAAACTCACATGGAGTCCCCTCGAAAGCAGATTTCATTCGAATTTTATTTATAAAATACATTGCATTTCTTTTATTGTGTTTGCAGTTATTAATATGAGTTTTCATGCGTGCTCCTCGGGAAATGTAAAAAATGCATAATAGTTTTTCTTCTTGCAGAACGAGGGTAATAAAGTAAATTCAGACATTGCTCGTTCATGTTAAAACAATCGACCTTAATGCGAAAGGTCAAATGAATTTTCGGTTTTTCTACTTGTTAGATTCAAGAGGCCGACACAGGAGCACCAACGAAAAGCTTGTCTACTGTTGAAGAAGAATGCATTTAGTTGTCAGTCAACAGTGGACTATGAGTTGTTGGCAGTAACGTTAACTGGAAATCAATTCGTGCAACAGGAGGCGGGGCTGAGATCTGATTTCAGACCTGTTTCATTCGCTGCACTTTTGTTATTTGCCTGGAATAGTCACTAACTGGGTCGGGGCAATGAGTCGTAACTGTTTCGCGTCCACATCCATCGGATATCTGAAGACTAACGATCGTAAACGTACATATATAGCAATAGACATTGCAACAATATCACATGGAAAGTCACCATATACTTATTTATAGTATGTAAAGTTGTGTGTAAATTTACTGAGCGGTTATCCAATTTGTATCTGCGTCGAATTATAAACGAAGACTTGCATAAAAATCATGATTTTAAAATTAAGAATCTAAATGTAAATTGTATCTTGACGTATCTTTCCAGAATTCATCGTGAATTACGATTTTAATAACTGTTTGCTTGTTATAACATCGTTATAACATCGTTAACAAGTTTGTATAAAAAATAAAAACCCGGATTAAGATATTGCAGTTGATAACAGTCGACAACTTGACAGTTAAAGGGTATCAACATTTACTACCCGAATTGTTGTTACAAAATTAAAAGCTCGCTTTGTATTTGATATTATTTTTACTCAAATTGACATGCAGACAAAGCCGAAATCTGCGTCATAAACAAGAATTGTGTCCCCTTCTATGAGCATCGATGAAATTGTCTAGTTTCTCAATTAGTGTAAATGTGTAAAGCATAATACCAAGACAACCGCTTTCAAAGAGTAAAAAACTTCTTAAAATCGGTTTTGAAATTGTCGGAAAAGACAAATAAAAAAAGTAGTAAGAAACGATAAAATAAATAAAATCAGCAAAGTAAATAATTTAAAAAACTATTAATGTTTTGATGATTATGATTGTAACATATTTTTGTTAATCAGTGAACATACTCACTTGGTAAGTAACAAACTTTAACAAATTTCTGCAGTTGTAAATTTTCTATTAAATCAATTAGTAAGTTGTTTGATGAAAGCTTGAGTCATGACCAATAAAGTTAAATAATATAGAGATAATAATATGGGAGCAAAAAGCTTGACTCACACATCCAGTGGGCAATTCAAACCAAATGTCCTTTAAGATGTAAATTGCATCCGTTTAAACTTTTTGCAAAATAAGAAAAAAAGTTACTCTAACTTCTGTCGTAACTATTTGTATAAGAAACAAAATTTCTAGGAAAAGAAAAAATAAACACGACGATAAAAACATTTTACATGACCTCCGCTTTAAAATGCGACAAATCCTGTATATTTGATATTATATAGCACCACAAGCGGAGATTTTCGGTTGGTTTCTGAATACGCTGAATATTAAAATGTTCGACTTATAAAGACTAATAAATTTCGAATTCTTTGTTATTATTAATACTTTAAATAAAAAATGCACATTTCCCTTTCTGAACAGCTATCTCATTTGAGAAACTTAAAGGATCACTGAATAATAGTTTCTCTAAACATATAAATTGTTCAAATTAATTACGTTTAGAAAACACGAAAAGTTTTCTTCGAGTAAACTCGTTGAATAATAAAGATGTATATGGCTTTTGACTTTCTTATTTCGGTCATTGTACAAATATTTATGTATGTCTTTCGGTCATTATGCAAATATTTATGTCTTTATTTTGCACTATAATTCTTTTGCGGCCCATCGCGACAATGTTTTTTGATAATGGTGATTTGCAACGCTTAAGAAGTGAATCCATAATCCAGCTCCTAAGTAAAGATCATCTTAACATACACTGGAAAATTTTTTGTAATTGATAATAATTGAAGACATTTTAAAGCCATATTTTGTATTAAAAACAAATATTAAAAAAATTTATTTAAAAAAAAAATAAATAAAAAAACATGTAAATTACGGCGATACTATGGAAGTATAAAATGACTTTCTTAGAGAGGAAAGCTACACGTGTGTCATGAAGTATCATATTCAAATTGATAAATAGATATAAAATGGACAGATATTTTTTATTGAATTTAAACGAAATGTTTTATATTATTTTAATATGTGATTATGTTAAGCCAACTAATATCTGGTTACTCCGCCTTTGGCATCAATGACTGCTTGGAGCCTTTCTGGTATTGACCGGACCAAGTTGAGCGCAAACTCAAGAGATAATTTTGACCAAATTTCCGTAATTTCGGCTATAGTTTTATCGCGGTTGCGATCTCTTTCAAATGTCCTCTGACTCTTAACATAAGCCCAGACATTTTCGATAATGTTCAGATCGGGGCTTTGTGGCATGGAGCATCGTCCTGCTGGAAGATCCAGTCATTTGTGGAGAACAGTCTATTTCCTGAGGTGAATGCGTGCTCATTTAAGATATGAAGGTATCCTGTTTGATTTAGTGTACCCTCTGTCGGTACCATGTCTCCAAATCCACAGTAGCTTAAACAGCCCCAGAACATCACCGTGCCACCAACAAACCGATTGATTGGATGGACGGCATTACCCTTAAGTTGTTTTGGGAGATACATAAATTGCTTACTAAAGGATCCCTGAAACTGAAACGCAACTTCATCAGTCCATAAAACATCAAACCAGAACTCGGGAGGCTTCTCTTTATACTCCAAGGCAAATGCGCGACATTTTTCCTTGTTTCTTGGGGTAATATCAACTACTGCACGAACAACATAGGTGTTGATGTCAACTTCCTTCATTCTGCGACGCAGTGTTCTATCGCTAATATGTTTCCCAATTAAATTTTTCGAAGCTGCGGCAATTTTAACGGGACTTATGGTGGGATTACTTAGTACAACTCCTACATATGTGTATAATGTGTCTGCAGTCTCTTGGGTTCAATGCAACTTTTCGGTCAGTTCTCTTTTTGTTTTCCAAATTTCCCATTGTATCCTTTTTTTTAACTAAATTGTACACAGTTTTACGTGATATTTTTTACAACTCAGCTAATTTGGATGCAGAAGTACCAGCCTTAAATTTAGTGACAATCTCGGCTCGATGCTCAACTGATACCTCCTTTGTTTTGCCATTTTACAAATTAAATGCTTAGTTTTATCTATGAACTTAACTGTTAACAGTTAGTTTAAGTTCCAATTTAGCGATCAACATCAACTAGAACTTCACTTACTCAATGCAAATCAAAGACTAATCTTCAATTTGCATTGTGTAAATAATTTTGCCGCGTAAAAATTGTATGTAAATACTTCTGTCAACAGACAAGCATCAGTTCAATGCTTCTATTTTTAGCACATGAACAGTTATTTTTCCACTTCTTCTTTCGTTTGCTTCTGTATAGATGTAGAAGCACGACAAATACCGTTATGTTCGTTTCTGAGTACAAAAGCAGCAGCAATAAGCGATCAAAGTTGACAATTGAAAATAAAGCACGTTGTGTAAATACTTTTGCCCATCCCTGTATATGTACTACGATATATACAATCTGCTATCAATAAAAAATGCAAACAATGTTAAAATACAGATATGAAATCAGTCACTCAACGATTTACTTAATTAATTGACGTCAACGGTCATCGCTGGGTGATACAATAACTTTGTTTGAAGTTTTTCAAGGTGTAGCAATGTGTTTCAATTGTTACCTTAGTTTTACCTTAACTGACAATAAAAAATTGTAAAAAGTTAAAGTTACGTTTTAACTTATTTTTCATACAACTTATAAGGTTTTTAAACGCAGTAGAATATTTCTTAGTGTAGAACTCTTACATTTTTTATTATACTTATGTAGCTTGAGATTTTTTAACACTTGTTCACAACTTTAACAGAGTTTATAAGCATCGGTTATCTTTTTCTCTTTTCTATTGCTAGATTTTTGAGCTGCGCAAATATTTTATTTATATGTATGTACGAGCATGTACTTATGTACATACAACTGATAGCTCTGACGAGCAGCTGAGCACTGTTCAAGTTCAAGGTAGAGAAGCAGACGCTAAAGGACAAACAATGGCAAAGCCAAATTTCAATCAATGTGTACATATTTATGTTTGTACGTACTTAAATAAATGTGCCTGTGTGTTTGTCAATGTGTATGCATGTATTGTATTTTATATTGTAGGCGCAAGCTATGCCATATGTATTCTGTGATTTATATTCCTTATCATTAGTTCATAAATACTTTCTGTACATTCTGACATGAATTTCTAGACCGTGTACTTAGTAAGTAAAATGTTCTATAAAGTTTTTTAAAAATTTAAAAAAAAAACCTTCCAGTCACTTGGATGCTGTTCCTCACGTAAAAGATTTTATGCCATTGAAGAGCGCTGTAATAAATTAGCAACTAATTCTTCAACAGACAGCTATTTGATGTAATGGACTGATTAGAACCAAATTCGATCATGAAAAGTATATTTTTATGTATTAAGCAAATTTAAATTTATAAACCATTTTTAACACTTATCCTCAGTTATCGATCAATTGTTTTAATAGAGTTCACCGAAAGTTGATAGTTTGGTCAGAATGTATAAGAGCAGCCTTGGTGAATTGTATTTTGTATGATTGATTAAGATATCTCAAAAAGCAAAGGAATTGTTTAGGCTAAAACTTGATATTGTTCCTATTGCAGATCGTATTATATAGTGATCCGATCCAAAAAAAAAAAATACCTGACTTGCGTACGGTATTCAGTAATCTATAACCCAAGTTTGAAGTCACTAGTTCTTATGGTCTCTGAGACGGGCGAAAAGAAATGTCTTTATCGACCCAACTGTTGGTACTGATCACGAATATGTAAACTTAATGGGGTTGACCACACCTCCTTCTACCTGTTGCATATGTTCAGCCAAACTAAAAAAAAAAAAAAAAAAACATTTAAAAAAATAACGAGTTGTACACAAGCTCTTGCACAGACGTTTGCTTTCATACTATCTGAATAGCTACCCGAAAAGAGGACAGCTGTGGTGAGCACGTCACTTTACTATAAATTCCCCTTGTTTTGCTTTGAACTGACTAATTTAGCTGTCTCTTGATCGAGTACATATGGGTTAAATCGTGTGACATGTGTGTCATGGCTATCTCAATCCCACATACCTGTACTGAGTATATACACGAACAAAGCAATGAGAGAAATACAGAAAGAGAGGGTAATCTGTGCAAGTTTTTGGAATTTTATCACGATTCATGCACTGAAATTTGACGTTGATTTCTCAAAATATAATAATGGTGACGCGGGACCGTTGGAGTCGGTTCCATAACCTGCTTTATTCACCCGCATTACTGGTATAAAATTCAGTAGAACGCAAAATACGAACAAATAACGTACGCATATGAAAACGAACATAACTAAATATGGGACTTTCTTCAGGTCGAGCAATTTATTGAGAAATCGGCACACCAATTGTAAAAGCAATAAACTGAACAATAAATTCAGGAATTGTGTTTTGTATCTGCTTGTGATCTGCTCTTTGCGAGATTTGATCATGATACATTAAGTTAAACTCCTTGAGAATCTGGTTTTTATTTTCCTTTTTCTCCCTACGAGAAATCGAGGTGGCGAGAGAGTAATAGAAACACGTCATGAAGAAGTAAATTTAGGGAAGGTAAATATTTTTATTTCTTTACATTTTTTATTACAGAAAATTTTTGTGGTATTAGTCTGTGCATAAACGAAAATTATGTTTAAAGGACAATTTGTCCTTTGTTTCCAAATAAGACCTGGTCCGAACAAGGTTTAATATCAATATTGTCAGTAAAATACATTTTGAACTTAAAAATCAGGGACTAGAAATGTTTTTTGTTGTACAGATTGCCATTTTTGGGTCGATACGATTCGATGCACCCTAATTTAAAGGCAGTCTAGTGATTGTTTTGAGGCAGTATCAGGCCGAAGGAGGCGAGGCAGACCCCATAAAGTTGATGCAATCTTGATCAGTATCAACAGCAGAGTCGATTTAGCCATGTCCCTCTATCTGTCCTTTCGTCTGTTCAAATGCAAAGTTCACAGAGCTGGATGTTTGAACTTGGTTATATTTTGTTGTTTTGGACCACATCGGTTCACTATATTATATAGCTAGCCTAGGAACAGTCGGCCGAAAATATAATAGTGATTTGTAACGGCATTAATTCAATGAACATAGGGTATCCACCCGTCGAGCGTGCCCGACTGTAGGCACACCTCACCGAAAGCGATACGAGTCGCAGCGGAGCCCCTTTTTTAAATAAAAACAATTAGCTGAACACATTTTGTTTTTCAAATCAGTGAAATGACTAAGTTTATGTAAAGGCATGCATGAGTGTTTTTAGTTGCACGGCAATATTAATTATTAATATATCGCCAATTTTAGCGAAATGATCGTAAGGAAAATAAAATAACAATTTTGCATATTAAAGGTAGATTTTAAAAATGTCCCGAATGTGGTCGATATAGTAATAATAAATGTTACCGTGCAACTAAATACACTCTCACGTTGTTAAACATATTTGTGTGTAGTAAACAAGCGAATGTACATATGCAGAGTAAATCAATCAAACAACACGGGAGAATGAATGGGTGCGGAATTTTTGAGTCTGTGTAGGTAAAATGCGAGTTTAATATTGTTGTTTCTATTTTTAAGTCACGCGCGATGAGTAAGCGTCGCCTTACAATATTATCGCACGAGCAATGAAAATGGCAAATGAAAAACATAATCTTATCAACTTAGAGCACTGATAGTGTGTATACATATGTATAGAGTTAAGCCCAAATGAGCCAACAAAATAAAAAGAAAAAAAGAAAACCGGGAAAACATAGAGCAACAACAAAAGCAGTGTACGAGCAGCGGCCGCCCTGCCGAATGTCTTGCGACCGAATCAACACTAGCGACGTTGTCGCGTCACAAGCAAAAAAGTGAAATTTTAAACAAGATGTCGTTTTCACCACACAAACCAATCTGTTTTTATTTCTTTGTGTATGTGCATACATATGTATGATTGAATGTGTGCACTATATTGTTTTTGTTCTTATTGCTGTTTAACTGTAAAAAGGTGTTGGCAATAATAACAAGTGTAAAAAGATGTATCAGACAGAATCCAAGCAATTAACCGTATTAGCTATTCCAACTGTCTGAGCGTCTTAGCAAGATGACAATTTTTTATACGCACACAGTGGGAGAATGTCAGACACTTACTCACAGTTGCATATACATACATATTGAATAAAATATATTGAAAGCGTTCCTCAGCTATGCTTTTCTTATATTTTATTTATTCAATGGCATTTACAAATCTAATAGGATACATTGAGTGAGAAACACCTGCACTTACCAGTTACACTGCAATGTGTGGGACTCCACATAGTTTTGTAGCACCCTATTAAATTTTTACGGAAAGACGCACTCAATTCGAGTTTATAAAAAAAATGTTGGATCTGTGTGGAGGGCGCGGCGCTGTTTATTATCAATTACACTTGCGCGCATTCAAATTATCGTTAGCACTGTAATAAATACAACAAGTGCATACGCTATTCGACGTGTCGCGTATTATAAATATATGTACTGCTAGAAATCAACAAAAAAAAATAAATAAATAGAGAGACGTACAGGCACTCGCGATTGCTCTGCAGCTTAGCCGTATGCGATGTCTAAAATGAAACTGTTAATCGATGGCCCACTAGGGTTGCTAATACATATATTAATATATCGATAGATTTTTTGATAATATATTAGCAAGCGATATTTTCCTGATATCGGTATTATTGTTTGATGAAAGAATCCAAAATGCTTTCAACTGTCGATAGTTGTTCCACTATTGACTAGAAAAATTTAAAATTTAAAAGTGAAGCAAAATTAGTAAGTCCTAATCTATCAAATCTATATCGATATTTCGACAGCCCCACTTTCTGGAGATTTCATTTCGAGCTGCAATATCTCCAGAAAGTAGAGCTGCCAATCACCATCGATATATCGATAGAAAGCTTTCCTTTGATATATTTCCATAGAGATAATTAAGCGCAATACTTTTTGGCGTTGTGATTGTTATTGAAACCAAATTCGATTTCTTCGTGAAACATAAAACAAAATAAGAACACTGCACTCAAGCGCGTGCCGTTCATTAATATGGTTGAGATAAGTGGGAACCTTACTAATATTAAGTGAAAACGCGACAAATTTAAAGTCGCGCACGGATACTTATATCACCTATATACATCGATATAATTCCAAAAAAGTATCAAATGAAAATTGTATTTTTTGATATCGAGAAATCATTGATCTTAATATTTTCAAAAATATCAACTACCCTACCATAAAGTAGTTTTCAAGTTTATTTTGCTAAAAAAAAGTTTATCGGACCATTTTATGAGCCGAGATCTAAATCAGTTATTTAGGTCATTCAGTTGGTCAGCTGTCATGAACTGTACATTTTTCATTCGGTTGACATGAACTATTAGATTGATGAATGATTTAATTCCTACCTTCGCCAATTATATTTTGAAGATACAGCCATATCTATTATAATGTGTGTAACCAAGGTGTAACGGAGGTCTGGGGAATCCCCCAGTGGGGATATACATATGCCCACTAAGCAAATAACCTAGGTTATAACACCAACAAAGCTGTAGAGAATACAGTGCTGCCAGAATTTTGTGGCAAAAATAGCCAAATGGACGGGAAAAGTTGCAAAAAGTAGCTGAAATTAAAAAAAAATAGCTTAAAAATTAGCTAAACTGTTTATCGATGTTAAATTAAGAATTATAGACAATATCGATCTGAAAATAAAACCAACTCTTTATTAAATCTGTTTTTCATTACAAAAATGATATAGTATTGTCAATTTCGATGACGTTCTCGTCAGAATTAATGTATTTGTCAGATTCGTCAATCATTCTTAAATATTTTGGTGGCAATGTGTAATTTAGGCAACACATACCACTTCTTTTAAGTCCATATCTGTAAATTTAGAAGAATATTAGAATTTCAAATACAAAATTTATAGTTGTTTACGTAACACACCTTATAGCTAGAATATCATGTAAAGTTTTTAGATTCATTCGATTTCTTAAGCTATTTTTCTCGTTCCACCTCTGTGTTTGACCAAGGCAACGTCAATATTTTAACAGCAAAATGTGCTAAAAGAGCGAATGTGTTTACATTTCCACCATCTCTGTACTCCAAAACTTCAGCCCAAAACTTTATTGTGTCATCTTTTTTCTCCCAATTTGGGAAATTTATTTTCACAATCTTGTTTCTTAAATATTTCTTTCATTGGGGTATTCTACTACCCCTATTATATTTTGTTTATTTGTGCGCAGTACTTTCTCGACAGAGAGTACTTATTATTTCAAGAATATTAAAGCTGTCCATCAATCTGAAATTATATTAAAGAAAGCTTATTCTCATCGATGTATTAAAAATCAATAAGATAGTTACCGTTCTCTAAGTTGTTTGATTCATTTGACGACAAACTTTGTACAGTTCGTATGAATTGTTTCTTCAGTGGATGTAAACGTTCCTTTTTGAACTTTTTGTCACATAGTTTCATATTCACCATCAATTTTTAAAAAAGGTTCGGTGGCTTTTCTATCGATTTCACAGCTTATGTGTGAACGAATGACAACTATTGAAAATTTGCCAACTTTTTAAAATAGCTGGATTTCTAGCTAATATAATCTGCTATAAAATAGCTAAAATGGCAGCACTGGCCGCCAAAGAAACAGACATAGGCGACAAAGGCTAAAAGTATCGCATTATTTTGTGGATATTGATATTATCGGCCGCAAAAAATTGCACCCAAAAAATATTCCATAGCAAGAGACTTATCGATATATCGATACATCATGACACTACGACAAACCTATCAAAAAGACTGCATCATTTTTAAAACAATATTCATTTGCTGTGTTAATTTAAAAGATTTAGAAAATTACTGAAATTATGGAACCTATGACACTTGGCAGTCCTATCAGCAGTCCTGGCAGTAATCAAAACCAATATTTGCCGCCTTTTCTCATGGGCGATCCTCAGGCAATGACGCCTCATAACAACACTCTCTCACCAAAGCTGGGACGCTATAATGTGAGCTTCGGTTAGTGAGCGATCTTTCTTATTTTATAGTATTCACAAGTACATTACCTTACTTTTATTGTGATTAACAGCCTCGCCTCCGAGCAACAACACGACGCAAGAAATGGGATACAACAATCTGCAACAGCTTAATCGCTCAGCTGTTGGGACGCGCACGCTTTTTGCCGGCGGAAACTCTAACAATAGTGGCGGTGCAGCGAATACTAGTCATCAAGCTGGTCCGCCGACTCAAGGACTGTTTGATTCACTGCGTAGTGAGCAGATGCCTGGGACACCGCAACGCACGCATTTGGGTATGCTGCAGGCATCTCAGCTGAACAGTTCGAACTACAGCTTAAATCAGAGTTCGCATCCACCAACTACGCAGCTAAATGATTCATATGTGGCAAATGCTCCCAACGCCATTAACGCCTCCATGCGAGCACTCTGTTCGCCCTTGGGGGCAAACATGTCCCCATTGACAATAACACATACACCACAGGCACGTGCTAGTGACTTTTGGGTTACAGTCTTTGGCTTTTCACCAGGAGCCAGCTCAACGATACTGCAACACTTTACAATGTGCGGCACAATTGTGGACGTGGTGCATGCACCACAGAACGGAAATTGGATGCACGTGCGCTTTGCTTCGCGCATCGAAAGCGACAAGGCGTTGAATTACAACTTAAAGGTGATTGCCAGCAACGTGATGGTCGGTGTTACACGCTGCGTTGATGAAAACATTGTTGGCAAGGAATACGGCACTGTGGCTGGATCGAATACAGAACCTTTCAAGCCAAAGGTGCGACCGCTTGCCCAGCAGTCCTATAACGTTGCCCAGCACGACACTCAAGTGTCACCGAAGAGTAACGTACCACAGAAGAGCTCTGGACTGGTGAACAAGGCCATGGATCTCATATTTGGTTGGTGATCTGCAGTCATTAATAAAAACTTCATTTTCTTTGGATTGCTTTTGGAAACCAATTTTAGATTCACATTCTCAATAGCAACATAAAATCCTAATGCATACAGTAATAATATATATATATATAGAAATAGAAATTGGTATTATTTGCTCCAGATTACATATACATTCACGCTACATCTGCTACGACCACCCGCCCGCCCTTGCTCACACATTTATTACTGTTACGCCTAATCCCCCTTCCTTGTGTGATCATTTATTTGGGCTCCACTTGTGCAGTCTCAAGGTTCTTCATTGTCGGATAACTTATGGAACGACTATCGAGCTTAGATTGTGCCCACAATATAAGTTTTAGCAGAAACATCATTTTTGGCGTTGAGTCCTCGCTGTGCTCGCATCTCAATATGGCTGAGTTCAGCTCACTGGCGATCTTCTGCCTGTACGACTGCTCCAGTAGATCAGCAAATGGACTTTCCTGTGGCTTTTCAAATGCCAGAAGTGCCAGCGTGCGCTCTAGCTCAAACCTTATCTCCTCCCCCGACTCGGAAAGCTTTGATTGAGCGAAAGACAAAGCCTCTTCTACCTTGCCAGCTCTAATCAGTTCAATCAGCTGCAATTGCTGCAAGTGAAAAAACAAATAGACCTTGCTGCCCAGCAAGTCGGGATGCAGTTGATTCACTAGATGAGTGGCCTCCTCAATGCGGCCAGCTTGAACCGCCTCCCTTATCAATATGCGATCATCCAGACTGCTTAGCTCGACACTCGGTTCGAGCTCTGCTTCATGCTGGAATTTTTCGGCTGCCTCTTTGAATCCCTCTGCAATGTCCACATAAAAATATAATACACATGTGTATACACATGAACATCATAAGAAAGAGATATACGGATAATTGTTTGTAATTGATTTGTTTTTTTTTTTTACTGCTTGTTTACCTGTCACCAAGTAGTTCATAATTAAACGATTCATGTCCGCCTGTTTAAATGGGAAGTGCTCTAATCGTTGCAACCATTCTTCTTTTGTGATGGTCTCACATTTCTCATTGTAGCTCATTTTCTTGTTTTTCCGTATTTTGCCAATTTTGAGGCCGTTATTTTTACCTTTGGGAGTGCGTAATGAGTAGTTTTTTGACCTTTTCTTAATTTCTGGCACTGCAGTCAGACTACAAGGCTAATAATTTACGTTTGCTTTACCCAAATCACTTTTTATGCAGTTTGTTTTCGGACAAAGCGTATTTTCACTAGGGTTGTTCAGTAGAGTTGTTTCGTTTCGTTCCAAAGAAGTTCCAATGAACGTGCCATTAAAATGAACAAATTTGTTATTTATTCGAATCTGTTGGACAATTGTTGAAAGTTGGTCAAAGACAGTAATTTGTAGTTGTTTTTTAAAGTTTTTAAAATATAGACAGTAAAGGTTAAAATTATTCAAATACAGAAAATTATGTAATATAAATTAAATTTTAATTTTTATTAAAAAATCATTAAATAACTTTTAACATTATTTGTGCCAAGTGGTTTATATCCAAAATCTTAAATATCTTTAATTTTTATTAAATTTTATGATAGTTGTGTTAAGTTAACTTAATAAATAATAGTACAATGCAGATTTTATTTTATGTTAATCTCTAATCGAGCTCTTGGGCAATAAAGAATCTTATGAGAATGAAACCCTCTTTTCAAAATATATTTAATTATGTAAAGGGAAGAACATAATTGAAGATCGTAAAGTTATTATTATTTTATTGCAAAGTTTACCCTTACTAAAGATCCAGTATATATGTTTGTCGCCATGTATTATTAAAAAAAAATAAAGTAGTGAAGCTGAAACAAACAGTTTAAAAAACAAATATGGCACAATAATATTGATATCGTCAGGTATCACAAAATCAGCACAATCAAGAATCCTTATATGCCAATTTGTACTGCATAAAGATAGATATCGAGGAGCTGAAATGCTTGCCGACTTGAGTATTGTTTTCAATGTTTATTCATTAATTTCAGGCGTAATAAGCTATTACTAAGCAGAAAATAATGTTAAGTGTTATTTATTTGCAGCTTCGTCTTTAGCAGGTTTCTTCAATACTCATTCAGATCCAGCAGCAGTCCGAGTTGCGCATCAGTTCTTGCGATTGCCGCGACGCCGCATGGACGCTGTGCATTTGGGGCAATACCACTTTCCCTTTGGAGGCTGGGTGATTCCCACGCATTGGTAATGGAACCATTCGTATGGACAGGCGTCATTGTCGCATGCAACCATGTCGCCATAGGATACTTGATTGCAAGTGCAGTAGCGCGGCTCGTTTGGATCATATGACCATTCTCCTTCGTTGGTTTGTTCTACAACCAAACCACTCTCACTGATAGTGAGATTAGCACCCGGAGCCAGTGCAGTGCTAGGCAGTCCAATGGCAGTCGCCGTCACGCTGGTAACATTTGGCAGGGCAACGGGAGAAGCAGTAACGACGGAGGCTGCGATTGATGCGGTTACGTGATTGGTTGTCAATTGATTAACTTGGGGATTGATAGCCAGAGTGCCGTGGCTAATATTAGCATGCAATGCAGTGGACACATTCGACAGCATGTCCATGGAATCAACGCTCATTGATGATGAAGACGACGTTATGGAATTACCTGATGAGGATCCGCCCAGCGATTGTACGACAATTCCTCCGGGCATGGAAATGCTGGTATTCAGTTTCCTTGAAACAGCCCCAAATTAGAATAGTTACAGAGATTACGTTATGGTATACATACTTTTTATGTTTTTTCTCTTGATGGTGTTGATGGTGATGTGGTTGATGCTGATGGTGTTGATGATGATGTGTGCTGCTTGCCAGCGCTCCAGTCGCTGGCTGCATACTGCTGTTGTGCGCTGCTGCTGCCGACCAAAACTCTGTACTGCTCGCTACGGCTGCTCCGTGTATAGCCTCATAACTGGCCTTTAAACTAGCCGTGCGGCGTCCCTGCGGCATTTGTTGTGTGGCTACTATGGCTTGGCTCGCAGCGGCTGCAATGGCGCTCGAGGCAGCAGTGCCTCCGCCCAGCTGCTGAAGGTTATAGCTGACCATGGTATTTCCATGGTTTCCAGTAACGCCTGTACCTGCTGCACCAGCACCTGCGATTGGCCCTACGCCGACATTATTGTTGGTAACAGCTGCCGATGCGGCTGAATTATTGGTATTAGTGCTAAGTACGTTGTGGGCTGTAACATTTGTAGGCAGCTGGCGAACAACGTTGCCGCCAACTGTGGTGGAAACAGAGTTGCTGACACTGCCTCCCGTCACGGCCAAGGTCACATGTGTAGCGATGCTGTTTACGTGGTTACCCATGACAGCATTAACAATGGTATTACCAACATTGTTAGTATTGCCGGCTACAACTGGCAACGATTGATTTAAATTTGCACGTTTCTCCTGCACAGGTACCGTGCATATCGTTTCGCGTCGTTTCTCCAACTTGCGTTGTCTCTGATGCCCACCAACTGAGCTAGTGTTGCCAGACAAATTATTAAGTGCGGAACTATTGACAAGTAGGTTCCCACTATTAATTCCAGAGCTAGAGATAATACCGGCGGCACTGTTAATGCTACCGCCAATTAAGTTGTTATTGTTAACAGAGGAGGTGGTATTATAGTATCGATTTTCCTTCTGGTTGATGCTTAGCAATAGTGCTGTTGCGGCTGTGGAATTGCTACCATCGAGTTCGAGCGAGCGCTTTTCCAAAATCTCGGTAATACCATTGTTGTCCGCCTCCAGTTCACATTTGAATTTAAACAGCTCGCTGTCTAGTCGTCGCAGATAGCGTTCAACGAGCTCATGGATTTGTGTGGCAATAGCTACCTTCTCGTCGGCATCCTCCATTACCTTAAAGTATTCGCCCCGCAGACTGTGAAATTCGGTGTCCATCGACTCATGTTGTAGCTCGCCGCGTTTGCACTGCTGAAAGAACAGGCGTGATTTCTTGTCCAATGAATCCATGTTGTCTATGTGGAGCACAAATTGTTACAACTTCTTCCCTTTGCATTGCATTACTATTTTTCACTTACTCTGCACAGCAAGATCCAATTCACGCATCTCAGTAAAACGGTCGCGCAACTCCTGCGGCAGGTGCTCAATCACTGTATCATAAACATAAATTAGAATAATAGCTGATGCTAACCTTAATGGTTACTTACTTTCCAGATAGTCTTCCAAATATAACATTATGTACTTTTATGTTTTCTGAGTGCTTAATTGAACAAATTCTGTCAAATGAATATACTTTTGCAATAAGTGTTGCACAACGGCGGACGGTCTTTAGTTAATTTGGTAACTCGATATACGACTGTTTATGTTTCGAAATATCGATAATATTGCTTCAGCGATATTTAGGGGTATTCCTGGAAATAATTAAGATTTGGTTGACGATCAGCTGCTCCCAACTGCTCCAGACAAAATTGAAAATTCAATATAAATCTACCCACATTAAAAGTTTTAACAAACTCTGCTCGTTTGAATATTCATTGTGTGTTAATAAATTACAATACAAAAACTAAGCAGACAACCTATAGATCTCATTTCATACAACTGAAAGTGTCTGCACAAAACGCCAAACATTATGTCGACTTTCAGCCATACAATGAGCTTATTTCGGTGTTTCAAATCCGAAGTGAAATCCGATGTGCAAAAGCAATGAAAATACCGCTTAATATTGTCGCATAATTATATCGATATTGGTATTATTAAAAAATATACCAAATATGGTCAGATAAAGTATCGCCCAACAATATATCATTGCAGAAAATATCTATCGATATATCAATGATATTTTGACCAGCCTACAATAACAAGAATGTTATTAGTCTATGTTTGTGTTGATGGTGAAATAAAAACATTGTCATGGATATTGCCGATACTATAAAATTTCGTGATATTTGTAAAATGATGGAGAGAGTTAAGGCGGCGAAAAACACACAGCGTAAAGAAATAGTATTGAAGCGATATTACGAATCCTTTACCAAACATCGAGAGTCATTCCGCCAGAAATCAGGTGTGCTGGTCGATGATGCGGAGGACGGTAATAGTAGCTTCTATTCGGTGCTGCGTCTGCTGATACCAAGCGCGGATAGAGCACGCGACAATTATGGTTTGCAGATAACCGCATTGGGACGACTCTACACTCGAGTCCTTCAGCTAGCAAAAGATTGTACGTGTCAAGTTATTTTTCCGAAATACGGATTAAAATGTTTCCCATAAACAGCTGACGATGCAATACGCCTGAAACATCGCACTTGGTCATCGTTCCGAGACTACGCAGACGTCATCAATTCTGTGCTGCTGCCCCGCTGTCACAATGAGCCCAGCAACCTGACGCTTAAGCAAATACACGAAATGCTTGACGTAATAGCAAATGAGGACACAACTGGTATGTTGTTTCAACAGTTTAGACGTATACTTTGGCACTTAACCGAATTGGTTTACGGCATTCGTCAAAGAAATTAGCCAAATATTTTTAACCGATTGGTCAATTTTAACGAAATAATGTAATAATGCGAATTTGGTAGACACATCATTTGGTTGTCAATTAGTTGCAAACGTTTCTTACATTAGTACAAATATCCAAATAATCTTATTTTACTTTATAGGTCATTTGTTCCTATTTATTTAGGGTAATGAGTCATAAGTTATGACACCTATACATACTTATATTCGTTTAAATCGACCAATTGGTTAAAAAGATTTGGTTCATGCACTTTGATGAAACCTACTCAGTTGAGACGCAGTGTTTACTGTATAAACAATTGATTTGTCTTATCTCTGCAGTAAAGGAACGCGAGCTGATTCGATTTGCTGAGCTAGCCTCGGCTGAAGAACAAAAGTGGCTTATACGCCTTTTGCTTAAGTCAATGACTCTGGGAATTGGTGAGCAGCGCATTTTTGATCTATTGCATCCGTTGGCCAAGGACATGTACCAGCGATGCACAGATCTAAAGCGCGTTTGTAATTTATTGGCTGATGACAAACTATCAATTTTGCCGGAAGTGCCGTCTAACAGAAACAACACTACCATCGGCAAAGTCGTTGATTTGAATGCGTTTATTGAGCCCTTTCAGCAAATACGGCCGATGTTGTGCGAAAGGTTTCCGGGTAAGATTGAGGAACTTATGCAATCGGATGTGCTCTATTTGGAAACTAAAATGGATGGTGAGCGCTTTCAGCTGCATTATGCCCGCGGTAAATTTAAATATATATCACGCAATGGCGCCGATTACACTAAAAGCTTTGGTGACAGCTATGATCGTGGCACTCTGACTCCACATCTGCGAACGCTACTGCCACTGGGAATGGAGTCAATTATACTTGACGGCGAGATGATGATCTGGGATATGCAACAGTTGCGATATCGCGAAAAAGGAGAAAAACACAGATGTGAAGCATCTAAAGCCTGATCGCAGCTGGAGACCGTGCTTTGTTGTTTATGATCTCCTATATTTAAACGGGGAAAGTTATTTAGATATGACGTATGTGCAACGTGCCTACAAACTGCAGGAGTTGCTCAATGAACAGCAGGGTGTATTGCAACTAATGAAAGGCCACAAAATATCTTCGCTGGAGCACTTTAACCATCTCTTTCAGCAGAGGCTAGACTCTAATGCCGAAGGTATTGTGCTCAAGAAGCAAAATTCTATATACAAGCCAGGAGTACGTGTAGGCGGTGGATGGTACAAGGACAAAGCAGATGTGAGACAATTTGTCAACAAATTGCCCAAACTTTGTATCTTAAATAATTATTTTGTGATTTTTTTTTAGTACATCGAAGGTCTGATAACTGAATTTGATGTTCTCATCATGGGAGGCTTCTATAATCGCCATCGGACTTTTATTGAATCGTTTTTATTGGGCGTTCTGAAACCTGGTGGCGAAAATGGACGCGATGAAGTTTACAGCATCGGTTGCGTGGCCAACAACGCACGTCAGCGCAGTGTGCTTCATCATGAGCTGAATCCTCATTGGCACTTTTCTAGTACAGAGCCACCACCGCTTTGGTATCACTATAAGCCCAACGAGAAGGAAGGCTGTCCCGATGTTTGGATTCAACCAGATAAGTCAATAATACTGCAAATAAAGGCAGCGGATTTGACGCCTAATGGCGCTTTTTTTCACACCCAAATCTCTACATTTTCCGCGCATTCAACTCATGCGCGATGACAAGGTGTGGAACGAATGCATGACGCTTCAGGAATACACAGAAATATGCCAGGTGAACATGCGAATAGCAATAAAAATCTATAATACATGATCTAAATTTCAAATATTTGCTTTATAGGATCGGGTTGCCATAACAAAGCTGAACAAGCGTCACGTAGACCTTAGTGATTTCACGTCAAAACGCAAACGTCAAAAATTAACTCCAGCAGAACGCAATCGCATTGGATTGACTGCCTATGAAAAACGATACAATGTACAGCCGTTAGAAAATGGCTCCCAACTTTTTAATGGATTTAGCTTTTGTATATTGAGTGGAAATCGTGGACACAGCAAGACGCAGCTGCAAACACTTGCCGTTCAAAATGGTGGATCCATAGTTCAGAACCCATTGCCGAATGATCCAAAGTGCATTTGCATAGCCGGGGATCGAATCTATCTGGTGGAACGTCTGATGCAACAGCAGCCGCGAACCAATGATATACTGCGCATGGATTGGCTACTGCGCGTTTGTCAAAAACAACAGATCGAGCTGCGTCCCAAGGATGTGCTATCAGCAACCGATGCGCTGCAGGCACAGTTTGACAAGAGCTTTGATAAGCTGGGTGACAGCTTTACAGACGTTCTTAGCAGCCAACAGGAGCTACAGGAAGTGCTGCAGGATATCAGTGAAACCGAACTGGATTCTAGCCATGTCGAAGAATCTGATTTGGAAAATCTTGAGCAGGAGCTGCTGGGTGCTACTACCATAAATATATTTTCCAATCACATTGGCTACTTCTACAATAAAGCTGCAGACGAGGTTTCCAGACTGCTGTTCATGCAGCATGGCGGAAAGTTGGTCAGTGAATTAGAGGAGATGGAGCCAACATTCGTATTTGTTTGTTCTGACCGTGTGAATCGACAGAACTTTGAACCATGGCATCTTAAAAATTTCGCAAAGCGTAATGTTAAAACTGTCAGCACAGGTTGGATACGGCAATCGCATCAAGCACGCAGCACTCTGCCCACAACTGAGTTTCTTTTTAAATGTTAATTATTTAATTAATTAATTAATTAATTATTACTTAGGAAAATCTAATATTCGTTAATACACATTGCAGCATTGTCTTGGGTATGACATATTTTTAAAATTGACGAACTTTTTCTCTAGTCCACTTTTAAGCATGTTTAAAATTGTTCTACGGTGATTTAAAAACAGTCATATCTTAAATGTTTTTGAGCTGTTTTAAAAATTTTAAAATTCCATGTAATTGAATATTGTTATAAATTAAGTAAATATTTTTAAAATTCTTATATATTGATTGAAAATTTCCCACAAATTCGTTTTAAATTTTAAACAAAATGCACATGTTTTAATATACATTATTTTACTATTGTTTTTTAATTAGTTATCTTTCTTGACTTTCTAAACAACATTTTTTGCCTTCATCGCAAACTGGTCCAATTAAAAAAAAAATAAATATACATAAAACCATAGGAAGAACCGGGCATTTTACAATTTAAAAAATGTTTACACCAGTTTTAATGTCGAAATGTGTGTACATATAAAAATGTAAGCTATTTTGATATTGTGTCAATTTATCCAAAAACACAATATCGATGTTATGCCCATTGTTAATAAAAATAAGTTTAATTCATATTCTATGTTCTATTTATATTCTTATTATGTACATGTTTATAATAAAAACAAATATTAGACTTTAAAATCGAAATATTGTTTTATTTCCGCAATGCATGTGATAAATAAATCTTGCATATTCGCTGACATCACACACATATTTCAGCAATCATGTATAGAAGTATAAAAAAAAATGACAAGACTTGATTTTATTAATTTTTATTTATTCATATCAAATAGACGAGCTGCAAGTTAACAGAAACAGACGGAAAGTATAGAACACAGGAATATTTGACATACTTAATATTGGGTATTATAACAATTTATTAGACGTTTCTTGTTCATTCATATGGAAGTGTACTTGTTTCTTATTATTATTATTTTTATTTACTTTATAATTTCTAAGCGTAAGTGTGACAGCATGTCTGCTACTATTGCTGTCTCTTTCTTGTTCGCTTTTTATTTCAATACAACATTGAAGATTAACTTAAGCGGCTGAAACACAAATTGGATATATATAAATATACAAATTTCATTGTAAATTGCATTTCAGTTGCGACAAATGGACATCAAAAATACATTTAAATTTCCTTTGGTTTTTTATGTAAGTACTACATAATATAAATACATATGAATGTTTGTAAAACATTTCTTCAGCGCATTAACCGTCTGTTTTATTCTGCTTTGAGTTTGGATTTACTTGTCTGACTTTTTAAAAAAAAATTAAATAAATGAAAAAACAGATTTACATATATTCTTAGATTGAAGAGAGAATCGGTGTATATCACCACTATATAAATATATAGCTATGTATGTACTCTGCAGGAATATATGTATTTCATCTCTGAGATTTCTTTACACATATCAATAATTTTTTTTTTTTTTTTTAATTGGGCACTTTTAAAACCGATAGGTAATGCTGCTTACGTCGGGGTTCTGATGTAAAACAACTGGATTCATCAATAAATCGACTTTGTAGAATCTATAGAGATACATGCATATTTCTTGTTCAAAAATTGATGTCTACATTATTAAGTCATATAAAAATATGCATTTTATGTGTATATATAAAGATATTTCTATTTTTAAACCAATATCGATTTTAAAATCGACTTTTTTCAGCATGTTTTATTATTTTCATACATACGTATTTTATTTAATGTTGAATATAGATAGATATCATTTGGTTTCATTGAATTATCCTTCATCATATTTTAAGGCTGTTTTATAATTTTTTTGTTTTAAAACGGTAGCTGCTGCCATTTTTTGTTGCTGTTTTTATTCAAAAAATTCTTGGCGAAAATCATCCTTAAAATCTGATTTAAAGCTTTTATATCATATAATAAATATTTATGCATAAATATCGTACAACATATAGTTCGGTAAAGGTACACAAATGCATATTTAAGAGGGATTATTTGTTGATTTTATTGTTTTTAACAATTAATTCTGTAAAATGTGTCTGTCCGATCAATTTTGTGACAATTGTCAAAAATTTGAGTGCAATCTAAAGCAGATTTCTTGGACCTCTTATTGTTTTTTGTTTATAATACTAAACACACAAGGATACATTTGGAAAATATGTGTGTGGATACACACGCATGTATTTCCGTACGCCGATACCTGGCTTTTTACGGTAATGGACATACAAATATACATGTGTATAGTATATACACACATACTTACATACTCCTATAGTTAATAGGTAACTCTGATTTGTGGTCTACTACGAAGTCTACGTACTACTAACAGTAATGCTTACGATAATAACAATTGTAGTAATAATATATAATAATAGTACAAATAATAGTATAATATAATAATAATAGTAGTAGTAGTAATGTATGCTAATGCTTATAACATACATATATAATTTAAACATTTATAACTTTAACATTATGACAAAAAAAATGTTTTTCTTTTAATTAAATAAAAAGTCTTTTGGAATTTTTGCAATTCATATTCGTATATATTTAAACATTAACAGAAAGATCCTCTTTTTCCTTTTTCTTTCCTTCAATTTTTACCCATAACTTTTTTACTCTCACAGTACAAGAAATTTTGGTATTCGGTGCAATGACAAAGATACTTGTACTTATCTATTGGCTACGACAGGGATAAGCGGGTATTACAGACCCTAGTATATTGTATTCTTTATCAGCCCCAACACCCAAGTCGGTTTAAACATGTCTGTCTGCCCGTCAACTCGTCTGTATGAACACATAGCTTTCGGAGATTTTAAAACAAACAAATTAGATAGTTATACGAAGGAAAGATCCTGAATATCTATGTATATGCAGTATTTTTTAAGCTAGTGGAGTTTCAACTACTTTGATACAACTAATATATGTACATATTTTTTAATTGATTGACAGATCTTTTACAATGTTCTCAACAAAAAGAAAGACAATAAGTGGAGAAGGCGATAGTCGAGTGTGTTTAAAAAAAGTATTTTGGTAATAAATAATGTATAATAGCTTCAACATAATCTTTTCTAAGCCAGTAGTTCCCAGACTATTGACTATTGAAACTTCTTCTACATATTTAACATAACACATTTGCTTCAATTCTGTCCATACGTTATAATACATGTCCTACATTGTAGGCGGAAACTCAGCTTTTAATTAAATCTAACGTTAAACTGATACCATATGTTAAAAAAATAACATATAAAATATTCACTTGGATATAATATTATTTAATTTATTCAATTGGCTAGGATCAAAACTCAAGATGCGATCAAAATGCGTTCATCTAAAAAAAAAAATCAAGCAATGAGAAAATATTCACGCTTAGTGTAAAGCTCACTAAAATATTGACTTTTGGGCTCTATTCCAGCTATACACTGCTCTAATCACTTGTTCAGTGGGTAAAATATATGTTCAAAAATTCGATCGTCATTTTTTTATTTGATTATTTTTTTATTTACGAGGACAGGATTCAACATTTAATAAAATTCATTCGGGCATTTCCAGGATGACAAATGCAAATACAGAAAATAGCTGAAACTAAAATAATTTTTTAAAAATTCCTTTTCGTTAGCAAAACGTAGGTAGCAAACTTGCAAAGATGAAAAATCGATTAATTTTAGACAAAAGTAGATTAATGTAGCTTTTTGTTTAAAGGTTTCATGTTGAAACTTATGCATGTTTTATTCATTAGCACCCGACATTTATGTATATTACACGCAAACTAAAAACAAATGAGAATTTCATCAACTTTTAAGTTTTGGTTCCAGGTTGGCCAACCCCAAAACAATTTGCGGTCTCTAGCTGTTAAAGTTCATCAGTTTGACGCATTCGTACGGGCAGACAGTCTAACAGAATTAAATCTTACACAAAGTTAATATATTCCCGGTACAAAGTATAAAAAAATATGCACATACATATATCTTGCTAGTTAATATATTTGCAAAAACAAATAAGAGTTTAACTTTTAAAATGAATCTGTATAATATCGCAAAATAATAATACGCAAACTAAAAAAAAATTAAATTTAATAGTTAAAATTTAAGAGTAAAATTAAATTAACTTCACTTACGACAATTGTATGATTATTTCTTTAATTTATAGTGCGTTTGTTTACTCTTTAGTTGCGATGTTTGTTTGCTTGTGTGTGTGTTTCTATTTAATTTATGTATTCATATGGCAGTTGTTATCAATATTGAGATAATTTGACTTTTGTAAGAACAAAAAAAATCAATTTTAATTTAACAAAAACAAACTATTACAATTTTCGCTAAAATATAAGTGAGTGCAGCTGTGCTTATGTTCTGTCTATATATATTTGACATCTCTCGTTGGTGGCTAAATATCAGAATTTCCTGTTTTTAACCAAAAATAAAAAAAGTCTTTATATATAAATTTTGTGTGTATTAACATATCCTTATGGTGTATGTATCTAATTCTATGCTTAGGATTAGGCCTGTGTGGTTTTCCTTTAGTTGATAAAAAAATCCAGTAGATTAATTTGTTGATTTGTTGCCGATTAAACTGAAAGGAAAAATTGTGGTTACTTATTTCAATCAAATCTGTAATTGTTATTAGAGAATAATTGCTTCGTATTAGTTATTGACTTTGAAGTTCCCAATCTGCGAGATTGTTAAGATGATTTCAGGAACATCATGCTTTCATGGGTCATCTTTATCCCTCTAACAGATAAGACCGGTAGTAGACGGTCTTCTGTTTTTTAATTTAAAAAAAAACTAATGCATAATAATTTAAGAAAACTGATTAATTGATGTATTCATGTATATATATTTCGATTAATCTTTTTTTTTCATTTTCTCAAACAATCAAAATGAAAAAAAAAAATAAAATTTGCACTTTCATTCGCCAATAATATGAATATAGACTAAAGCTATCAATTTATGAATTGCAGTTTTGTTTTATTAAAAATAAAAATGTACTAGAAGTATTCGAATCGCGAAAAACTGAGCACCGTCTGCAGACGGTTTTGTCGGGTTGGACTGAAAAGTAATTTGATCGTTCGCTTGCATCACAAGGAAATATCGCACGGAAAGATTGAGGATAATTTTAGTATATGTGGGTTTATTTTTTATTTTATTTTTTTTTTTTTGAAGATAAATATCAACTCGATTGAACGACTATTTTAAAATTGCCTGTTAGAGGGTTAAGAAATTTTCTGTGAAAATCAAGGCGGTATCGTTAACAAATATGGGCAAAAAGAAAACGCCTGGGAGCTTTGGGGAATTTTCGGCAGAGTTCGAACACTATTGCGTATTCTCTAACGCTTTTGGTGAGGAAGCGATACGGAAAGAATTGCAATGTTTCCTCAATATTAAATTGCTCATACGTGTCCATGTTCTTCAAGAATTAGAAAACATTCAATGACGATTCGTGAAATTTTCTTGGAGATTTCGAACTGAATACAGACACAAATATAATATTAAATCCTATTCTAAAAATTAAAACTAATAGTTAATCGAGTACTCACGCTGATCGAAGGTGCTCGGATTGATATAACTGATCAGATCCTGATCGGACATAGTGGTCAGCTCCTGTGGTATAGGCGGCTGCACTACAACGGCAGCGGCAGCAGCAACGGCTCCAACGGCTGCTGGCACTATGCTTCCGGCGTTACTGGGTGCGGAGGCCTGTTGAGTCATTACAGCTCCATTGGTGGTAACGGCCGCGGTAGCCACAGACTTTTGTAAGGCATTTTCAGAGGACAGTGCCACGATTAGAGATTCTTGTGGTGCGGGCGGCACAACATTTGGCAAATGGACTGTGGACAGCGATGGAAAGACACCGGCGGCGGCAACTGCAACAGCTGCAGCCTCTGCAGCCACCGTTTCGGCGGTCGTCGAGTGGTTTAGCAGCAGATTGACAAGTGGATCACCGCCACTTGCTGCTGGATTAGCGACTGTTTGTTGTTGTTGCTGCTGTTGCTGGTGATGATAATGATGCTGTTCCTGTTCCTGTGTGGTTATGAAATCAGCAGCAGCCTTAATAATCATGTTGCTAACCGCCGTGGAGGTGGCAGTTGCAGCCACCTCCGGCTGCATGACAGTCGGTGTGGGTGGCAACGTATCAACGACGTCCACCTCAACGCCAACACCAGCAGCAGCATTCGGTGGACTCATCATAATGTTGCTTAAAGCCAGTGCCGCAACAGCGGCGTCTTGCTGTGTGGGTTCCGCCTGCATTGCAATATCGTTCAGTATGGAATTGGCCATGGTGACCTGATGTGGTGCCAATATGTTTGGGACCACAGCAGTGGCGGCACCATTTGCAGAACAGAGTATAGTCGACGGCGAAACTGCCGGATTCATGATGATGTCAGTGGAAAGAGCGCCATTGACATTCGCCACAGCAGTCGCAGTTGGTACCGTTGTCAACTGTTGTATTGGCAGGCCAGCGCCCAACGCTGCCGCCGGCTCTGAGTTTAATATAATATCTTGCGAAAGGGGCGAACTATTCGGTGATGCTTCGCTTCCAGAAAGGGAACTGCTCGAGTTGTTGCTGCTCAATGAAAGGCTTCGTTTGAGGACATTTGGCGTGGCTGTGGCTCCATTGTGTTGGTGCTGGTGCTGGTGTTGGTGCTGGTGTTGAAGTTGGTGTTGATGCTGATGTGCATGCGTTAGCACGCTCACCTTTTTCTGCAGAATATCCGTGAGTGCATGATCAATGACCGCAGAGGTAGTAAATAGAGCCGGTTCACTGGTACCGTTGCTATTGACCACAGACGTTGATTTGGTCAAGTCATCAATGAACTTGTGTACATTGGCGGCTGACTGTTGTTGTTGTTGTTGTTGCTGCTGCGGTGCCTGATGCTGCTGTTGCTGTTGCTGCTGCTGTTGATGCTGTTGATGCTGTTGATGCTGTTGCACCACATGCTTCACAATCTCGTTCTTAACGGCCAACTCGACGGCAACGGCTACCGCAGTGGGATCCAGATCAACGGCAGCTGCCGAAGCGGGAACTGGAAAACCAGGCATGCTGTTGGACTGATCAAACATGATGGTGTCTGGATGCAGACTGGTTTTTCTCACATAGTGCGCATGATATTGCAGCGTGTTGGGACTGCACGGATTAAGTGTTTCCGGCGAGTGCAGTCCCTCAGCGGTCAATGGACTGTGCGAGCTGTTCTCGTCGAGGAGCTCGCTTTTTAGCGCCGTTTCGGCATTTAGATGCACCATCTGCTGGTCCGTAATCATTGGCGTCGCGCCAGACAAGGATGAACGACGATGTCCCATCGGTATTTGTGTCGTTATCGGTGGCGGCATCATACCTGAGTCAATCTCATGCTTTGTCTCCACAACGCTAGCTCCAGCAGCAGCGGCAGCGGCAACGGCGACGGCATTGTTCACACTGTTGGTCCAGGCAGCGTTGCTGGTGGCAGCAGTGCTTGTGTCCATGAAACTGCCAGTATCTACAAGTACAAGAGGCGCATATTTAATACACAGGTTGTGGAAGTCGCTCGGTAGGTTGCTGGGGTTTCGGGGTGGGGTTGGGGGTCAAGTGATCGAGTCAACTACAAAAGTCTTGAACAAAATCAAAGAAAATAATAAAAATAATTCTATATTGTATAAAATTTAAAAAAAATCAGCGCAAAGGATTAAGAGGGGCAGTATTACAACTGACTTATGTGCTTACTTTTAAGAACAGAAAATAAACACAAAGATGAGAGAAAGAGAGAAAGAGAGACAGAAAGAGAGGGAGATAGAAAGATAGCAACCAGAGAGTGACACAGAGAGAGCAGGGCTGAGAACTCGATTCGTTGGCAAATCAATTTGATTCGATTTCTTTTATGTTTATCAGTTTTAATCGATTTAATTGATTTTGCTATTTTTTTTCATGTCTTTTATGTAAGTTTAAGTATATAGATTTCATTACATTCACAATAATGGGTTTACATTGGTGTACACTGTGGCATCATATTCAGTTTTAAGCAGATTATGTTAGATTGGAAGAGCAGTCAAAGTATTCATATTGTCGTCATATAAATTAGCGATGTGTCAAACCAAAATGACTACCTTGTATGTGAGCAATACTTGTCATTTTCACTGAGCATGCAAACAAAATAAATTGATTGCATATTTTCAGATTAAGATTCTTTCTGCGCTTTCCACTCGACTTCTTAAGTATCCCTTCGTTCTTCCGAATCTAATTAACATTGACTTTTGCATCTCTTTTAGATCTAAATTCTGCAGAAATTTAAAAATGTATGCTCAAAAATACAAAGAATCCCTTTTAAAATTAAATCGATCAAAGCAAATTTCAGTGAAAAAGCTGTGAAGTTTTGTACCACTTAATTTTGTCAAAGAACATATTTTATGTTCATATGCTCAAATATGATGCTAAATGCTACAACGCAAACCCTTCATAACATCTCATCCAAAATGTGTTGAGTAAAAATAATAATAACTTGTGTTATTGAACATTGATTATTTTACTTTGTTTTTTTTGACACTGGACCAACCGATGTTTATATAAATAAAATCGATTTTAAATCGAATCGAGTTCCACCACTTAGACAGAGAGAAAAGTAGTTAGAGATACAAAGTCAACTGATTCGTGGTGTGTGCAAAAGAGAGAGCAATTGTTTGCATTTCCTATTGCTTATGTAGCTATGTACATATGTATGTAAAAACAAACTTAGGGCTAATACTTAAACTAAAACTTTGCTCTCTATTACAACACAGCCACGTTATATAGTGTGTATGTATACTGGGTGGGTCTTGACGTGAGTGTCTTGGCTTGGCTTTTGGGTATATTTCCTAATGAATAGCTTTTCCTTTTTGCGTTAAGTCTTATGGCAAATAGAGCCTAAACCTTAGAGACTAATTAATAAGAGATTGTTTGTATATATGCTTATATGATAGTATTCAATTGCACTGCAGTTGTTTTTTGGGATCTTGGAAATTGCTTTGATCAAATTCACATTCACAAATTCATAAGCATTCTATTAATAATTTAAAGTTTTCATTACACACAAGCTAAAAAAACTCACAACCTACAATCGAGAAAAAAGGTATATTTCTTGCCAGCCTATGCAGATAAGTCGTCGATTTACTGATTTAATCCAAATGCCAAATGGCATGTTTAGTATGATATTCGCTTTTAAGAATGTGCAACGAACCTTTCGATCTTTCCTTAAGCAAAAAGAATCTAGTTACAGTACAAAATAAATGTATTCACGCATCTATCACGCATACTTCAATGTTATGTAACACTGTCTTTCATACATTTCAAGCAATTGCGTTCACTCAAAAATTCATAGTCACACTCACAGTTGAAAGCTCATGACACTCAATTTTCATTCATATCAAAGCAATTTCATAAACACCTTAAAGCTACTTAAAGTCTACTCTTATAAACGAATTATTTAGATGCGTTTCTTTGCACTTATCTTATATCTAGTTAGGCATATTTTCTTTTTGATTTTTAACTTTATGTATTATGAGAATGTAAGTCTAAATGGGCGAATTGTGTGTAAATGGGTGTTGGAGTAGGATGTGGATAAAGTTCGTGGTTGGCTGATTAGTGCAATAATTCTAAATAAACAACAGTTTTGAGTGCAAAGTGATCGTAATATCAGTTAATAGTAGAATTATATTAACCCACACACCAACATTATACTCTAGATAATTTTACCAACTGGGTCAAAGATCAATTAAACTGCACCACCACCTGCAAATTCACGTTGAGCTCGAGCTATTGGCGCTATATTCGTATTCTTCACACTTGTTTGTACTTTATTCATATTTAATTGAAAAAATTGAACTTTTTAGATGATATGTTTCAATGTGTTCATTCCACTCGTTAATGAAGTAAGCGTCAGATGAAAATTTAAAATTAAATGGAATTCACTTCTGAAGCATAATTAACGCTTAGTTCTGAGATATTCTTAATTGGTCAATTGATAGCTAGATTGTATCAGTGTGATTATTTTCTAATAGTATGGAGTTATCCCATTCTATCGAAACGGATGAAGCCTATCTCAGTACTGAGATTAAAGCATAAATGAACGTGGTGGTTGGGCGCAACAGGACCAAATGGAGTTTGCATTTTTGCAATGTGTGTGTTTAAAATACCTATTTATGAATAATGATTAATATGTGTTGTTTGGATAGTTATGTAATTAATATGTATGTGTTTATCGATTGTAGACTAATATTAATGTAATTAATATTTATTGATTGTAAATATATAAATGTGTTTAAAATTTCATAAGATAAAACACGGCAGGACTGCATGAAATATTCTGCATTTCTGAAATGAAGCTATGTATATACCGAAAATCGGACTTTGACATGTCGTTATTATGTGTGTGTATTATATACTTATATATGAATTACGAGTAATATGGGTTAAATATTTAGTATGTTTATGTAGGCTTTAAACTAATATTAAATGTATAAAGGTGTTTGAAATGTCAAACGAGGTCAATAATTAAATACTTTGTCTCAGTTTTGTTCAGTATTTCGTTTTTTTTTTTTTTTTTTTTTTTTTTTTTAACCAGTACCCTAAGTTGTGCAGTAGAAGCGGCGTGAGGCTCCATGTTGGGTCTCTCGAGTGGTTGCTGATGAGAAGCAGTGTTGATTTCGCTGGTTCGCAGTGTTGAAGGATTCCGTGACGTTTTCCTAGACGCAATGGTGTAGATCATCTGCATCTGCTCCTTGCAGTATTCCTGAACATGAAGTAAAAGTCTTGTTGTGTGATCTTTTTGTATTTTGGAAGAGGGTTCGACCCTTGTTGATATTCGTGTGTGCATAGCTTTGAGTTTAATTAGTTTTTATATTTCCTTATCATTGCATTCCATTTCAGATTTGCCGCTTTTATCATTATTGCTGCCTTACAGTTGGCTTATTTGATTAATTTGATTTGGTTTGTGGCTTGCGATTTGGATCTTGATTTTGTAATTGGGAAATATATGTTCTTGACTAGATTTTGCATTTTATAGCACTCAAAATGGTTACATATTTACTATATAGTATATTGAGCACCTAAATTGCTAAGAGAAGGGGGAGGAAGAATAAAGTAAAAATATATATATGTATATTTTTTATTGTTGTAATTAGTGTTGCGAAATATTCCTGCTGGGTGCCCTGAACAAGAATTATAATGACTGCCTTTTATTATCTTAATCCTCATCATATTTTTCTTATTCATTCTTATTCATCTTCAGCATCTGCTGTTGCTGCTGATGTGCTGCATAATTGTTATCGGGTTTCGTTTATCGATTATCGGTTATCTGTTGTTTCTTCGATCGCTGCGGGCGCTGGCTTCGTGTGGTGAGAGATAAACGTGATCAAGACAACTTTGCATTCTTTCACAAAAATAACACTCAACTACACACTCACTTTTTCACACCTACATTCTGAGTCACAGACGTACACGCACATACATATGATTTTGATATTCAGCCGCTGAAGTGAGACCCCGAGGTGTAGAGCTTACAACCATACATATTTAGCATAATTCAACGAAGACATCTCTTACAATGCATTGTCCTCAACACAAAGAAACTTCTTCTTAACTTGGATAGGAAAGTTTTAGGGGATCCCCACAAAAACAAACAAAAGCCTGGAAACTTATTTCACACATTCACACCGCACAGTTGTCTCGATCAGCTTTCTCTATGCTTCGTTCAGATGTATCAATAAAATATGGAGAGTTATGCGAATCGGAGACTCTCTCAGCTTTAGTGATTTTGAAGGAAGCGTCACAGGGTTTTGTAGCATCGCCCTTTATTCATTGATGTTTTATTATTAATATTATTATATTTTTTATTGTATATCTTTTTTGTGGTTTTTCTGTGAAAATATAATACCCTGACAATTTCGTATATTATACCTTAATTATTTTAAATGTTTAATTCTTTAATAATTTAAAATTTGTTTAGTTTTAGAAGCAACTTGGCATACTTAACTATTACATGATTGTATTTTCTTTTAGTTTCATGCGTTATTCTGGATCATTTGCCGAAGTATGGCTATTTTTGGATTTGCTAGGAAAGGCAGGCAAATGTTTAATGTAGAAATTCGCAGATGACGAAATAAGATTTATGTAAATTGAAAATCAATCCCAGATGTATCGAATATTTCGAATGAGGTGATGATGCTATTATATAAATCATGATTATGCATCAATTTGGTGGAGCCCATAAAAAGACTATATCTCTAGAGTGTTCATAAAATGCAGTAGATTATTATTATATTTTTTTATCAAGTGTTTTAAAAAAAGTGTATATGTAGGGAATAGGTTCTTTTGTTTTTTTTTGAATATTTGTACTGTTATATGGATACATGGCATAATTAACTAGTTTAACTTTCAGTGTCAATATATCATAAAAAATAAAACAAACAGCAGGGAATTATTCATATCCTATCGTCAGTCAACTAATCTCTAAAAGACCATTAATTTAAAACAATGATGGCATTTGTGGACTCACGAATTTGTGCGACTCTCTGGCGCCACTTAACAACGATTGTACGATTGTATGTAACACATATAATAAACAAGTTCCTGTATATTTATGTTAGAAAAAAAGTGTTTTTTTTTTTATAATGTTTAATAGGTGTTTTGTGGTATCGGTATGTAATTAAAATTTGCAAACTGCCTTCAGCAAAAGAAGAATGTTTTAAGTATGGAAGGTTATAAGAATCATATTTTCCACAGAATAACGCATAAAGGCATTAAATGTTTAGATATGCTAAATTGTTGTAATTAAAATTATAGTTTATCAATTGGTTTTTTTTTTTGTTTAATACCTATACTAGTACGTATCTAATTAGCTAACTAATAAACTCGTTACTTGCAAGTCACGTTAAAAATGTAAAAAAAAATATTTTATTTGGCTTTGCGTTTTTGGGATTGGCTTTTTTGAGTTTAAGTTTTCTGTGGTTATGAACTGAGGTTTGTTTGTTCATCCCGAAGTACGTACATATTATATGATGGATATACATACATACATCTGTGCTCATGCTCGTGTATATGTACTATATATGCACTGTATTTATGTATGCATGTACGAGTATGTATGTATGTATGCATGTATGTATTATGGTATAAAACTAACGATAGTGCGTTTAACTGGCGTGGCCTGCCTGCGACTACCTGACGGATTAGTGTTGATATGTATTTTGTTTCGTGTTGTTTCTGTGTTGTGCTCAATGTGTGTGCTTTACTGTTTTTGTTTTGTTGTGTATGATCATGTTTGATTCGCGCTTGAAACGATTATGGTTCATGATGCCTGCGGGGGGCTGTGGTTTATATAGAAATAGTCAACAAATAAATACCTTGGCTATGCATTGTGCTACTTAACGTGCTGGCCGCCGCTAGTGTTGTATAGCTGCCTTTCGGTGTGTAGGTGAAGGTGTGTGGCTCGCTTTTCTTGCCGCTCGAGATGATTGACACCTGTACGGAGACTGGCTTTAACAGATTCTGATGCAAATACGGCGGCACTGTACAGATTAAATGCGTCTAGATAAAAAGCATCGATGTTAATATATCTTTTAAGCGCTTTAATTGAACTATATTCACATTCAATTCATACCTGGTGCAAATACTCTTTATCAGGCATGACGCTTTGTTCCCAAAGTGCAGATGTTCCACCGATTATCTGTTGTCGAACGGTTATTTCCATCGTGGGATCATCGGCATTAACACTGTCGTAGGTCTCCTGGAACACAACATGCGTATCCTTTAAAAAGTTTTTGCCAATAATAAACAACTCTAAGCCACCATCTACGGGACAGGAATTCAGTGATTTTTTACATATCTCTGGAACGCCAGGAGGTTGAGCTGTCAAATTGGAAATAAAAACAGAAATTAGTGTGGAATATATACATTTTTCTAAAGATTAACCGAATACTACAACTAACAGTATCAGCCAAATTATATTTGTTTTTCCGATGCAGTTGAAGTCCTATATGGCGATACCTCAATTCAAATATTTTACAATGGTGAATCCTTTAAATAAAAACATTTTCGTATTTACTTAAAATTCCTTTTATACATTTGCATTGTCATTTTGATATTTCTTCAAGAATTTTATCACCGACTTTTTAAAACTATAAAAATATTAAAATTATTATAATCTTAATGGATAAATAATGAAGAATTGCAATCTTATTACAGACCTTTATATATTATACTAGACGGTCCGTTTTTGCGTCCTTGCTTTGCTCGGACGCAGACCCACACTTAAAGTTTCAAAAATATTTATATTAAAATGTTAATATAATTATTATTATTTTAGTTATTTTGTCATTTCCACACCATCAAAGAGGTAAAATGCATATTTTATTTATCGCCCTTTTTAATCTGGTAGCGCCATCTATTGTTAATGGCGCCAACTGACAATAAGGCAATATTTCGGCACTGATCGGCAAATAGTACACGGATTTTGCGAACATGCGTTTTTAAATCGGTTTAAATTAATATACTTATTTATAAAAATAAATTGCAGATGAAAATTTAAAAAACGCTTCTATTTCGATCTTATGTGCACTAATGTGCGCGCTGCAAACTCATTCAATTCAGTATCAACATGAATGTTTCATATGCACAATTGAGTTATTAAGGCAGCTCTTTAATATATATGTATGACAAAAAACGCAATATAAATCACTTCGTTTACGGGAACATAACAACAACAACATCTGCGATCTTGTTCGCACTTACGAACTTGCGAAAGCGAACACTACAACAAATTCCATGACTCTCTTTGCAGTCGAGTTTAACTGTTGTTCTCTGGCTCTCTTTCAGATGCTCACGCTAAAATTGTGTATGTATGCGTACACACGCATGAAACGTTTTCAATGCTTGCTTAGCGAGCTTCCATTTAATGCAATTTTAATTAATGTATTTTTATTTTTAAAATAGGTTGCAGTTGGAATTAAAAAATTAAAATTCCTATACGAATCTCTTAAAAATTATTCTGATTTTTTAAAAAAAAAACTTCAAGTCTACGACATGTGGTTTGGCTATGGTTGTGATATATCAGTCAGTTAGTCAGTGAGGACAAAGCATTTTATATATAAAAGATAATACTAATTTTTTATTCTGTAAAACATATAAAGTATACACAGACTTTTAAACTTATAATATGACATTTTTGTGTTTACTCTTAAAGTTTTAAATTCCTTTGTTAAATGCAAGTCAATCACTTCAATTGTAAAGTCCAGGATGTGAAACCGAAGCGAGTTTTGGGTATGACACCATTTTGCATTTCGGTAACCGGTTCGGTAACATCATTGTATATAGGTTTTGTAACGGTTACCAGTTTTTGAATGTTTCGGGTTTAATATAGCGGTATGATTTTTGGTTTACAAAAAATAAAAATAATAGATAGATATTTAAGTAAAAATTATAAACTGAAAATTTAAATTGGCTTAAAAATTGGAATAAATGCAAGATTTCGATCTTAAAAAGTTGAGTGACAAAAAATAAATGTAGTTTCGCTAAAGGTTTGAGTTGCGGTTACAAGTTTCATTTGGGTAAATGTTACGGTTTCAATCCCTGTTTAAATCAGATCAACTTTCAAAATTTTATTTACAAGTAATTTAGTTTAAAAAATAATTAAATAATAAGCTCATAAACTAGTTTTTACTATTGTTTCGAATGGAATGATCTCTCAATTCTGGATACTTACTGCAAATGATCGGATTAGAGCAGACCTGCAGCGTCTCAGTGGTACCATCATCGTGTGTAAGCTGAGTGCGAAAAACCATGCGACAACGAGTCGACTTCTTCTTGTTCTTTTGCGCCAAGTGCTCCGGAAAACGGTGCTCCACATCGACATTGCGTTCCTGTTTGGTAATTGGCAACGTGATTAGATATAATTAGGAATGAGGAATGATAAATTTGACTGCTTACCTTCAGTATGCCAACGCAATCACAAGTAATGGTCATGTCTGTCTCTGGCTTAAAGTCGATCTCAATGACCATGGTACCATCGACCTTCTTCTCATTGCACTGAGTTGAGTTCTTGCCAGCAACCTTGCAGGCCTGATAGAACATGTGCGGCGCAACGCGTCCAATGTCTGTGCCAATGAAAACCTGTAGCACTGCCGCCTTATCGTAGCCATTTATGCGGACTATGGGAAACCCGTTGCCACTGCGATCCTTGACGGCACCACGGCTGCCCTCGGTCTGGTATCGCGCTCGATGCTGTTGCTCTGGTTGTGAAACAATCTCTAGTTGTACGTGACCATCATTGGATCTGGCGATGCTGTTTAATGGCGTTGTTGGTTGCCTCTTGTTTGCCACACGCGTCACAGTGCGCGTTCCAATAAATCTGATGAGTGGAAAATTGGAAGAATTGAAAAAAATTGAACAAAGCACAATCAATTATTATTATTTGAGCTCTATATACATATTCGCAGTTCAAAAATGGAAAATTTAACGAAAAAACTGTACAATTGTGAGGCCAGTTCAAATGTTCAAAATGTGGCCGCTTTTGTATTTATTTGTCTAAGGATCGTAAAAAATTGCAAGGGTATACTTTGAACTTTTCTTAGACTTTGGACTTTGGCACAGATGTTGCATCCTACCGAAAAATGTTTGAAGTTATCTACGTACATACATATACAGATGTACAGATGCATATATGTATGTAAGTATGTATGCATAGGAATGCTATGTATGTACGAATATGGTATGTGTGCGTATAAATGATTTATGATCAAGAATTTAATGCTACATGTGCTGTTCAGGATGAATTAACTTGGATACGCACAGCACGAATGACTCAAAATGATATACGACTGCACAACACACAATCACACACACATACACACATACACACACACACATACACACACACACACACATACACACACAACACACACACACAACAGATACACAAATCACAGACACCCGCACATGGATACAGTTTTCCACATTAATGTTTGTAGGTGCAATTTGAACTTGAAACAAAAACAAAATGCCAAATCGTTTGTTTTTAGTTTTCTTTTCTGCTATTCTCCTTTGTTTTTCTGTTATTGTCTGTATAAAAGCAACGTAAATAAACAGAAAAAAAGAAAAAATAGATTAAATATTTATACAGAACGGATTCAAACAAAATTGCCGAAAAATCAACGCTGCACTTTGCAGTTATTGTTTTGTTTAAACAATTATTTCGATTTCAATTTTTACTTGTTGCTTTACTTATTGTTATCGATTCAGTTTGTTTACAAGCGAAGAGCGATATACTTATTTATGAATGTACGTTTTGTGATACACATACATATACATGTATAATAATAAAACAACAATACAAAGAATCGATGAATTTTGTTAATAAAAGTATTTTATTTTCAAGAAGTTGGAATTTCAAATTGTTCGATTAATTTTTTTTAATGTGCGAGGTATTTTTGAAAATTCTGAAACAATTTTATCAATTTGCTCATATAATTTTTAATAACCATTGAACTGTGATCTTTGTTATTCTTTAATTGGATGGTTATAAAATGGCATTCAAATATTAGAAGAATATTGTGTTGTTGTAACAACGAAGGCTTCGTGAGGAATTGTTTTTTTTTTTAATTTTGGTTTTTAGTTCAATTTGTTTCCTTTTGCGAATCAAAGAAGTTTTTTTTTGTTTTTTTTTTTTTGTTGTAATTTTCGCTGCCGTAGAACTTGTGGTTCTCATAGCAGCTGTAAATAAAACTGCGCTTACTTTGGTCCGCCGTTGTTGTTGTTGTTGATGGTGGTAGTTTTGTTGTTGCTATTGGAAACCGTCTCCACCGAGATAATGCGCGTTGCACTGCCGTTGCTGGCGTCTTGGCTGCTGGCCTCTTGACTGTCAGCTGTGACGGTGGCAATCTTTCTAATAAACTCATCCTCACTGCAAGCATCGTCGTTGTTCAGTTCCACTTGGTTGCACTCCAGCTTCCTTCGCTTCAGATGTTTGCCCCCACCACGACCTCCGCCGCCGCCGCCGTCCTCTTGGTGCAACTGTAAAAGTAATCCAGGATAATGAAATTGCTGGAGCTGGTGATTTAGCTGGTGGTGCTGCTGCTGGTGATGCTGCTGGTGCTGCTGCTGGTAATGATGCTGCTGCGATGCAAAGGTATTCGGGGCAGCCACCTCGGCATCCTTGTGACTCATGGCTATATTGAAAAGGCCGCCAAAGAGCTCGGAACCAATTGATGTCGTCGTCGTCGCCGACGTCGACGTTGACGTCGTAGTCTGGGTACTTTCAGTTCCAAAGCCTGTGTCCTCGTCACTGCCTGTTGCTGTTGCCATCTCATTTACGTATGCAGATAAAGCTGGGGCTTCCGGCTCAATGTGATCCAGATAGTTGAGCATTTTCTTTGCGTGACGCGATCTACATACATATACATATACACACATACATTGATATGCTTTTTTAGTTCTTGAATTAATAGCAATTTTTCTAGTTCTCTAAAGTGTAAACAATTTGATTTCATTTGGTAGAAATAACATGCGTTTCTTCTCCATCAAGTACCACAAACGGCACAAAAATGTCCAAAAAGTGTATTAAAAATGTATTTTTGTTTTCAAGAATACGAAATTTATATTTTGTAGTTAAAATCAAACTGTATACAAGGGACATCTATAATATATTGAGTCTTGGTCACATTTAGTGCGACTGAACACTTTCATCAAAAGGTTTGGTCTTTGGCCTTAAAACTAATCACAACTTTTTGTTGTAGTCAGATGCTATAGCATCTATTTTGACAGATACTATGTTCATTTGGGATTGCGATCAATTGTGTTTACTGTAATTTCCACAATCGAATTATATATTCTTAACTTGGCCTTTAAAACAGGGATTCAAACCGTCATCTAAGCCGAAACTGTTGACCGTTATTTAAAAAAAAATATTGATAATCCTTAATGAACCACAACAGCCTCAAACCGTATCAACGGTTCGGTAACCGATTTATGTTATTCGGATATGTTAGGTTTAAACAAGTACTAGATTTTATTATCTTAAAATTAATTTTCATTTTTCTATCGAATATACTGATCTCTTTATAGTCTTGAGATTAAAGAAAACATATTTTCAACATTTGTATAACAAGTTTTATTTTGTTGGTCTAATAGTTGGAACATGAAACATGCTAAATTATAAAACAAATACATAACATAATCGGTTTGAATAATTTGTAACCAAAAACCAAAAACTGAACAAAACAGAAAATAAACTCCGAAAATATCTAGATGTTGTGTCGATAGCGTGGACTACGGCCTATAGTTTGCTGGAATATTTGGAGTATACTTATTCAAGAATACTCTATATGACCCAAAAGAACTAATTTTAAAATTCCAGATTAAAATATTAGACCTTTTTTTATAGCCATAAATTATATTTAAGAATGAAAAAATAATATGATTCAAAATGTCACATTTAAAATAAAATACAATTCTGATAACTTCATTTGTAGTTGATCCCTTTTTTAAACTATGGGGTATCGAAAATTCAACTCTGCGCTAGACCATCCATTGACAATTTCTTCAATCAATATCTTATTCTGTTCAAGTAGTTTCCTTTTGATTTTCTTTAACAATCCTGTTGTCTTTAACAGGATTCGAAATAATCAGCCAGCATTTTAACTATAAAAACTATCGATGATATACATTATGTAGCTTAGGATGTAAGACTTTTGTGACAAATATGAATATTATCGGTTTAGTGAAACAATGCAATTCAATAGATTTTAATATATCTTCCGTTGAACTGATTACACTGAGCAGCAGGCAAAAAATTACACGATCCAAAACAGACATATTTTTATAATACAGCGCTCATATTGAAAAACAACTTTTTTTAATTAATGGAATTTTTTTTAATTTTAAACAATTTTGAATGGTTTTGTTTAGCTTTTTTAGAGTTGTTCAAGAATTTTTAATATTTACCAAACAATGCCAGAACCGGTTTCAAAAGATTATGAACATATCTGTAATTCATTCATATATATAGTTTCAAATTTATACTATAGAAAAACTTTTTAGGTCGTTTTTCACACCTGGGACGCTAAAAAGTTGATTTGTTTCGTGTAATACAAAAGGTACGATATTGTTGCTTAGTGCTAAATATTTATAGTTGAATGGATCGAATAAATGAAATTACAAACAATTTTCATTTAAAATAAAATTGATTGGATTATGCAATTTATTTACCAGCCATTGTGATGACATTCGAGGTGATATATTTGTATACATATATATGTGTATTTGAAATAAACAAGTTCACTTAGAGTATCACATATTTCATAACTTCGTTTGAAATTAGACAACGTGCATATGTCGCATCAGAAACAATAATACCATTAAGCTTGTCTGAAATCCTAACCTGAGCCGCACTCGTGAGTAATTTTTACCACTTACTACTGAAAGAAATAAAGCGATGAAAAAAACAGAACAACACTTGGGCGTATTGAAGGTTACAAGATGTGAGACAACACACAGAGGGGGAATGTCAGCACAGTGTCCGATTTGGCTAATTAAACAAGTTGGCATAAAGCAGTTAGCTATTGTTTAGCATTTATCATATAAATCAGAGTTTCGCTTCTTTATTGTTTCGGGGACATAAAGACATCTGCCTTTCAAGTACCCGGCAACTTGAACGGCTGCAACTGATAAGATACAAATGCGATTACGGCATGTAATTATATTGTGCCACTACTAAACAGCAAAAGCAACACTAACAGCAACAGCAATAACCACACACTCGTCTCTAAACACATTTGCCATGACCCACAATGTAAAAATGAATCGAACAAAACCAGTCCATAAAATTAAATCTAGCAAATTGTATTTTATTTACTGTGTATTCGGATTTTTCTTCCTTTATATGAATATTTTTTGCTGCGTTTATTTGAATATTTGATTACCAAAGCTATTATGATAATGTAGAATATAGAAGTTTTGTATTAATCAGTGTTGCCAGAACAGTCGAATCGAACCTTTTGCCCACTCTGATACTCTGAATACAAATATCTTGTAATTTTGTGAAATTCGCTGTACTTAATTGCAGTAATTTTGTTTTACGATCATCTAAAACAATTGGTGTCTCTATCCGCTGCTAATGCTCCTCCTTTTCAATATCAGTTGATGCAGTCGAATTTGTTGGCTACCGTTTTACAGCCTCACGTCTGATTTTGTACTAGGTAAGTGTTAGACAGGTGCAAGCTCACCTTTAAGCTTCTCTTAGTTTTATTGTTGATCATTCAACTAGTTGTGACATAAACCAACTTGACTTAGCTTTAACTCTTAACTTCATCAGGGATCGGTGTAGGATGTATTTTCTTTAAACTTTGGCCTGACTGCAATAAACACTTCCTTTCAAAACCAACAGCGACTGTGTACTAAAGGGCCGCTGTGTTCTCAGCTGATGGGGAACGATACGCTGACGAACAATAGAGAAATGAAATCCACATCGAATTTCTATTGCATTTGCAACTTCGGGCTCATCGATAACTATGTCATTTATTTATAATAAAATCGAATGCGTTTGGCGAATTCAAACAATAAACTAAAAGGCATCTGGTGTCTTGGTAACTGAGCGGCTCACTTTGCATCTAATGAAGTTCAACACCTATATGTGTGTGTATATCTGTTTGAATGTTGTGTGTGCGTGTGTTTCTGTTCAGGTGAGTTAATTGAAGAAACCGCTAACCGGCTGGAAGATTGAAGGAACTCACCTTGAAACGGGTATTGCTCGTATTAAATGCTGCTGCGGTGAATGTTGTTGCTGCTGATGTTGCTGTTGCTGATGTTGTTGGTGCTGCTGGTGCTGCTGTTGCTGATGTTGTTGGTGTTGTTGCTGATGTTGCTGTAACGTGTTGCTTGCAGCAGCCGCCGCAGCAGCCGCCGCAGCTGCTGCGACAGTGTTGGTCAACGCGCTGGTCACCACCAGATTTGTTCGATGTCCGCTGTCTGTGGCGCTACTATTGCTGCTTCTACTGCTGCTGCTGCCGCTGCTGCCGTTGCTGCTTCTGGCATCGGCTGCAACAGCGGTTGATCCACTTCGCTGCTCTGTGTGCTGATCAAAGCCCAGACCACTGTCATTTGAATTGTCACAGGGCGGAGGATGCGGTCTTTGTGGTATTCGCTTTCCAGGCACCAACTTTCCCGTCCCCGTCTAATTTCACAAAATACAATACAAAATACAAAAAATATGTCAAATGTGCACCAGCTACTTATTTTAAGAGTCAACAAGTTGGTGCTACTGCGAATAATGCTTACCCTAGCAATTGTGTGTAATTTTCCGGGCAATCCCTTTCCCGGCTGTCTTTTTGACGGTATGCGGAAGCCTTTGCGATGTATCCGAGGGCTCATCGTAGAGTTTGTGGACATTGTCATGCGCATGCCTGAAAGGATAAACGATAATTATAGTTAGTTAAGTCCATTTTTAAAGCACAATTTATCTACTTCTATCTTATGCAACGAAGTTTAATATCCGTAGTCCGATAAATGACATTCTGTTTCCAAACATTTTAAAGTCAAACAAATTCAGATATTCAAACACCATCGGAATAAGCGGTTGAAAAAATACGTTTTTGATAAAAGCCTACATGATATGTGTAGTAATATTATGCCCCCGAAATTATGGTGAAGAAATATTAATATCGAAATATGTACTATATTTATTGATTGTTCGGAAAGTTAACTTTGTATGAAAAAATATATCATTTAATTTGTCATAATAAACAAAAATATATCCATTTGTCAATGCGCAGATTAGCGTACTTTGAGATTACCTGAACATAAGTAAAAACTTCTTTTACAAAATAAAATACCCTTATAAAATGTATTTCTACATATATAAACACAAACGATACTGGATTATTGTTTTACGGCACTTAGTTTCACAATGCATTGTCACTAAAGTTTTGTTAAATTAAACTACTCTATATATCGAATTAATTTAAAATTAAGATAAAGGTACAATTATACCATACTGAAAGGGGCATTGAAACTGAAATAGAAACAATAATCTTCCCAGGGTAGTGATGTTGATCCGATTTGTGAATCGAACTTAAGTTCAAATTGCAACATTTCGCGAATTAAGGAGTCGAATTATCGCCTCATCGGATAATTATACAAATCCATTACCAAACAAATGTTAAAAAGTTGAGAAAATATAATATGAATTATGATTCTTTGCATTCTTTATGTTTAATGATGGCTTAAAACTGCGATGAAAATAATTTCACTATAACTTGTATTAGTTCAAAGGTATTTAAACAACATTATACAAATCTTTTCCTAGATTTGATTTAGAAGATTCTAACATGTTGGGTGCATTAAAAGATAATAATGTCGACATCTAACCGCTACGAATCCGATATACAAAGATATGTGTAACCGAAATGCAAACCTTATCGAATCCTATATTTCTATGGGTTTAATACCTAAATTCCCTAGTACAATTCAGTTCTGTTCATGAAAAGTTTATATTCGCCATGTTTTCATTTTAAATTGATAGATGATAATAGGAGTAGTTTATGGACATGCAAATGTATGTCAATTTCTCAAGATACAACCTGATCAAAGAATATCTAAACGCTGATAACGAAATAAAAATAATCAACAGCAATTCACAATTATATCATGTATGCCCTACAAACAAAAAGGTTTGTGCAACATACTTTCCGGCTTGATCACGACAATATGCGTATATATATATATGTACATATATATTTACATGCATACATAAATAAAAACCAGGAACATACATACAGATGTACGAATGAGAACATTTCTAGGTTGGAATATACGCTGCTGTATAACACATAGTATATAAATCGAGAGGGGAGACCGAATCAAGTGCTTCATTTAAATACAATGCAAAAATTGTTCGACTTGTGTGCGACTACGACTGCTTGAAAAGCGCCTGATGATAATGTCCCGTGAAACGAGAACTGAGATGGGAACAGCAGCAGCTAGGCGGGTGCATTGACCTCGTCGCAGTCCACGCAGCAAGGGAAGTGAGTCTCAGTCTGGGTCTGAGTCTGAGTCTGAGGAAGTGGCTGGCGGGATGGGTCGCGTTAACGAAAGGTCGTTGGACGAACCTTATCATCTTATCATTGACTTGAACAGGATTAGACGACCTGGTTGGGCTTCATCCGACTTCGCCAATGTAAATCTTGAGTGGACATTGTTACTCATTTACAGATTAAGTCATAGCCTATTTTGTTTTAGCCTATTTGCTCTGCCGTAGTCTCACTGGGGAAAGTGACAAATCCGTACAGCTCATATCGTTCTTTGTCAGAGTCTGGAGAGGGAGTGCAGTCGAAGTGGCATAATACAAGTTTGCCCTGAATCTCGCAGTGTAATAACTCATTTCTCGCATACTAATCAATTTTACATACTGAACATTTACTTAACAAATTGCCAGGAAATATTCTCCCTGGTCAAGGATTTCAAAAATATAATACTATGTGCGTTGCATTTGGAGGATGCATATATAAATGATTTTATTTTGACCAGAGAACTATCACTTTGTCACACTACTCACACCCAATGAAATGGGTGATTTTGAAAAGTTTTTACACTCGTCCTTACAATGTTCCTTACAGTCCCAGGAATTATTGGGCAACGCGAACCGGTCGGACTTATACTCAAAGCGAATGTGGGAACAAGCGCAAGTGAAAAACGCAATGCCAAATAAATAGGAGTAGAAGTAAACAAAACACATATGTATCACGCGGGGTTTTGTGCCCTCTAAGGTGTCTGTGTTATAAAATCAATAAATAAATCGTCATTTCTAAAGTTAAATATTATTTTGTATTATGTAGGTTTTCAGCTTAAAGAATGCGATAAAAATGATGTAAGCTCCGGTGGCTTGTTGCAGTTCTCTGGTCCCGACTCCCTGACTGATTATTGTGGAGTCCAACTGGTAGAAACTAGAAGACTGACATTTGTACACAACATTTCGGAGTCAACTTCATCGTGCAATTAAACGGCGTTCTTTCAAATTAATATTGCAAATTACTGAAGCTTCTTCTTCGCAGTTAATTAGCAGAATTTGTTTCACTCTTCAAAAAATCGCGTTTAAAAAAAAATTTTTAATTTAGTTGTTTTATTAAAAACTATTTTCAGAGGTGGCTTGTATATTTCATAATTAATAATTCTTATTAAAAATTGGCAGATCCGATTTACACACATACATATTTAAACACAAAAAGCCCTGTGAAAAAACACTGTATAAAGAATTTAAAACTTTTTAGGCAATGTTCCGAATGCCAAATATTTTTTCTATTTTAATTGTTAGTTTTAGTTTTCGTAAAATGTAACGTAAATAAAATCGTACAAAAGAAAAAAAATTTTCTTGAAAATAATTTTTTTAATTTAAAAATTAATAGTTAAACTATTTGGCTAAATTTAAGCTATGTGTTCATGAATTACAAATATAAAAAGTAGAACAATTTAAGCTGTTAAAATTTGATCTGCATTTTTGGGAAATGGTGACAAATGCGGATGCAACTCAAAAAACAGCTTTAAAAAAATTGCTTTAAAAATAATGCAATAAAAGAAACTTCACTATATAAATGTTTTAAAGAGGGTTTGTCACAAAAAAATGCGTTTGATTTGATTAGTAGCCCGAAAAAGTTGTCCAGTGTAGTAAAATGTTTATTTTACAAAACTCGATATTTGTAGCTCGATGTACTTACTTCAGATATACCGACAACTAGCTTTCTTTTCGTCACTAGTATATAATATTTTGTTTTAAAATACATGCTCATTTAACATATTACGATACATACATACATGGTTTCATAATACAGTATTATTGCGCTACTTCAAAAAGATCAGAGCAATCGAAAATATGATTAGAGAGAAAGACATACTGGCAAACGATCCCATTGTAATTCAGAACATATATAGTAAGTTCGGACATTGTTGCTGAGCTTCATTGTAGAAGCTTAGACGCTCAATTGATGCTCAATTTGAGTTTGTGAATGCATCATTTACTGGTCAGTTTTTTGCGATCTGTCTTGCAATATCATTGTCCAGTTTCACTTGATAATAACAGCACCAACAACAAAGCAATGTAAACAGCTGTGTCAGCTGCTGATAAGGCCAAGGCAGCCCTGTTTAAGAAATCCCGCTCAGTCCATGTTCTCCGATTCTTATTCACATGCTTTTATTAAGTACTCTTAATCATATGCGTGTTTGTTTCTCATCATTGCATATATCATCACTGTATATATTTAGTTATATGCTATGAGCTCTTTATTTTTCATTGACGAACCCATATTGTCTACCTCTAAGGTTTTTTTTTTTTTTTTGTAAATGCAATTGCGAAACATTTACTAAAGTATAACTAAAATATATGTGCAGGACTTGAAATTCACCGAAAACCGATAGACAAAATGATAGATGAAATGCCCTCAGATCAATTGGCTTTGCGGCAGAGTACTATGGGAAAAATAAACGATTTTTTGGCATAAAAGCTAGAGAATTGAAATTTGGCTAGGACCAATCCCAATCCGATTATAAAGAAAGTATATATTGATAAAAATTTTAATTTTTGGCTGGAGGCTTTAAATTTAGCATGAGCATTAGTTAGACTAAAATGGATTTCTTTTCATAGTTGGATGTTAGCTTTACTGCCTCTCTAATCGACCGAAGCAAAAATATAAGTGTTTTGTTGAATATATATAAAAATTTTTGTTTGTTTATTTGACCCTGTTTCACCACGTCCCCTGCTGTCTTTGGGAAAAATCCGAATTTGAGTCAAAAAGTACATCTGCACCATATGATTTTTACGCGAAATGGGACAGAAATGGACAAAGTTATAAATGACATCTAATTCTAGGTGGTTTAATAAATTCGCGTTGCAAGTTACAATGACATTTGCGTTTTTCAGTTCACTTGGAAACTTTAAATCAGCTGAATTTGATCGAGTCTCAAACTTTAAGGGTAGTACCAAAAAATCTATATATAAAAAAATATATACATATTTATCTTCTAACCTTCAGAATAAGAAAATAGAAATATTTTTGGATAGAGTAACTTGAATTAAAAGTCAAAACAAAAATGAGGCAATGTGATTAAGAGATTTCAAAGAACGACTGATGTTCATAGGACGCTCAATTTTTTAATTTTCAAGTCGGCGTGAGCCGCTTTTATAACAGTTTCTTACGAAATTTGGATAAATCGGGCTAGCATTCTCAACTTAAATATATCTTTATTTAAGCATTAATTGTTTCAAGGTAAGATTTTATCTAATAGCTATACAAAAAAATAATGTTTGCGACTAAGTTATCAGATTTCCAATATAAAGACAGAGTGAAACTAATTGCAAGAGTTTTGTCAAAATTAAAGGGTGATTCATAATAAAGTTGTTTTTAATTACAGATAAATCACGTGGTTCGCAGAAAAAAATATTTTGATGATATATCTGAAAAAGTGCATGGAAAAGTCTTGATGCAGTAATTTAAAACTAATGTCTATTTAACTGTTTTCAAGTCAGTTTGAAATATTTTGTCCTTAAATGAGTTTTATGTTTCATGAGTCCGCGCCCAGAAGCAACAGTTTAATACACAAATATTTTCACCTGGGAACACGCCTACCTGATCAAGTGAACAACAATATCGGTACCCGTCACTAACGCGAAGTTTTATCTAAGCGCCTGAGATAAGACAAACCACATCGCATCAAGGCCACGACTACGCCGTTAACAAAATCCAAAACGCACCCATCTACACAATAAGGCGCTTTTTCACACTCCCACCCGATGACGACGACGACGACGACGACGACGAAAAATTGTTCTTATCTATGATCCGGGGCAATCCAAAACGATAAGATTTTCGGACTTCTTTACATACTTAACGTACAAAAATGTGATTAATTCAGACCGCGATTTGGTGAAAGGGTCGCTACAGGTGTGTGGGGGAGGGGGGGAGGGGGTGTTTACCTGAGGGGCCGGACCGACTGAAAGCTACCAAGATTAAAAGTGAAATATATTAAAACAGAGTTTGAACAAAGTTATGGTTTGTTGAGACTTAAAGGAAATTGATCAGAAAACTATTTTCAAAATGGACAGTGAATGTAATGTAATTAAAAAATTATGTGATTTTCAGAAGCTCAGAAGAACTGTCATGTGAAGCGGTTACTCCAAAAGCTATACTCCGATAAGAAAATTTTGAAAAATGTAAATAATTTGAATTTCAACTTATGCAAAACATTAATTTGACACTAAACGATAAGATATTCAGGATTATGGTATTTTAACAATAATCATGAACCACTAACTGAATTATGGGTACAGTTTACATGCATATAAATCTATTTGTCTGTTCCACACACACTTAGAAAAGTTTTGCAAGTCCTATCAACAAATGTTATTGGGTGTGCACTTTTAATAGAAATGTATGTTCATATAGTAAATTTATTTCCTTTTAATAAAATATAGACACTCCCAGTATCAACGACCGAGTCGGTTGGGCCATGTCCGTCTGTATGTGTGCGTAGACATCAGAGACAGAAAGAGCTAGAGACACCAAATATGGCATGTACGTTCCAGGTACCATACGCAAAAGTTCATAAGCTCATAAATGCATATTTCCAGTAAATTCAAAACAAAGAAAACGGATATACTTTTCAAAGAAAACCAGTATTATGAAAATAGCAAAACTGTAGTTTTCAATACAGTCCAGTAAATTATACCTTATTCTTTTTTGAGCAGATAATTATGTATCTAATAAATAGTTTAGATAAAAAAACTAATAGATTACAGGATTTGAGTTGAAACAAAGGCTGCAAGCCGGTTCTGGTCGTAGAACCGGTTCGGTTTGGGTTTTAGCAAACCTATCAAATTATTTACGCCGTAAACCGAAACTAAAGTATGCACTTCATTAATTAATAGGTTGTGTTCGAAAATTAAATACATTTCTGAAATTCTAAATATTGGTTTACTATTTAAGACTTTTAATAAAAATAAATCATATTTAAATAAATTTATATTAATTGCAAATTTGTTTGAATACAAAGTGTAATTGGTTTAAAACCCAAGAAAAAATTTTAATAATAAAAATATTTTGTTATATTGATTTGAACCAAGATTCGAACCCAAACTTTGGGTGTTAATAGCATAAACCGGTTCGCAATCTGAAACTAAGTCGGTTTGGACCATTTGGAAAATGGTTGTTGTAACACATGTGTAATTTTTATACGCTAAGACTGTCGCGACCACTCGACTTTAGGCCGATTTTTTTGAATTGTTATACGTGGTTTAAGTAACTTTCTGGGATATGTGTTGCTGCACCAACCACTGTATATAATACTTTATTTTCGGTTTCTTGTCCACTTTCTTTCGCACTACTTTGAACTTTTTTTAAAGCTCAATTTATAACATTAAAATGCAACTTTCTTTACGGTCAGGTAGGCAGCTTACCAAAATTGCTTTTGTAATGATGTTGGTATGCATTTGTGTTAAAATTGTTGTTGTTGCTGTTATTATTATTGTTGTTGTTGTGGTGATGGGCATAGTGATGATGGCTGTTGTTGTTATTGTTGCTGTTGTTGTTGTGACCGCCGTTGTTATTGTTGCTGTTGATCTTGCCGGCACTGCCATTGCCATTCCCGCCATGATGGTGGTTCAGATTGTGCATTTTGGATGGAATACGATATCCAGACTCGTAATATTTATACTGATTATAAGTGAAACGCATTTCGTAACCGTTATTTTGCTTTAATTGTTGTTTTTGTTGTTAATGTGGTATATACTGATGTGTATTTTTCGCTTCACTTGACTGTATAAGAATTAAAAATATAATATTTTAGCATTGAGTAGACTTTCTGATATTTTTTTGCTTCTAGCTGTTGGCACTATTTTATTAGCTTTTGCTAGTTTGATTATTTATCTGAACTAGGAATTCCATTTTTTGGCATTTAATGAATTTTTATTTGTACTTTATGTTTTTGTCGATGGTTGGTTAATGCTCATAATAAATACACATGCTTGTTATTTTTATTACTGTTGTAACTTATTGTTGTTGTTTTTAAATTTGTTTTTTTTTTGCCAGCTGCAAAAGAGCGTAAACAGAAAATAATTTTTGTTTGTATTGTTTTTGTACGAAATGCGGAAAAACGCGCGAATTGTATAAAATTAAAATATTTCGTTCGTTTGTTTTGTTTTTGAAATTCGTTGATTTTAGATGTCGCGCGAAAGCGAATAAAGAGAAACTGCGAAAAACGTTGAAATATATGTACATATGTATTTTACAAAAAATATACAAAAACAAGCTAAAAATATATTTTTTCTTGCGATACTGCCGTCGCGGGAATCACTAAACAGTTCAATGTCCATTCCAACAGTCCCCAATATAATAATGTCAAAAATTATGATAATGACCCGAAGCGTTTTAAATACATTGCTGGGTATAGTGCCTTTATTCGGTTCAGCTCTTTCCCTTCTGCTTTGTTAAACAAGTTTACATACATAATAAAACTGGTTCCGTCTCTTTTACTTATTCTCTCATTAATTATTAATTATTTCGGATTTGAAAAATCTAGGATACAGGTTAACCGAAATTGTTTAAAGCATGGCATTAAACAGGGAATATCAGTTTAAGTTACTGTTTCGATTCCGTCTGTATTATATTATCTGTATTATCGATACCGCAATATCTTTGTTTGATTTTTTGTATGTAACGGTTTGGAAGTACCGTAATGGTTTCGGTTCACAAAAAAAGTGAAAAGAAGTATGTGAAAACTAAATGTATTATTTAAAAGATAAACCCTTGAGTTCAGATTATATCATTATAATAAAATCGATATTCAATTTTCAAATCAAAATTAGCTTGACAATCGATGATTACGATGATTAAGAACATAATGATTGACTGAACCGAAACATAAACCGGTTATTTTGGTTTTGATTATTTTCGAATTCGGTATAAGTAGAAAGTTTGATTTTGAGTATGGTTTTCAGGCTAAGACTAAAATATATAATAGTTTCATTTATGATAAAATTAATTAAAAAAATATTGAAGTAAAAATTATTTCACTAGGGAACAGCAGCTTTTGATTTACTCCATGTTATGTATTTTTTCTGTTCACCTTGAATTCCTGATTATTAGTTCAGATTGCCACTAATTAGATTTTAAACACCTATGAACAAATCCGTTAGTCATTCATACGCACATTTTAATTAAAGTTGCTTGTATGCATCTATATAAATTTTAATTAAGATAATGACTATTTTCTATATGATTTCATATCTTTTTATTCAAATCCAGAAAAGAAGAAAAATCTGAGTATATTAATTTAAGTATGTATTGATAATATCTTAATATTTGGGAAGTGCCATATATTATATCTTAAGTAGTTGGTTTGATAATAATTTGGGCAATTCTACAGAAATGAGCGGATTTTCTATATTTCTGCAAGTTTTCCTAAAAATGGACTTCCAAAAGGAAGTGCTTTTCTTATTATGATTATTCGACGAAATCTATTCTAGCATTAAAAATCGGATGGAAATGCAGAAAATACCTCAATATCGATATTCTTACTGACTATAACAGTTATATATTAACTCATACGAGGAAAAAAAAAATACAATACAATTACAGTTTAATAATAAAAATAGTAATAAACATTTCTGAATCAAATAATGAACATTTTTAAGATGCATAAATGCATAACATTTTAGACGCATTAAAATATTTCCTCAGGTTTGCCTTGACGTCTGTCTTGAGTCCATGCAAATGACTTGTTATTTTTTTGAATTTTCTTGAAATTGAACCATTGACCAATATCATTCTTTACAGAAATTATAGTGTTAATCAATAGTTGCATGTTTGACCTTTTGTTAACATTCAAAAATATGTGTGATATGTTTTTCTTACAATTATTATTGAGCTGCCTAGCAATTTTCGTTTATTTTTATTGGTTGAATTTTTGATTATTATGTAAAAAGAAACCAGTCTTTTAAAACATTGTAAACAACATTGCTTGCAAACTAAACGTTAATTGACTAAAATAATAACAAAAGTTAAAAAAAAAAATTCCCTGCTGACATTTTTAAACCACCTAATTTTATCCCTTAAAGTTCCTTAAACATAAAATTTCCTTGAAAATAATAATTGATAAATTTGTAGAGCCACAAGTAAGTTACTTAAATTGGTTGAAATTTGAGAATAATAGGTCCAATCATTTTAGATATAAAGTGCGTCTAATGTAATCATAGTCCATTTCACTTAAATTCTATTTTGCGAGATGCATTTGATACTTGTGTACATATTTTTTTTTTATGTACATACTGAAAGTTGGTTAATAGATAAATTCCAAGCTTGATGGACTACAGGAAGGTCAGTCAAATACAAAATGGATCAAGCTTTGCACTAAACATCGAACCGTTTTCAGCGAATGCGGATTTTTATATTCACGCGACCTGCGGATGGTTTATATGGTATCTGGGTATCTGAGTATCTGTGTATCTGGGGGCTGTGGCTGCCTCTGGACGTTCTGGCAGTGATAAGATAAAGCTGCTTATCCGCAGCAGCGATCGCTAGTTTCAGTTTCGTTTTAATGTAGTGTGTGTTTTCCTTGTGTTTTTGGCTGTGCCATTATTAATGTTATAGTAATTCACTTTTCTCATGCAGTTTTTTAGATGCAATCGCTATTTGTATGCAATTATGTTAATACGTTGAGTTTATATTAATCGAAATCGCTCGACAATGTTTTCGGCGAACGATAAACCGAAACGCGATCAACGCACGAATACAACGATGACAACAACAACGATAACATTATAGTCACTGCTGTCGCGCGTTGCTCTTTAATTTGTTGCTGATAAAAGGCAGCAAACAACACGCATACAATATGAATAGTAACAAATTACTTAATACACAATGATCAGCAATCGATTTGATCTGACAATATGAAAATAAAAAATATATACACATATATATATTTATATATATAAAATAATAATAATTATTATATTTGATAATTTCGGGCAGCGCGCACAAAAAAAAAATGTTGTTTAACCGAAGCCAGACGACAAATTCGAGCGTCGTGTTGCGAGCACTTACGCTGAGATCGATGAACTAAAATCCTAAAGAACGACAGCCGTAATGATGCCTGGGCCCAGTGCTTGGTTTCCAATAGCTCTACTGCTGTTGCTGTTACTGTTACTGCTGCTTGTTGTTGTTGTTGTTTTCGCTGACGCTCCCTAGTTGCCCAGAGCATCGCTGGCAGATAGACAGAGAGAGAGAGAGAGAGCGAAAAAGCGGGCAACAAGTGTGAGAATGTAGCTATAACAACAAGTGTACGCGTGGCTGCTCGTGCTCGACACGACAATTGCCGACGACGATCAACCGTGTACAGTGGACCAAGTCGCAGAATATTTCGCATTAATTCAAATATTGCAGATATCGAATTTAAAGTTGGTAAAACTACTCCCTCCATGAACACAGCAGTGACCCGATTAACGTCAGTAGTTTGTAAAAATAAGATACTGCAAATAACAATACAATTTCTTCACACAAATCGTTTATTTTATGTTATACGGCCTATATACTGAGTATGAACATAAGTATCATTTGGACAAATTGGAATATTTATATTCATCTTCGCTTTAAAAGTCAATAATAAATAATACAAACTAAGAATCTTTAAGTAATCACAAACCATAATTATACAATTAAATGTTTTGAAAACAAAAATGTTTTATTTTTTTATTTGTTTTTATTTCTTTGACAAATCAAACCAATGTGCGACAATGACGACAACGGGTTTAATTGACTTCACTGTGTGAGCGGAGAGCGCACGCAGTCGACTCGTCGGCCACAGTGATTCTGATTGCAATCGCAAATTGATAAAAAAAAAAAATATATATATATTTATTATAATAATTATTAATAAATAAATATAAAAAAAGAGGCGCACGACCAACGAGTGGGAGGTACAGACAATTGATACCAAATCAGTACAAATTGAGAGCCAATGGCTACTGTCGCTGCCTACTGTTAATTAACAGCTTTCGCATAAGCTGGTCACACATTCGTTAAGCACGCAATTTTCTGCCAATTGCAGAGAGCAGAGCCTAAAAAACACAATGTGGTCAGTGCAACAATACTATATACAAAGTCTATATTTCATATATACTCGTATATGACTTAACAACTATACGTGGTTGTGTGTACATATAGTTAAGCATGAATAGCTATGTAAGCATATGACCCTTTTGGCTATCCATATCTTTTCATACCGAGCACACTTCACGCCTCTGGGCAGCACGACAGACAGCAAGTCAAGAAAGCAGCCGAAGCAGTATTACTTAAAAGTTATGGTGTTAATGGTTATGGTGTGAGCGTAGCACAAGAACTTTCGCTAGACACATTTTATAGCGATTGGAGTTCACTGTGCGCGCCGAAATCTGTATCATTTCGTTGGGCATAAATGATAAAAGCAAACAACAGCAGGAAAATAGCGCGTAACTAAATAAATACAGCATACTCGTATGTAAATCGTAGTCACCATTGTCGTCAGGCCGCAAGCCATCCAACCAGCGACAGAAGCAGCTTTAAACGCCCAAATCGTACCTCAATCATTATCACAATCAACGTACGCCGCAACCGCAGCAATGTTGCTCTTGTTGTCTTTGTTGCTCTTGTCGTTGTTGTTGTTGCAGATGTCGTCGTGATAATAGTAGGGGCTAGTATCAGTGTTGTCGATTCCTTTACAAAATGCGTTCAAAGACTTGGTAAAAAAAATTTTTTAAAAAAAACCACTCTATTAGCAATAAAATTCCACCAAACTGGTTTTAACAAACTAGCTAGCTAATCTTTTTGTATTTAGTTTTTAGTGCGCCTATATATCTGAAAACTTAATTGAAGAAAATTAAAATATTGACCCAATTTTGTATGAATATCTAAAAAATTCTAAATAAGAAGCTTTTTTTAATTTGTGTTTTTTCTGGCAAAATTTCAAAGACTTTTATACATAACTCCAATTTTTGAAGAATCATTATACGTAGTTTTATCAACTTAACTGAAAACTGTTACACTAAAAAACAGACAAATACATAGTTTGCAAAGAAGTTCAAAAAGTTAAGTTGACTAAATCTAGAATATTATGATTTAAAAAAAGTTATGATATAATTTAAATTTCAAGATGATTAAACCTGTAAAATACACGAATGCAAAGAAAAAACTATTAAACTTTAAACAACCCCCGTTTGTTAATATAATAAAATATTAATTAATTAATTAGTTTTACGATTTTTTGAAATACATTTATTACATTTTTATCGCCTTAACATTGTGTTTTTATTTACGCGACGTTTGATATATTATAAAATTTTCTTATAATGCCGTTTATATGAATTGCCTGAAACATATTGAGAACAAGAGATGCGTGAGAAATAATACAAGCGACAATTATGAACAACTAAAGGAGCTCTTTTATTGTGAAATTTCTAATAACTAAATCAGTTGCATTCATTTCAAATTTCTTAATTATTGTATATATTAGAAAAGACACTTTCAAAACTCCAAAAGTTTGCGACATTAGGTTACTTTCTATTTCGAAATCAAGAGCAATGAATTGAGTAAAGCTGCACGGTCACAATAATCGTCAATTACAAATATTTTGGAGCATTTTAAATGCAAAAACACTGAATTGTGCAAGATGTCATTCCAGTATAATACTAAAAATTTGATAGGCTGACAGAATATTAACGATAATGTTCAGATTCATGAGACATCCCCATGTTCAGGGACAATGCCTTTTCAGAATTAACCTCTTATGCCATAACCTTTCTTTAGTTGCCTTGGTCTAATGCAAATGTTGAGCATGTGTTTAGTCGAGATATCATGATTAAAACTTTATAGCGCAACACTCTGAACACACGTTAAACGCTTTTTGCCTACCAGGTAACTTCTAGATGTGCTTGAATTCACAATTTAAATAATCTAATTTATTTATAATTTTTTTAACTTGGATTAAGCACATTCACTTTATTTGTTTTGTTCTTAAAATAAGACCACTTTAAGGCAAAATTACTTATACAAAGTATATTAAATATTAATATTAAATTGTTAGGAAAGTATAACTATGTCATGTTTTATTTGAAGTCAGTAGTGTGCTTTATTAACTTTTATTATTACAATTGCTCACAGATAAAGGAATTCTTACTTGATAACCTAAATTGTCACTAATTTAATAGCTCTTGCACCCATTTTTGGGTACCAACCTAAAAATCAATACTCTGGAAGTTTTACTCCGAAGGAAATTGTCCTTATTTTTTAAGAGACAAATTCGTTAAAAAAAAAAGAAATGGGTAATTTGCATCTGGTGGCTTTAATGGCAGCTATATGATAGGGAAATCCGAGTTAGACCAAATTTGGTTACGATATTAGGGATAAATAACACATCACTCAATAAGTCCGTAGGATAACTGAGAAAAACTCATTTTTATTTGGCAAAATTTTATCTTATTCATAAACATACATCCCTTCAAGAGTGATAAAATCAGTCTAACGCCGCTCTAGCGTTTCGACACCTTTTTTGTAAAACGATTTGTCTTTGGCTTCAAAATAAGACATTTGCGATTTTGGCCGCTTTGGATGTGGTTCTCCTGCTCCAGTCCACTCAGCTGACTGCCGATTTGACTCTGGAGTGTGGTGATGGATCCATGTTTCATTCATTGTCACATACCGACGCAAAAAGTCCTTTTTATTCCGGTTGAACAGCTCCAAACAGCTCTCGGAATCATCGACGCGTTGTTGTTTTTGGTCCACTGTGAGCAAACGCGGCACCCACTTTGAGAACAGCTTTCTCATGGACAAATGTTCATGCAAAATAGTGTGCACACTGCCTTCTGATATCTTTAAGGTGTCAGCTATCACACGCAATTTCACTTTTCGGTTTTCCAGGGCGTTCAGCATCGTCAGTGTCTGTACGGCCACGTTTAAAATCCGCAAACCACTTCTCTACCGTTTGCCTCGATGGGGCAGAGTCCGGATAACACTTATCAAGCCATGCTTTGGCCGTGATTGTATTTTTACCCATCAAAAAGCAATGATATTTCAACACACGAAAGTGCTTTGAATTCATTTTTTTGATCAACTCAAAAGTAGCGTCACTTGAACCTCTGTAACTTGTAAACTAATCGTCCGACTATCATAAATTTTGACAGATATCTTTTTAAGGTTAGTACTTCCTAAAAATCATATAGATTATTACATAGCAACGCCATCTATGTGTCATCCTACGGACTTATTCTTTCCATCATCACTCTTTCTTTCTTTCCATCACTCGATGTGGTATACATTCTGTGAGTTTGGTTAGGATATCTTAAGGAAAACAAGAGTTTTTCTTATCCGATTGTTACTACGACAGCAATATGATATAGTCATCCATTACTAACCAAAGAAGGTTGGTTTAAAATAATACTTAAGAATACTAAAGGCTAATTTTCAAGATTTTGATTCCAAGCAATTTTCTAAAATTGTGAGCATTGACCCGGAATTTGACATCCTGGAAATTCGAGCTTCGCAAAACGCCGTCTAATTCGATGAATTTGTCTCAGCCATGTACAGTGAAATTTCAGTCTTCTAAGTCTTTTGCAATGTGCAATGATCAGTGAGTGAATGAATAAGTGTATGAGAACAAATAGTTTAGAATACATACAGTTTATTTTGTAGGCGCAGAGACCTGTCACACATATATATATATATATATATATATATATATACATATAACTATATAGTATATTTTTCATCTTTTTAATGAGCTTCAAGCATAACAAGTAAACAAAAAAAAACAAACTCTGTCCACCAAAACGACACACAAAAATTTTTTTAATATTGGTCAATTACGCATGACATGTCACCTGCAATTTTTGTGTGTGTGCCTGTGTGTGTGTTTGTCTCTCCCTAGCAGGTTATGATGAAATCAAAATTTCACTATTACTTTTTTGTAAAAAAGACATATATATATTTTTAATAATTCCTACGCTATTGTAGCGCTTTAGTTTTGATTTCTTTTGTTTTTTTGCTTTTGCACTCAAAGTTTATCTTCATGTTATTAATAACTATCTTACTAATAACAAACTAACTTGCTGTCAGTGAAAGTGTAGTTTGACAGAATATGCAAAGATCTCAAATACGGTAAGGACAGGACAAACATTGTCCTTTCTCCAGCAAATAAAAAATAAAAACTATTTATAATAATTGTCGAGCTGTATTCACTTTTGAAATTAAATTGTTTATCAATGAATTGCTTCTTTTATATTAAATCGGAGAGTTCTGATTGATACGCTATGTACACTGACGTTTTAGAATATATTAAACAAAAATGTTGTAAACTGTTAAACTCCTTTTTGATTTTACAGACTTATATCTCTAAGTTTTTGCTTTTAGGCCTTTTAATATGGAAAAATTCCAAAACAAATGAAACATCGTATAAATAATTACAGACGCCAATGCTCTTAAGGGTCAACTCTGTTTATTGTTGTTGTATTTACTGCTGTTGCTGTTATTACGGCTGTTGTGTTTGTTGTAGTTTACAAAAGTACAATAAACCGTGTTAATAAGTACATACAGGTTTTAACCTTGAACCTATCTCAGATTTTGTTGTTTTTGCTTTTGTTTTTGTTGCTGTTGCTGGTGTTTATTGTAGTTTGTTGGTGTTGTTATTACCATGTCACCACGGATTTGCAAAGTAGGGTATAATATAATACATTCATGGGTGAATACAACAACTTCAATAACAGTAAGAAACAACTAAAAGAACACGAAATACGACAACAACTGTAATCATCATATATGCTCATCTGTCGCAAAAAATGTTATAAATTATACATACGAAATTGATCATGGATATGGGAATGAGAATGGGGATAGAGATGATAGAGTCGCTACTGGAACTGGGAGATGCACTGATGACTTAGCGCTCATTCATTACAACGAATGTAGGTACACAAGAATTTTAAACAGTTTAAATTAAATTCATATGCATATTTCCAAAAATTGTAAACCACAGCAAAGTTAATGTTGCTCAAAACTATATTTTTTCTCTGAATAGAGTATATGAAAAATAGAATGACTTGTTCAGAAAGCTCCCATTTTTTTTGCGTAAATCGAAATTAATTTTCATAATTTTAATATCAATATAACAAGCGGAGTATTGTGACATTGTCTATAGTCGCTTGGCGTTTTTGGTTAAGTGACCGTGATCAGATAAATATCATATTTTTTTTTATATCCGGACCAATCTCACCTGTTGAGTACATGTTAATATTTATTGCAGTATTGTTTCTCTAGATATTGCATACAATCTCTTAGATTGTTCATATAAATAATTACAAGCGACATCTTATAACAAAACTTCTTCTATTGCTTGACATTTTTGTAGATTTACGTGCATTCATAAAAAATTTAACGAGTGAATTTCACTTGCAAATTAACTATTATGAACAAACTTTAGCAAATTGTCGATTTTTCATACAAATCGATTTAATCAACTCGATTTCACGACTAATACAACAAAACTAGTCGTAATTAGCGGTATCAGCCAAAAACTTCTAATACTAGGAAACTCCATATAGCTCGCTTTGTTCGTATTTTGCTCACTTATTTTTTAAGTGTTTCTTTTTTACACCTTTTATAGTTACCTACTCCTTTCATTTTCAGACACATTTTTTTTATTGCGTCCTCGTGCACCTGTTTTTAAAATTATATCAGCCGAGTCGATGCTGTGTATTTAACTGTTGGGATCTCCCAATTTGAGACCCTGCACACGTTAAGTGTGTTTTAAGGTTTCGGAAGCACGCCTAATTGCTTGATTCTTCGCGCAAATGAAGATTATCGTGGTTTGTTCAATAAAGAATTTCTCATAGCTTCGAATTAAAGAACGAAATAAGAACTAATCAAATATGTGTAAGATTATATACACAACGAAAAATTTTAAAAAGAGAAGAAGTACAACAATAGAAAATAATTATTTTCTTGAATTGAAAATGATTGGACTAACAAATATAAGTTTAAAATTAGAACTATCTACAAAAGGATTACGTATATATTCATTAGTATGAAATATATATATTAGTATGATCAAAATATAAAATGTTACAAATTAAATTCAAATTTTAATATTAATAAATTCAATTTATAGATATTAAAGGTGTTCATTAATTTTAGCGCTTTTACTTACAGAAAACTTAAGTTTAAAATTAATTTAAATTTTAAACAAATTTTAAATTAAAAAAAATTATTTTACAAACATTTTAAATAACCTTTGCCAAACAAGGTTATAAAAGTGGTTTATTATGTGGGTTCCTAAATGTGTCAGAAGAAAATAGTAATAATTTGCTGCCTAATGTTATTTAAGAGTCTGGGTGCAGGGTATCATTTAATCAAACACATTCGACTTAAGCTTTCTTACTTCTTTTTGGGAACCTGTTTTAACTCGATCATAGGCTCAATAGTCCCGCTAAATCCCAACATCAGAAAGAGACACATATTTTACGCGGTCTTAATTTTCATTTCGCTTTAATGTCAATATATGGAATAGGCAATGTAAGACGCTCAGTATACATACATATAACAAGTTTAAAATCTTCATAATGTTAAATGCAGAATCACGATTTCGTCCGATTAATATCAAATTTTGGATCATCTTGAACTTTATTCAACATTTATATGCACGTCCAAAACAAGTATGGACGTTCCAAAACGAAACGTCAACATGCTAATACTAAAAACAAACATAAAACAAATAAATTTGAACGTTAAAAAAAAAAATTGATTGCAAGCGAAATGAGTTTTCAACATTTTGTGTACTTGTCAAAATGAAAAAGTAAAATATGTTAGAAAGCTGCAGTGGATTGTGGTAGAATTAGAGATACCCTGCGACGAAGCCTCTCCAAATTCTAAACAGAGCTTGCGTATGGTAAATATATTTGTGATAAACTACACAAGTCAACAAAATCAAGCTTTTCCAATATTATACTAACCAAACCTACTATTTTTTCTAAATACTTTTGCTTTCTATCTGCAATTCACTGATAAACAGTTGAAAATTTGTGGCTATTAATGTATAAATTTAAGAAAATTATGATTTTGGTTTTTTTTTTCGATTTTTGGACTTTAAAATTCTAGGAAAACTAGTAAAGTATTTAATCACAGTTTGTCACAGGTTGTGTATTTGGTAATGTGTTCCATATCTTTACCAGATTTAGTTCAAAACGGTCCACTGTATTATATAGCTGCCATAGGAACAATCGGTGTACAATCAGCCTTTAGTATGAAAATTTTTATATTTCTTAAGATATTCCAACCAAACTCATACATAATTGGGAACATTATTTTTATCTTACAAGGTCACAAATAAATTTAACCTCGTATCTTCTAATTCAATTTGTCCATTTTTAGTCAGATCATTATAACAAATATCTGCCATGGAACCGATCGGCCCAAAATCATCCCTACTTGACATCGAGTTTGCAAGGTTGGTTTATTTATTAGCTAATAACAAACACAAAGAATATTAACTAAATATTTAAAAACTAAAATAAATGAAAAATTTTAATTTATTATTTGAATTAACTATTGAACTTTTATAATCAAAAACTAAATAAAAACTTCATGTTACCTGTTACAATTAAGATTAAAACCAAAAAACAACTCAGACAAAAAATAAATTTTATTAATTGAAATGGATATCTACGAAGGGATGAGGCTTATTAACATTTCCTTACGAGAGGTGGGCATTTGGGGGCGCACGGATATCATTGAGCTCTATCCGTTATTTTTTGTTTCGCAGTTTCACTCTGGTGCGTGACATCACGGATCTGAGCGAAAAGCGGAGATAACAGCTTAACTTTCAGCTTTAAGCTTTTTATGACAGATGAAACAGAGACAAGTCTGCTCTCTCGGTGTCTCATTTTCCGCAAACAAGCTAATAGAAAATAAACAATATTGTTCAATTGATAGAGCTAAACAAGCTATAAAAGCTCGATTAAGCAAATAATGCGCGCACGTTACTTGATATAAAAACAGTCTTCGACAGTCTACCAGGCTACCAAATCTTCAAAATGACATTCTTTGTTGTCGCTGACTGTAAACTTAACATTGCACTATGGGTAAAAAACCGGAAATTTTGGTAATAATTACAATTTAAAAGATAGAGACTTGAATTTTTTTATATGTATTATTAGGATTTAAATAGAATTTCGGATTTGGTTTATTTTTTTGATCTGACCATGCATTTATCTCCGCCCACAAAAACAACCCTTGAAAATAAAGTGAAAAATGTATTTATATTTATATACGAAGGAGGTGTGGGTGTTAATCTGCCTGTGGTTCAACCGGTGGATCCGGAGATGTCTTCCCTGGAGGATTGGCGTGGGAGCAAAGTAAGGACACAAGATCCAAAATCATTATTATGAGATAAAAGTCAACAAATTTTTTATATTTTATTAAGTTTATTGATATTCTTCAACTTTCTGCTCTAAAAACATATTAAGGCAATTGAATTCGTCTTCCCCTTTCAATTCTTCTTCTTCATTATTAGATTGATAACTTGATTTATAAAGTTCTGCTTCTGACGCGTTTTCTCCAGGGACTTTACAATGCATTGTAAAGTATTGAAAATGCACAATACGTGTAAGAGTAGCTATAAGATATTATTATTTGGGAAGCTTGGAAAACATTTCGACATCTGTCAATTTTTTTATGTAGTTTTTACAAATAATTTATCTTGATCAATTCATGTAGTTTGAGAGCAAGATTCTTATTTTGCGGCCTACCTTGAGACATAACATTTATAATCAGTGTTTCTGCTGATGTAAATTTTTCCTTTGACATTGAGAAGAAACGAGTAACGTACGGCGTACGACGAACTTACGACAATTACGACGATAACAAGAGGAATTTATTAAGTATAAATTAGAGCACGCGCTAAGTAGACGAACTTATCAGTAAATCGCACCAAATATAACCACATAATTATGTCAGCATGAACATAATTGTATTGATCAACCTCTGCCTGTATCTCTCAATTTTCTCAATACAAGCAAATATTGCAAAAACAATTTAACTTAACACATCACTCAATAAGTCCGTAGGATAACTGAGAAAAACACATTTTTTTTGGCAAAATTTGATCTTATTCATCAACATACATCCCTTCAGGAGTCATACAATCAGTCCAACGCCGCTCTAGCATTTCGACACCTTTTTTGTAAAACGATTTGTCTTTGGCTTCAAAATAAGCTTCAGTTTCGGCGATCACCTCTTCATTCAAGCCAAATTTCTTTCCAACGAGCATTTTCTTCAGGTCTGCGAACAGGTAGTAGTCGCTGGGGGGCCAAATCTGGAGATGGGTGCGGAAGCAATTCGAAGCCCAATTCGTGCAATTTGGCCATTGTTGCGATCGACTTGTGACACGGTGCATTGTCTTGGTGAAAGAGCACTTGTTTCTTCTTCATGTGTGGCCGTTTTTGGCAATTTCTTCCTTCGAACGCAATAATAATGCCATGTAGTATTCGCTGTTGATTCTTCTTTCTTTCTCAAGATAGTCGATGAACAAAATTCCCTGCGCATCTCAAAATACAGACGCCATAACCTTACCATCCGACTTTTGCGATTTTGGCCGCTTTGGACGTGGTTCTCCTGCTCCAGTCCACTCAGCTGACTGCCTATTTGACTCTGGAGTGTGGTGGTGGATCCATGTTTCATCCATTGTCACATACCGACGCAAAAAGTCCTTTTTATTCCGGTTGAACAGCTCCAAACAGCTCTCGGAATCATCGACGCGTTTTTGTTTTTGGTCCACTGTGAGCAAACGCGGCACCCACTTTGAGAACAGCTTTCTCATGGACAAATGTTCATGCAAAATAGTGTGCACACTGCCTTCTGATATCTTTAAGGTGTCAGCTATCACACGCAATTTCACTTTTCGGTTTTCCAGGGCGTTCAGCATCGTCAGTGTCTGTACGGCCACGTTTAAAATCCGCAAACCACTTCTCCACCGTTTGCCTCGATGGGGCAGAGTCCGGATAACACTTATCAAGCCATGCTTTGGCCGTGATTGTATTTTTACCCATCAAAAAGCAATGTTATTTCAACACACGAAAGTGCTTTGAATTTATTTTTTTTAAACAACTCAAAAGTAGCGTCACTTGAACCTCTGTAACTTGTAAACTAATCGTCCAATTGTCCTGAAATTTTGACAGATATCTTTTTAAGGTTAGTACTTCCTAAAAATTATATAGATTATTACATAGCAACGCCGTCTATGTGTCATCCTACGGACTTATTGAGTGATGTAGTAATGTTTATTTTAGAATCTTAAATTTAGATTCTTGTTGTGACAATGAATCTTTGGTAATTGTATTTCTCATTGAAAAACAAACCGGCTCGTGGTACTGTCTCTACGTGTCTTAGCTTAATGCTTAATAATGTTGATCTGCGTACGGTGTCCAAAAATCTACACACCAAAATAGTATACATTTTGTTTTTGTCCTTTGCCTAGGTTCCGAGTATATTAGCTTTGGGGAACAGCAGAGTTGTCAAGATTTGATCCTCACATTAGTCCTGCTTGAAATTTCACATTTAAAGGTTTATGTTTCTGAATCTGTTTTCCCTACCAATTTCCTGCCGCGGAGTTCTTACTTAATATTGTGCATCTAATTGAGACTTCAAATGAAAATCACTAAAAAAATTTAAATGTTGAAATAAATTTTAACTTTTTTAACAAATCAGATTTTTTATAAAAAAAAATTTATTTGATTTAAGAATTATGGATATTTAAAATATAATAAGTCAAATAAGGCTCGATCCCAAACCTTCGATTCAGAGAGTATACCAAGAATTTCAGCTCGATAGCCGAACTTCCTCCTTCAACCTGTTACTTGCCATTTACACACTGAATACTTACACCCAACCAGGGTATTCAAAATATTCCATTTTCAAATGCAAAAATAATAAAATCAAGTAAAACAAATATTGCATAGAACAAACAGCACGGCGATATACATATTTCGTTAGAAAGATATACATCATCGTGAGAAAAACAGCTTTAAAAGTAATTGCTCAATGTTTTTCGAGAGCTTGAAAAAAAGTATGAACGATCATCGATTGGGTCATGTCCGTCTGGTACGAACGCGTCGAGCTTTGTGTCTATAAAAACTATTGACTACATATTTGGTATGTAGGCATCTGTTAACCAAACACAGATCAAGATTATTTCAAACAATCACCCACGTTCCATCTCCTCGTAAATTAAAAAAAAAAATTTCAAGCTCATTTCATCTAAATTTAAGGCAAATTAAAACGATTCCTGTGTGTCTAAGCAAACTTTTTAATCGGTATATATCTCGATCTAAACGAACAGTCGTAGCAAATTTCCATTCGTGCTGATGTCTGAAGGAGACGTGATAAACTACATAAAGTATATATATTCTTGAGCAGCATTAACAACTGAATCGATATTCCAATACCCGTCTGCACAAGACAATTAATAAAACTTTGTGGTTACAAAAATAACATTATTTAACAGAAAACATTGTATTTTGATTAATTATGATTAATTTATTATGATAATTCATAATAATTATGATAAGTAAAAGGGTCTATTGTGTTCGTTGGAAAGTATGTAACAGGGATAAGGAGGCATCTGTTATAAACCCACGCCCGATTGTCCGTCCGTCTGTGTGCGGGCCTCCAATGCCGTTGGAGCAGAACGAGATTCTTTGGAATTTCTGTCACACCCCCTTTCGCACATGTAAATCGCGAAAAACCATCACAATGAATGTTTTTAAGATATACCGTAGTTTTTTGGCAATTAATTATTGTGATTATATAACTTCCCACTTAATCGCAATCAGATCGGTCAAATATTACGGCAGTAAAGGTTGTTTTTATATTTTAAGCATTGCAATCACATAAACGTATGTAACGGGTATTCCTATAGTCGGGAACTCGGCTATAACCTTTCCGACATTTCACATTTTTCAGGTTTGCTAAAATGGTAACATTTTGGACGATTCTCTATAGAGTTAAATGTTTTTGTTCTAAACAGACGCTTAATCAATCCAATAATGAAAATACTGGAAGTAGTAATAAAAAAAATTTAGTTATTTTATTATTTGAAAAATCTTTCCGCGTTTCTGAAAGTATATATTAAGAAATTCTAGCTTCTACCTTTGGAAACACGCTCTTAAGTACATGATTTTAATAATAAAAAAAAGTTCATATTGCACTGATTTTAATGTTTATGAGCTGTGATAACATATTTTAAAGCACATTTTTTGAATTGTTCCCCTGGATTAAAATACCTACTAATTTTCGGAATATTTTCTTTAGGGCAGCTGCCCCGCTGGCTCTTTGGAGACCCAGTGTTCGATTCGTTGTTTCATTAAGTGGCGTCATCCAGACGCACAAGCAAATTGCTACAAAAACAAAATACACGCAGTGCGTGTGTTGTTGCTCGATTTGCAGCGCACTCTGATAACAATTCAGCATACTGCTCTTATCTATCTAATTATTAATAGATACACAGTTAAAAACAAAAAACAAATTGTATCCCGAGTTCTCTTATCACTACAAACAACTAAGAACGCTCTAGTCGAGAGGCCCAGACCCATAAATACTCTTAAACTTATTTGTAAATACATAATATACATACAAAAGCAAGTGTTGTTAAGTTTGTCCGGCACAACAAAAAAAACAAAAAACTGGTGACAAGAACAAAAAGTCGACGACTTTTCGAGCACACTATAGTTTAAACGGAACTGAAAGCTGAGCAAAATAGGGTTCAAATCAGCTCTGTTTGATGAACCAAAATTGTTCGATTTTATCATCTCCACTTTCAGTTCTTTTTTCAGCTTTCGTATGGAACCGTTGCCTTAATCTTGATGTTGATGAAAACAGCTTTGTAGTTTATCAAAAACCTTGATATTGAAATATTCGTATACTTAGTAGAATTAATACATGCATACATACAAGTATGTTATATGGTATGTTCTTTAAATTTTATTTCGCGATGTGTTGTGAAATTCACTAGACAGTAAATGCCAAATAGCAGCAGACATCGAGACAAGCCTTAAGTTTATGTTTGTATGTATGCATGTGTGTATCAATGTATGTAAATATATATGTATATTTACTGTATTCGTATCTTTATAAACTAGGCGTGAGCTGTGCCAGTTGGCCTACGTTGACTACAATGAATTCGTAGCTTTTTGCTGCTGCTAATAAGATTCTGTTTACTATCTGTCGGAAAAGAGAGCACAGAGAGACAGAGAGAGAGAAGGAGAGCGAAAGAGAGAGGGCAAAAGAGAGCAAACAAAGAATCATGTGTATAAGTACTTTGTGCGACGGTCTCTATTCGGTTTCTCAACGCGATCTCATCACGAAACAAAAGTGTGATGGGATGTGATGGTATTGCATGTGTATAGTCTGTGAACGTGGTATTCAATGAATATGTGATAACTGCCACAATGACGTACATTGCAAATCTGATTCCAACTTTGAAACGATGCACGCGTCTCACAAAAATGTGCCAAAGACAACAGAATTCTTGTAGTACATCAATCTACCAGACTATGTTCAGTTAGATGTTATTTTGGCTGCTGATAATTTTTATTCTTTTTAAATTTCATACATATGTAAGTCACGTGACTTATGCGTGCGGAATGTTCTCTTTGCTGAACAACTTTTGTTTGCTTCTAACAAATGTTATTAACATTTAAAAAAAAATGGGAAGAGAGCAATTGTTATTTGAAACAGAAAAACATTTCTAAAGGTTACTACATATTAAATATATCAGAAAGTATTTTTCACAAAGTAAATATGTATATTAATTGAGAAATATATTGTAAATTGTTTTTAAGTTTACATACATTTCATCTATATATATAAAATGCTTTGCCTTCACTGACTGATATATCACAGCCAAAGCCAAACCACATGTCCTAGAGACTTGAAATTTTTTTTTTTTAATCAGAATAATTTTTAAGAGATTCGTATGGGTATTTTAATTTTTTAATTCCACCTGTAACCTATTTTAAAAATAAAAAAAACATTATTTAAAATGCATTAAAAGCAAGCTCGCTAAGTAAGCATTGAAAACGTGAGTCTACGCTTAAGCAGGCCCTCTAGTATTCATAGACTATATATATACTTTTTATAACAACAATGCTTATTTAATATTCAAAGTAGAGTTTTGATTCCCTTGCTTTTTTTTTAAATAAATAAGTGTGCAACAAAAAAAAAAATTAGTGTATTCTCCATATTATTGTCATGTTATTATCGGCATCCAAAGAAATATCCAACAATTACACCTAATTTTCTGATAACCCGATAACTTATAACACCAAAAGTTCAAATTTAAATAAACATACATATATTTAGAATGTTATATTTTTTCGGAATGCTCTCTGGCAACGCTTTCATCTAGAATTAGTATGTTTGCATGTATGCTCAGAAGCTTCTGCTCTTGGAGACTTTTCGCCTGAAAGACAATTAAGAGCAAAATTTCGCAACCTTGAATGCGTATTGCGTGTGCTTGTGGGGCGTTTTTTACTGCTGGTTATTATTATTATTTGTTATTGATATTATTTTGTGGCGCTTGCGCATAAAATAACTACTACACTCATGTATGGGCTGATGTGTAAACAAATAATACAAATCCTATACAACCTAAAACGGCGACGCAGATAAAAGTGGTAAAACCAGTAAGTATAACAGAAGAGTAATCAAAAATTTAGAGAGAAAAGAGAAGTTGGCATATTTAGTAAGAAGTTATCTGCTCATTAAACTGAATTTCTCCATTTTTATGACATTTCTGGCTGTTGAGTCATCGAAACTAATGCAAAAGCGCCAAAAACACGCTCCACAATTGATAAGAGCATATACAGAAAAATATATTGTGAGTGGTTCAAAATATACTCTCAATTCTAAGATCACCAAGAAACTATAGTTGTAAAAGTCCCCACATTTTGAGTTGAAAAAAATATATATTTTTATTAGCATTTTTTAACTTACTATTGCTATTTACACAAAACAATTAACAATATAAAATATTTAATTTTTTTAATAAGTCCTAACTATTAGCTTGTTAAAACGATATCTATTAAAATCGGTAGAAAAACATCCGACTAACAGATTTTTACAAATAAAGAGTTGGTGAAAAATTCCTTAAATTTCAGCAGACACGTTTTGCGCTATATGTTCAAATACATTTTCTTGGTTGACCAATTGTAGATAAACTCTAAATATGCACTAAGCACTGATTCGTACAGTTCAGTTTCCAAATATTAGATATTGAAAAGATCATTCATAATGTGTTCGCAGCTGCGATCATTAATTCGTTGTTTTTTGTTATTATTTGAAAATAAAAAAAAAATGATCTTATAAGTTTTACATACAAATTGCAGTATAATTATTATATGATTTTTATACTTTCAGCGAAGAAAAATATATTTTTTAATATTGTTTATATTGTTCATTATTTTTATAAAATTCTATTTACAACACTATCAAAGTTAAATAAATAATTGTATGTATGTTCGAAGACGAACACATAAAAGATGTGTTAAATGTTTCAAATAATGCATAGGAGGATACTTTCTAGTTGTGACCTCTGTCCTCGCAAATCACGAAAAACACCTACCATAACACATCACTCAATAAGTCCATAGGATAACTGACAAAAACACATTTTTTGGCAAATTTGATCTTATTCATCAACATACATCCCTTCAGGAGTCATACAATCAGTCCAACGCCGCTCTAGCATTTCGACACCTTATTTGTAAAACGATTTGTCTTCGGCTTCAAAATAAGCTTCAGTTTCGGCGATCCCCTCTTCATTCAAGCCAAATTTTTTTCCAGTGAGCATTTTCTTCAGGTCTGCGAACAGGTAGACCTTTTCGGTTTTCCAAAACGATTCGGTGGAATTTTGTTTTTGTTTTCCGGTGTAACCACCTCAACTGGCCTTCCAGGGCGTTCAGCATCGTCAGTGTCTGTACGACCACGTTTAAAATCAGCAAACCACTTCTCCACCGTTTGCCTCGATGGGGCAGAGTCCGGATAACACTTATCAAGCCATGCTTTGGTCGTGATTGTATTTTTACCCATCAAAAAGCAATGATATTTCAACACACGAAAGTGCTTTGAATTCATTTTTTTGAACAACTCAAAAGTAGCGTCACTTGAACCTCTGTAACTTGTAAACTAATCGTCCGATTGTCATGAAATTTTGACAGATATCTTTTTAAGGTTAGTACTTCCTAAAAATCATATAGATTATTACATAGCAACGCCATCTATGTGTCATCCTACGGACTTATTGAGTGATGTGGTATGTCGTTAAATTTTTTATAGGGAACTACTAACAAATTATATTAATTAGTTTCAGGGTATCAAATTTACCCGGTATTTTAAAAACGGTTTTTTATTTGTTTTGCCTTTGAGATTTAAAGGCATAGAAATAGCAGGTGAAATTTACTAGTAACTAAATGGAAGTTAGTTAGTTAGTTATTACCAGACAGAGCGCGGGCCCAGTTATCTGCTTATAAAAACAGTGGGTAACAGCCCAATTGTGAACTGAAGCAAACCCACTCTTTTTACTTTTTTTTACGATTTTTTTACTTTAAAACTCGAGGAGCACTCGAAATAAACATGTGAAATGTGAAGCATGTGAATGAAGCGCAGCTATTTTGATAAAGAGTCGTTAAAAATATGATTCAAGCAATTCTTTAAAGATACGTCTGATTTATTAGCATAACCTATGTTGCAAGCACGATTTCATAAAAAATTGAATTTTCAACCGATTGGATCCTTGGCATCCAACTTGGAAATGTAAAATACGATGCAAAGATCATAATTAAGAGTATGGCAATATTAAAAAATTAAGTTAATTTCTATAGTTTTGAAAAGCAAATCTCTAAATTCAATTTAGTTAACAAAAATAATAATTGTAGTATGTTTTAAAGGAAAAAGTGAGTTTGATTCAATTCACAAGAAAAAAGGCCAAAATTGTTGCTTAGTGTAATTGCTCCAGTTTCCTTGCACCTTTAGTCTAACAAAACCCGCTTCTACCAAACTATAGTGAGAGAAGATTCATGCATTATGGTAATATATCTTGAAGATTATTTAAAAAATACAAGGTGGACTATCATTTTGATACGCACTTTGGTGTAGGGTTTGGTAATTGTTAATTGATTTTCCAAAATAGTCGATATTTAGTTTCTGTTTTTCGATATTTCTTTCCTTTTAAAGCAGGGGCTCGTCGTTGGGACAATCCCAAAAATGGGCAAATAAACTAACTGTGTTTGGTTATTAAAATTCTCGGCTAAATGGCATACAAATCATTTTATGCAAACTCAAGGTAAACGCAAAAGTAATTTAAAAAAAATTAAATACATAAAATTAAAAACAACTTTATTCTTCACAGAATATAAATTCTAATAATCATTGTGCTGAATGAGATTTTAGTTATCTGTGGAATAAAATTGTTGCTGGATTTAAAGGCCTGTGTTGACAGAAGAACTCATATTCCGACAAATCTGACTATTATTCTTACAACTTAATAATAATGCAATAAATAAAAAAAAGGAAATTTATGATTGGTTGCTTATGAAAGTTCAAATTTACTGTTGTTATTAAAAATCTCAGTCGATGTTATTTGATTAGTAATATTCACAAATTAAACAAATTTGCACCACAGTGTCGATTGTTAACAATTGACGTCATACTGTTTACAACTTCCGTTATAGTATCTTCAGACTATAGTATTTTCAGACAATATAAAAACAAAGAGTTCAGATAAATAACTTATATTATATTATTTATATATATATACGTATATCAATTGTTAATTTAAAAGGGCTAACGCGATTTTATGGAAAAACAAATATGATATTTAAGTTAACTAGAATAGAAACAGACATTAACACATACCAACAAATTTTAATTTACACAATTAATATACAAACCAAGTATAATTCATATACATTATTAATATTTTAGGTTACTTCGTAAATATAATCGGAAAATTCTAAGAAGATCAGGTCTAATTTCTATTACCCTACTTTTTTTGCTGATATAATAGATACAGCTTTTCTGTAATAAAAACCGGCTATATGGGGAATCCCATGCCTGCATCCACCGTTTTCGCACGTCACACATGATATTCAACTTTTCAATAATGGCATTTCCGGAGCACCTAAACACAACCCTCAATGCGATCTGTGCCTTCGTAGAGAAGCTTGATGAAACTACAACCAATTGACCCTTGCAATAAACTGGAAAGGGAGGGCTTTTTGTGCATTTCACAGTCTTCGGCAGAGATAAATTTCTAAGAAGCAATTCGCAGTGTTACGTTTCAATCTTGTGACTAAGGCTTCGAATTATTGAGCAATTTAATCAATTGGCCGTGACAAACAAACAAACTTATTAAAACACTCGGCAACAGCTCTAATCTATATATATAATATGCTTTGTCCTCACTGACTGATATATCACAGCCATGGACAAACCACAAGTCCTAGCGACTTGAAGTTTTTTTTAAAAAATCAGAACATTTTTTCGAGATTCGCATGGGTATTTTCATTTTTTAATTCCACCTGCAAGCTATTTTAAAAAAATAAAAAAACATTTATTTAAATTGCATTAAATGCAAGCTCGCTAAACAAGCATTGAAAACGTGGGTCTACGTCCGAGCGCTGCGAGGACGCAAAAGCGGGCCCTCTAGTATAAAATAAAATCAGAAGCTCTTTTTTAATTTGTCACCTGCATTTTATTTTTGAAAATAAAAAATATTTATTAAATCGATTTAAAAATGCATGTTCGCAAAATCTATGTACTATTTGTCAATCCGTAAAGCATTACGGGCTTATTGTTAGATGGTGCCACTAATAATAGATGGCGCCACCTCTTTAGTGGTCTGCAAATGACGAAATAATTTAAATAATAATATTTCTGATACTTTAAGTGGGGATCTGCGTCCGAGCAAAGCAAGGACGTAAAAGCGGGCCCACTAGTCTAATATAAACCTAACCCACTTTTTTATGGATATGGGAACCATATAACAAAAATATCTTCCTTTTTCTATGGTAGAGTTTTTTTATAAATTTAGAATATATCGACCCTTTTTGCGTTTTTCAGGTAAACTTGTAAAGAATGCCACAACCGATTCTAAAGAGATTTAAATTTTCTGCAAGTTAATTATTTATTACTTTAATATTATTTTGGTTTGGTTGCTATTCTGAATCGAACCGCACAAAATCGACTTGGTTCAGGTATTTAAGCAGTCTAAACCAGATCATGAAACGAACCCTAGGAGCTCGCAAAACTAAGTCGAGCCACTTTCTTTTATAAAATGGTCATCTCGAAAAAATATAATATGTTAAAATGTAAGCCATTATTTTGGACTTTAAATAAAAATAAGTCATCATAAAATCTTTAAATCTTCGAAAATTTTTATTTTAAAATATCTTTGTGTTCTTACCTTAGTTATTAGCATATAAGCAAACTCATCCTAAAAACTCGATTTCAAGTGAAGGTTGATTTTATTTGTTTGGTCGAAATTTCTCCAAATAAAAGTTCAATAAAAAAAATTATTTTGTCTCTCTAATTTACTGTAAATTTACTGCCGATACTACATATGATAGTTATATAATGCATTGGTCCGATTTGAAATTGATTTCAACCAAGCTAAATACAGCCTAACAGCACTTCAAGATAAACAATTAATGAGTTCAGTTGATTGAGTTGTATATCTAAAAAATTAACAAAAATCCTCATACTAAGTCTTGATTTTTGACAGATCTTCCTTTGACAGCTACATATATGGTATAGTAATCAAATTTTTAACCAAATTAGGTCCGAATGTGTGAGATTGGTTTAGATATAACAAAAACATCTTTAGATATAAATATGGGAAAATCTTGTGATGTCTTTATTCTATATTTAAAAATATAAAATAAACAAATAATATGAACTTTAGAATAATTATGCATATTTTTTTAGAAACATCAACAAATTAAAATTGAGAAATAAACAATTCCAGAAACAAAAAACCATCTTGACCTATCATTAAAAAATAAAAAGCCAACAATTTCATCATCAATGCTACTAATGAAATTGTGTTGCATTTGACAGATAATTGCATTTTTCTTGACGTTTGTCAAAAACCACTTTCACTTGTCGCGTGCTATGTTCTGTGCTAATTGCTAATAATTATTATACAATATACAGTAAAATCCGATTATAACAACTCCGCTTATAGCGTTAGTCCGGTTATTGTGACGGAAACTCGAATGTTTGGTTGGTCCCCATACAAAGTTATATGAAAGGACCACCAATTAGTACGTCAGTACGTCTCCGCTTTTAGCGACAAAGCGCTTATACAGACGAGATTTTTCAAATTTCAACCGGATATTGCGACGTGACAAAAAAAAAATTCTGCAAAATAATGCCAACAAATTTAAGCGAAGTCACAAAAATGTTTACAACGTGCGTATGCGGACCTCATGCCTATATTCCATGAGATGTCCCGTTATATTTCTAGTTTTTTATATAACGACGTAAATCGTCGGTCCCTTGAAATTCGCTATAACCGGATTCTACTGTAATATATTTGACGCCTCAAGTTTGTAAATTTCAGTTGTAAGGAATAAAAAACGATAATATTTAAGAGCTCAGGCGGAATGGTGATAGAATAGCGCAGTGGAAGTAGAACATGTGTCTATAACTGGTCTCATGCGAGATGTATATAAAATATTTGTTTTTATGTGTATAATGTAATTGGTTAATAGAACTATATTATATATTAAGCAATATGGCAATTAAATTAAAATAAAAATTATATATCGGACGAAAAGAAAGATTTTGTTTTTAAATTTAACATGCTCAAATTCCAAAGTGTCATATATATTAGGAAAAAAATAAAATAAAATAACTAAATAACGGCTTAATCATAAGTTTTATAAACTGAAACCGTCTTAAACTTATATTTGTCTGATTTCCAGAAATATGGGGTGTATTTGTACAGATTTGATGTGTAATACTATCGGTTGTTTTTGCACACAAAAAATTCGATCATGCAAAATCCTTACCGGAATTTGTTGTTTTGGGTATTTTTACTGGCTCGTTTGGTATAATTGATAGGTCGAAAAATTCATTTGTATATTATTTATACTAGACCCCGAACAAAGAAGATAACAATTTAGTTAAGCTACAATGTGCACCATAACGACCACACTCTTTGTACGTCCCTCTCTCAGTCTCACGACATGTAATTGCCCGCCAAGTCTCGTGATTAGACTTAGTCACAATATTAAAAACAATTTTCCGTTCTCTAAATTAGTTAATGAAGTAGGGGCGTTCAGGTTATACTCGTATTGGGTATGCACAGCATCAAACAGCCACAAGAGCCACAACAGCCATGCGATACACAACTTGGTAAATCAATTGAATTGTGTATGAAACTTTGTGTCATTGTCGTTGATCTTCATGTCTCCCGATTTTTCAATTGTTGCAGTGCATTTGAAATTTTGGCGAGCCTCCAGCTCAATAATTTTATTGTTACGACGTTGTTCGCAGCTAATTGACTATAGACAAGCAGTAATGCATCATTAGATATAAACAGTGTGCCTCTCTTTCTCTCTCTCTCCCTTTCTCTCTCTCGTGTAGGTTGAACTGCTCGCAACACAACGTCAGCACAGAGAAAACGTCAAAACAAAATGATTAGTGTTTGTTTTTCTTGTTATTGCTGTTATTTTTATAATTATTATTGTATTTGTATAAAACATACATTTGTATACATTTGGCAAATGAATTTTTTTAAAATGTCTCCCTTAAATTTTTGTATACATTTTTAGAGTTTGCGAAAAATTAACATTTTTGTCAATTTTTTTTGCTTTACATAAACAATTTTATCAATTACAGTCATATTATAGAGTAAACCGTTTAAATCCCTCGGTGCGTATAGGACCATTCCAGATGCATTTTTGTGATATTGGTAGGGATAGTTCTATATATTAGGTTGACCAAAAAGAAACAGCTGACGGTTTATGACTCTGTTATTGCATTTTAGCTTTTGTCAGTTATCAGCTGGCACTTTTACCTTGCTTTTAAAGAAAAGCGCGCGTAATTTTGTTTATATTTGTTTGTTTTGCGGTAATATTAATATGGAGCCCACAAACTGTGAGTATCAGCCTTTGGAGTGGTTTCTGATTGATGTTATTGTAAACAATGCATATTTTCATCTCCAGTTATGATGTGCTTCAAAAACGGATAATTTTCATTGCGTTTAAGATGCATATTACAAACGTTTAAGCGATTTGTTAAATGAATTTCTTTCAATTCATGTGGTACTCAAATATCAAGTTTTCTTTACCATCCCAAGGCGTCGTATATGATCTTGTTTGGCTGACTGTGGTATATTTAACTTTTCTCCAATCTCACGCTCAGTTACATAACGATTCGATTCGATGAAATCCTTGATAACGTCATCATCAACTGCACTTGAGTGAAAAATCTTCGAAACGGAATTTGACAAACCAATTTTGTCACCATACACATCACGTAACTTTTCGCAGCCTGAGCTGCATTTTTTCCTTTACGGAAATAATAAAGAAAAATATGACGAAATGCTCCTTGGTGTGCTCCATATTAAAATTGCCTCCGATAGTTCTATTGGGTTGACCGAAAAGAAACCGGCGATTTTGCTAAGAAGCAATTTTGACAATTCTTTGAACGGCGTATGACTCTGTTATTGCATTATAGCCTTTGTCAGTTATTAGCTGGCACTTTTACCTTACTTTAGAAAAAAAGCGCGCGTAATTTTGTTTATATTTGTTTTTTTGCCGGCAATATTAATTGGAGCCCACAAACGAGAATTTTCGTCATATTTTACTTTATTATTTCCGTAAAGGATAAAATGCAGCTCAGTTTGCTAAAAAGTTATGTGATGTGTATGGTGACAAAGCCTTAAGAGAAACACAGTGTCAAAGTTGGTTTGTCAAATTCCGTTTGGGAGATTTTTCACTCAGTCAGTTTGGTAGGATTTGAAGGGTGTGGCTTATTTTTAGCTGTTTACAAGGAACCAAACGATTAATTCGGATGTCTAGTGTGAGCAATTGGACAAATTGAATATTGCCATCAAGGAGAAGCGACCAGAATTGGTCAATCGTAAAGGTTTCATATTCCACCAGGACAACGTTAGACCGTACAAATCTTTGGTCACTCGCCAACAAATTAGTGAACTTGGCTGGGGACTTTCGCTGCATCCACCATATAGTCCAGACCTTGCACCCTAAGAGTACCATTTGTTTCGGTCTTCGGAAAACTCTTTGAGTGGTAAAACTTTTGCTAAAGACGAGGACATAAAATCGCACTTGCTTCAGTTTTTTGCAGCTAAAGGCCAGAATTTCTATGAGCTTGGAATAATGAGATTAAAGGACTTTTCTTGAAAAAATACCGGACAAACTTAAGCCAAGTTTATTCAGGACCCATAAGATAAATCCAAATGCATATTTTGTCAGACAGGTTGAGATAATTAGAGAAATATTGATGATGTTCATACGAAAACTTGACCTTTGACCTATCGTTCATTTGTCAGCTATATGGTATAGCGGACCGATTTAAAAATAATAGCCAACAGTATCCAGAACTCTACGTTCCAAGTTTAAAATCTCTAGCTCGTATAGTCTTTAAGATCGACGCGATTAAACACACAAGATAGTGACAAAATCCAATCGACAGTTGGTACTGATCAAAAATGGAGTCTGGCACGCCGGCTTTTGCCTGTAACATATGATACATCCTGCCAAGACACATTATACCCATTTCTCCAAATTTAATGGACATCACGGATAAAAACATCTCGACATTCTTCAAGTCTAGTGACAAACGCCTGTTAATGCTCAAAATTTCAAATACCTAGTCAATCTGAAGCCGTCAAAGTTAATATTCAATGCAATACGTTCCTTTGAAATATGTGTACTGAACTGAATTTTAGACAATTTATGAGACCGATCTTTATGCTTTTCAGCTGAAAAGTATATTCATCTTTAAGCATTCATAAACCTATGAGCTCGTTAGCTTTTCACAGAGAAATTTTGAGAGGAATATTTGATGGAAATCTTTCTCTTAGAAGAGTAAACGAGGTGGCACAATTTTAGTGACACTTTTGTGAACACTTTGACTTGTATCTCTGCTGTGTGCCCCAAAGTTAACTAAAAACAAAAACAAATTAAAATGTATTTATCATTTTTAACAACATAAGTTTTAGAATTGGAAGAACATTAAAGCAACCCTAAAATAATTATGAACCACTTTAAATCATCAATGGGACAGCGGAGACACAGCGGTTTCCGTATGCAGTCGTTGAAATATCTCCAAATATGCATAACATAATTCATAATTTTGATATTTATTGGATTACACTGTCTTAACCTTTTTCTCGTTAAGGCGCTGTATGGTGTACCAATTTGTAAGACAAACTTTGGAGCATAAACATTAAGGGCAATGAACCTATTGGCTCTGTCAGAAAGTCTGTCACACTATTTCTGAACCTTTCGTCCCTATCGTGTACTGCAGTCCACATTTACTTTAATTGGCAGTTAAGTAATTTACTCTATCGGGTTTTTTAGAATTCAAGCGCCAAAAACCCATTAAAATACAAAAAATTCATATTTTCTAAATTCAAATCATGCTTTTAGTAGCTTGTACTGCCTTTAAAATTAGGTTGATACAAAATAATAGCATAATATAACATATACCCAGAAAAAAATTAAGGTACATCTTAACAACTGGATTGGTTGTTTTTCGCAAATTGTTTTTATCAAAGCTAGGCACTTTAAATATAGAATTGGACCACGCCTTAACATCTCGCCCCTGAACTTGTACAGACAAAATTACGGGCTTTGAAAAGCTGTCAAAAAAAATGGCTACCACACAACCATCAAAACGTGGATTTTATGCCGCCTAATTAAAAAAATCGGCAAAAAATTATTGCCCAATATTATCGCATAATTGTATTGAAATCGATATTATCGTTCAAAAAAAAATCACCTGGAAATATATAATAACAAGAACAATCTATCTATTTAACAATGATATTTTGACAACCCATTTTACCAATATGTATTAAAAGTATTGGAAAAATGATGTAAGCAAGGTCTTACCTCGACGATAAATCCCAAATAGAGATCGATATATCACAAATTAGTAAGCAACAATAAAATAAAGTTTATCCGATATGAAAATTTTAAAATTCAAATAAAAATAAAATGGAAAATAAACTAGTTAAGTCCCTAAACTGATTATTATCACTAAATTCATGATGAGTTGTACTATTGGTTCGATTTCTTAGTTTTGAGGTATGCCCTTGCTAATAGAATTTTTTATTTTATTTTGCATATCAAAAAATGATAAAAATTAACTTTAAAAAACTACGATTTTACGAATAATTGTTGAGCTGAGTGAATGTAAAGGCAAAGTAAAAACGAAGTACATGCAAAAGCAAAGTAGAAAAAATAAATAACAAACCTGTTCCTCCTCCGCGAACCGCATATGTTGTAGTCGCTTGAATGGATGATGGACTGGAACCCAAACCCACGGCGCCAGCTCCACTGGTTTTTGTGAATTTCAAAAGCATTGTGTTGATCCGTTTTTGTTATTGCCGCTGTTGCTTTCGTTACAGTTATTTTTCTGTTTTCTGTTTGTCGTGTGTCCGTATAGCTTCAAACAAACAACTCGAAACACAACAAAATAACAACACAAATGTATTTATTTAACTCCTATTTTTATTATGTAGTTTCTTTTTTGTAATTTGCTGTTTTGTTTTCACTTCTATCGCACTTAACAAGCTTAGTAAAACTAACCAACACTTTACAAACGGAGACGAAACCCAAAGTTCGAGCAATGACAAAGTCGGCGGGTACGGGTTTTGGGTATTTGTTGCTATTTTTAGTAACAAATTTTTTTCTGTATTTTAACGATTGACGCAGGGACAACGACGTCGCGGTACATACAAATAAATAGCCTGGTTCGCCTGTTTTCGTTTCGTTGCTGCCTTCTTTCTGTCTTATTGTTTGGCGCAGAATCGGCTTTCGTTTTGTTGTTTTCTATCAATTATATTATTGTTTGCTATACCCCACACTCGTTCCACAATCAGTTAAATTTATACCCATTCAGTGATGTCGATGTCGTTGTTTTTTTTTTTTGTTATTGTGGTGTTGGTTTTCCTATGCTTTGCTCATATGTATGTATGTTTATGCATGCGTTGCGCGTGTATGTTGTCGGTTGAATTGTTACTGCTTTTAAAACGTCAATATATCTTTTTGGTAGCGCTTGAAGATCATGCACTCTTTGTAAATCCGTATTCTAAACAAACAAATTGTCTCGCAACAGGTTTCGTCGATAAACACACACGTTTTACACAAGAAAAACAAAAAATAATTGATCTAGTAATAGCCACACGTTTACTCTTGCATTCAACTGGTTGCACAGTGCTGCCAGATTGCTTGTAGACTAGAGGTGAAGAAATATCGGTGGAAACATCGATGCATCGATGTTTAGCAAAACAATCAATGATTTCTAAATTCAGAAAAAAATCTTATTTTTAAAATCATTACGCTTATAAAAATGTGTAAGACACTTGAATGTGTATGCTTGAAGCGTCCGTGGCAAAATTCAAAAGATTTTTGAAACTAGTTAAAAAAAAATGTTTAGGTTTAGACAAATATATCTCCATTTAAAAGATTAAAGAATTTTCTGATCTCTATTAGTAAATGAATACCAATTTTTCGACTGAAATGGTCAACGATTCAATTTCTGATTTAATAAACATGTAATGTATTTTAAAGGCGTTTGGAGATCTGCCATAAACAAGCAAAGTATTCATCTTTCATCATTCATTAACAACTCACTTATTCATCGCTCATGCTATTACAGATATTGTTCATGACTGAAACAATTACTATTATACTGGTTCAAAAACGCAACATAAAGCCCCTACACTTTTTGTTTTGTGTTCTAATGATGGAACATCGCAAAAAGCCAGTGCTGCCACTTATCATTTTATACAGCTGCCACGGTTCCTGTGGCAATCATCGAAAAGTGAATTTTTTTAATTCAAAATGATTTCTTTGTAATTAACATAGATCATTACCATTTCGTCGTATCCAAAATTATAAATAATCATAATGATTTAAAAAACATATTTAAAATTTTTTTTTTGTCATTTATGAGCTTAAACACTTAATAAATTTTGCTTATATGATAAGTGATTAATGAAACCAATTTTTTGAGTTATGATCTAATTATGTACCACTAAAGTTCAAAAAAGCAAAAATTTTTTTTAAATATTTGGCTAATTAGTTTTAAAATAAAAGTTGGATCTGTCCAGAAAACGGGTGACTCGGCAGTACTGTGCGGCTACGGTGTCGAATTGGTAAAACAACCACATTTGACAAACTGACAACAATAGCACCTTTTAGTCTGAATTCTAAATTAAGCAACTGCTTGAAGTATACAATTTAATATACATATGTACAATTTACAAAGTCCAATATAATGTCGACTTTTTTCTGCTCACATCACTATTTTTTTAATTGTAGTTGCAATCGCAATCGCATCGGGAAGCACAACAGCGGATAAGACTATTTGAGTCAGCGATAATTTTGTGATAAATTTAAGCGCTAGAACAAAGTAACAGAGAGACTGATTATAAGCTGGTGCCACTTATTATGAACACATTCACTTATACTAGGACAGACAGAAGCAAGCCAAATTTTAAGTGTCGAGCATCATGTGTGTGATATTCTTTTATGCCAATTCACAGCCAAGCAGTGATGGCTACAAGCTCATATTGGCATCGAATCGTGATGAATTTTTTGCCCGCGACACACAAACGGCAGCCAAGTGGTCAAATACAGACCATGTTTATGGAGGTAAGTGATGTGAAGTAAAATATACATTAGAGTTCATCGATTAAAAAAAGTGATAACCCAAATTCGTAATCTAAGCCGAATATTTACACGATTTAATCCAGAAAACATAGTTCTAAATTAAATTCCTAGTCCCCGCTTTGTGAGTTGAAAAATGGAGGTTAACTGTGTTTCAAATTGGTCCATAAATTTTAAAGTATCTATAAATTTTCGTATGAGCCCAAAAAAGTGAATAAGAAAAGTGAATATTTATCTTGATGTAAACATAGACCTTAGATTACGAATATAGATTAAAAAAAAAAAAATAAAGAAAAATAGAATTACCTGTCCAATGGAGCATTGTTGGAGATATGAATAAGTTATCTGTTACAAATAAAATAAATAAAGGGTATATGGTATTTGTTGAAATGTGTGTAGCAGGGAGAAGATGTCATCTCCAATATATTACGCCAGTTATCCTATTTGACTTCAAGAATGACCGTGATGTCCATTTGCCCTGAGACCCAAAACAGCCTTCTTTAATGAATATGATTGGTCCGTGCCGGTCCACAATAGCAAACGATGTTGACGATTCGATTTTAGAGCCGTCACAGACTTTCTACGGAAGCCTTATCGTTTCTATTTTAATAAATTTTTTAATCTGCAGGTATTGACTTAGAGCCAGGACGAGAAGGTGGTACCTGGTTAGCTGTTAGCAGCCATAAGGGCATCTTTAAGGTTGGCGCGTTGCTCAACTTGACCGGAGAACCGAAGCCGCGTAGTGCAGTTGGTAAACGCAACTTATACACACGCATGCACACACACTAATGCACACTAACACACACACAACAGCTCATGCGCGTTTCATTAATTTGACTGCTTTCCCTTGAATCATAACTGATATCGCACCAATTTCCTTTGTTTCGAAGCGCACAAAAACATTTTGCAACCGCATAATAACACCAACAAGAATGGCTGCAACAGCAGCCAGAACAAACAACAACGGCAATCAAATAACGAACATTTCTTACTAGGACGCGGCATGATCGTAGCGGACTATGTACGACAATCGGATGACCATCACAATATTGTCAACTATAATCAACACCTGCTCACTGACTGCACCAAATATAGTGCCTTTAATTTTGTCTCCATTGAAATTGGGTAAGCATTCGTGATTAGAGCCCAATATATAAGCGGCAATTAACACTTGTAATATTTTCTAGTGACGCTTCGAAGCCGGCACAAGTCAATCTGCTTAGCAATGTGCCTCCAACGCTTTCTTCCTTCGAACAGGGAGAATGTTTCGGCTTTGGCAACAGTTTGCCCGCCTGTCCCTTTGAAAAAGTGCGCTATGGTCAGAAGCAATTTGAGCAGATAGTCAGCAAATATGGACACTCTGATGTGAATACTTTGAGCGCAGAGCTGCAACGATTGCTCAAAAACAAACAGAAGTTTTGGCCCGATGCGGAGCTAAAACGCCGTGCTCCAAGCTGGGGTGAAGGTCTCAGCGCTCTGAACGTGCACATTGCCGAACACGGGTATGGCAGTCGAACACATTCTCTCATTTTAGTCGATGCTCACAACAAGCTTCACTTCATCGAGGAGACCATGGTGGGATTGGACCCTAACGGCGAGTGGCGTAACACACACATTGAACAGCAATTCGAGAGCATTTAAATTCTTCAAGTATCTATGTTAATATATGTATATGTAAAAATATCAAGCGTGCTAAATATGTATAAATACGACCCCATTTTTGTATGTGACACCATAAGGAAATACTTTTTTTTTTGCAGAATAAATTCCTTTGCCACTTAGTATCTCTAGTATACTTTAAATATGTTAAAAATTAAGCTGAGATAAAAATGAACTATTGTAAAATTTGTGCCAATATATTGCCTGCATTTGGAAACGAACCGTATGCAACATTACTTCCAAAATGAGCTTTTTAATAAAAACTTTATAAACCCACAGCCATCAATTAACAGTTGGCACTAGTTCGTTGTCCAAAAATAACTCTTAAAAATTACAGGGTATATCATAATGACACTCTCAGCTGATTAAATATATGTATGTACATACATATGTATTCATAGCAATGTTGTGTATTTATATAATAACAGAAACTGCTTATCTAGTTTATCCAAGTTATCTTTATGACCCGGGAAATTGCCGCTCATTTATAGCTCTTGCCAACACGCCCACGCTGTCCACCGCCTCCTCTACGGGCTGTTCCCCCCTGTGGCTGTTTCATCTGCACCTGCACCCCGCACCACGTTCTTAAACTTGCGTGAGTTCATGGCGCGTTTACTGTAAAGAAATCATAATTTATTTTGGTTTCTTTTACATTTGAAAATAAAGTCGACTAACCGTTTGTTAAGCGTATTCCGTGTTAGCGGAATATATGCATAGGGATCTAGTTTACCGCGCTGTTTCATGTCCCCCTTGGCCTTTTTGGTACTGTATTCAGTGCCAGGTTCTTTGTTAAAGCCTCCAGCGCCAGATTTGACGGACATGGCATCACTGGATTTGCCGCCAAGAGGACGATGTATACCTTTTCGAGTGCTAGCGCCAGTCTTGCCCGAGAGCATACTTAGTGCATCACTGGCCTTGCGCTTCCGTTTGATATTAGATGATTGCTTCAGTTCTTCCTCATCACTGGAGTCCTCTTCCATTCCACGCTTTGGATTGCTACCACCCTGTTCGTGACCGCTATCAGCTGAGAAATCATCGCTGTCTGAACCGCTGCTGCCATCATCATTTTTATGTTGACCACGCAACGCCTTGTCGCTTATGATGAGACGACCATCATCTGCAGTTTTAAAACCGCCATTGGCAACCTGTGGCTTTAATTTGGACTGCTTGGTTGAAGCTGATGTTGCACCAGAGCCACTTGCTGTGAGTATTATAGTCTAGTTACACAAGGCAAATCAACTTGAAATTATAAATTTGACTTACTCAGAACATTGCCAATGGACTTGAGATCTGCCAGATCAACAATTTCGTCGGCATCCTCACGAATATAAGTGCTGCGCGGTTGCTTGGACTTTGACTTGGATTTGGTCTTCCCAAGTTTCGCAGTAGCGACGCCATCCTCTGTCTCCATATCCTCAGGAAAATCAGAGTCTGAATCGGCCAAAATGTCGTCGATTCTGGAAAATCGTGAATTGAACAGTGATTCATTAAAATCATAATATCAAAGCCATTTGCTTCTTAGCTTACGTGTAGCTCTTTTGCTCCATATCTGCAACCAGTTCCTCGTCGGAGCTTTCGGCTTGCGCCTCTTCATTTTGCTTTTTACGCGTATCACGACGCATTTGTTTACGTATCTTTTTGAGACGACGATGGGTTACTTCATCGTCTCCAGGCACAAAGCGTGCAAGCTCCTCTGTGGTGAAGCGCTTGCAGAGCTTCTTTAGAAAATAACCAATCTGTATGCGACAATAGCGCTTTGTGTCCTTTGTCATGGCCGATAATGATCGCATCTATAAAAATTAAATATATATAAATATATGGCTTGGATATATTCAACATGTAAATCCTTTTAAGAGACACTTACAATCGTTTCGAGATGATTGGCAACCAGGGGTATGGGCATCACCTTGATGAATGTGATGAGAAATGCAACGGCTGCCTCAGCCTGATACCGTGACTTCTGCACCAGAAAGACTGATACCTGTTGCAGCACAAACTCCAAGGTGCTTACAGTTAGATGCTGGCCCTGCTGCTGAAGAACCGCACGAAACGTAAGGATCGTGTTGGTAATCAACGATTCGTCGCCAGTAAAGCCGGCAGTTAATATGTCCACAAACTCATTAATCTTGCCTGCCTCTTGATACAGATTAACAATCAATTTGATCAGCTGCTCAGCCACCTGCTCCTTGCGTGTCGAGAACTCTTTGTAATTGAGCACTGCCTCCGGAATCGCTTTCATCACCAGCTGATCGTTGAACGTTAGGTTAATCCGGCAATCCAGTAACGACTTAAGACAACTGTATAAAAATTGAAATTTCATGTTAGATTTATTTAGATTTCGAAATCCACACTGTACATGAGTCGATTCATCGAAATAGGGATCCAAATTCGATAAATAAAAAAAAGGATTGTTAACTTAATTTGGATATTTATCAGGATTTGTTGTATTCTAAACACCAGGATGCAGTACAGAAGCACTGTGTTATGGCGCAGTGTGAAACTAACGCCAGTCCAGTCAGTCTATTTAAGATTGTTTGAATATAAACATTTGCTTACTGTAAACGTGACGCCTGACAGACGGTACAGGTAGTGCTAAAAGCCTCTAGAAGTATTTGCTGCAACATAATACAGTTTTTACGTGTAAATTTTTGACACGATGTCTGGTCAGAAGTCATCAGTTCACGTAGTAATCTGATAGAATAGGTAATTTAGGTAATTAATATAGCAAATTCATATAAAGGAAAAATAACATTAGAGCTTACTCATAGGTCTTGCGTTGTTGCTTCTTAAACTTCTGTTCATCGCGGGATACTAACTTGGACTTATCGTTTCGTAGAACGGGCGCCATATACTTCTCAAAGTAGGCCTCAATACCCCGGCACTTTTGTACACGCACAATGGCTGCATTGATATCAAAATATGCATCATATTCAAAACTCGCCACTGCGCTGGCCGCTAGAAGTTCCTGGGCATTTTCAAAGAGCTGGGCTTGTACGTCAGCGGGTGCACGGGCGATATACAGACGTATGACGTCCAAAGCACGTTTGCGTTGATCCGCCTCATAAGTGCCGGTCGGCTTCTGTGTATATATGTTGAATAGTCGGGGCAGAAAATTTCGGGCATATTGGCCAATTGCCGCATGGCATTCGCTGCTCTGGCTATCATCCAGCAGCTCTATCAGACCATCGTAAATGGCTGCACGAAACTCTGGATTGTTCTCCAAGACCTCACCCAGGGTAGGAGCCAGTTTTCGCAAATATTCAGGATCGCGTGGATGGCGACAGAATCCTGGAAATAGACCCCACAACTGGCAACTTAACAGCTCATAAATGTGTGCCTTTGAGTTGTTTTTCTTTTCTACTGAAAACTTGCGCCAATTTGCCTGACTGTTTAATGCTAGGGGTACAATGTGCTCTTTAAAGAACTGTAAGCTGGCTCCATTGGCACCCTCCCGCATTAATGGCAACAACCATGACCGTTCAAGGGACACACTACCGCTGGCGTCGTTCAGCGGCAAGGCTTTTAATACAAGTTCTGGGCCAAGAGCCTTTATAGCGCTGATTAGTGTGTGTTCAATTTGCAATCGCAGTGCTGTCTGGTTCTCATAGCGTTTACCAATTGTTGTAAGCGAGGGCATCAGCTCACCACTGTAACGAGTAATAAAATAAGTGACGAATTATCAAATTTTACAATATTTAAATAAATTTTTTTTCTATATTTAAAATACTTGCTTTTAGTAATCATATGATTCTGTTATATCTTCTTAAATTTAAAGTGCGCTTAAATTATAAAATTCTATTGAAATTGTAATGGGAACTAGAAAATTAATTTTGAAGTTAAACTTCTAATACTGGTATGAAAAAATAATAATAAATAAGAATATAAATAAAAATACTTGAATAGTTTTAGTTAAACCGAATGGTACATACCCAAAATGTCTACCGCATGCTTCAAAGACGATTGAGAATATCAGTATAACATATTTTGAAATTTCGCCAAAGGGAGCATTGAGCACCTTATTAAGCGAGGCAATAATTTTGGACACTGACTGGCGATAGTTATCTGCCAGTTGTTGCGTGGCACAGGCACGTGATACGCAATCCTGTAATAACTCTTTGATGCAATTGGAAACTCCAACGACAAGCTCGCTGCGGTCAGACAGCCAGAGGTCGGCAGTAAAGACATCAAAGAGTCTCGGCAACGCTTGCATGCATAAATCAAGCTGTAGTGTAGCCAAATGCATATGACCCTCCTTGAGCACTGTGATCCAGGCAAGCGTTTGACGTACATCACTGCGATCCGGCCGATATTCGTGTATGGCGGAAATGAGCTTTGCGCACAGCGTTGCATTCAGATTGGCGCTGTGTGTGAGGAACAGAGCATGCAATGCTTGAAAGCAATTGGTTCGCACCATTACATTGGCAGCGGTCATAATAGACAACAGGTGCTCGCAAACGCTGCGTATATCCTCGGTTCGAAAGCCAGCTAGTGAGTCTTTTAGCAATGCCAGCGTATGCAACACAGTCGTTTGCGCATTTGCCAAAACTTCGGGCTTAAACTGAGCCAAACAGAATTTTGCTACACGGCCACTGGCCGGATGATACTTAATTTTAGATTCCTGCTGCTTCTGTTCCTTCTTAGCATCATCAGCGTTAACATCATCCTCAGCTGGCGTTGGTGGCAACATGAAATAACTGCCATGAATAATGGAAACCACGGCATGTTGTGCTGCTTTCCGAATCTTGGGCCTTGAGTGAATGCTGAAGGAAAGCAATGCGTCAAAGTATTGAAACGTTGAGCTGTACGTCCACGTTGCGTAGTCCTGAGCGCGAAGCAGGACTGACATGCATCCAATCAGCTAAAATTAAACATAATAAATAATATATTAGTACAATTCAATAAAGAGATAGTTTGTTCTAATAAATGATGCCTAACATCCGAAATAGCTAAGTCAAGTATTATAATTAAAGACAATAAGCTGTCATACTCGTTAGCAAGATCTTATTTAAAAATCACAAATCTAATAATATTTTATTATCATTTTTATATTCTTGATGGTAATTCCACTATAAGCTGTTATACATGTATTTTTCATATGTGGATATAAATTATTTGAAACAATACTTACATAACGTATAACAGATTGATTGCTAGATTCAATAAAGCGCTGCAGCAACTGCTGTAATGTGGCTGCTGTTTTGTCAAAACGTTTGCGCAACACCGGCGGAGGTACAGACTTAATTCCCATTGAAAGCAGTGCGATGCCGGCGATGATGTCGCGCTCCTCGGTAGCGGCTTCAATTTGGCTGATTAAAAGCAGAAAGTACTCAGTGGAGGATTCGGTGCCGCCACGTTCGCGTATGATTTCCGTTAAGGCACTTAATATCGCTAACATCTCCTTATGCAAATCGGAGGATGCCCGAAAGCCAGTGAGTAGCTTCTTAAAGCTAACATTGCTACAGCTGCTATAGTTGGATGCGAAGGTCTGAAAGGTCTTACATGTAGTCGGTTGAGTACCGGTGGCAGAGCCGGACATTCCATCATCATCTTCTAATGTAAAGAACTTAAGACTACCGGCCACATCGTTAACGGTTGTTGTTTCTGAATTGTATGCCAAACGCTGTTCATGTTTGTGCACTGCTTCCGTGGTCAGACCGTTTACCGAGCCTGGTGCCGCTGCTAAGGTGGCAAGATGGTAAGTACACAAATTTAACAATGGTTCTAATAATGGTGTTTTGATTTTAACATACCTAAATTCAAATTCGGCTGAAAGAACCGGGACTTCGCTTTCAGACGATGCTTCATTTGCTCAGGATTCGATACGGCCGACTGGCCCTTGCTCCAGCTTTTGCCCTTGTTATGACGTTTTAATTTTGAACGAAATTTACCCATTATGAGAACCTTTAAGTGCGATCACAACGCACAGAAATTTCAATATTTAAAATCGTATAATAAAACACGTGCAACACACAGAGAACTGAGCAACTTGTTAAATTGTTATCGTTGATTTATCGTTTTTTAAGTTGTTATCGACAGCTGAGCGCTGCCAGGCAATTGCTCACGATATGTTGGAATAAAATAATAATGGGATTCCTGAAAATTTAATATATATTTTTACAATTGGGAATTTTTTTTAAGGTGATAGGAAAATTTACATTGTACAACTTAGTTTATTTACAGAATGTACAGAATTACTTGAAATTAATAGTATTTGCATAATTTTCAAGTAACAACAGAACGATTTTTTTTGTAATTATGGCACTTATGTTTTTTTTGGAAGACGATGTTGGCGCAAATACCTAACATGGTCATAACAGCTTTGTCACAAAATCGAAATGTTCAAGGTTTTTGGTTTATTATTAATAGAATCTTATGGCGCAGATGCCAATCGGACGTTACAATTAGATCCAATGCAGAATTTGATTACAATATAAGTGTTGGTAAATGGTCCAAAATGGTGATAGTAGCATTGCAACCATGCAACAGTTAATTTTGCAGATGAGCCCCTAATTCAATATTTACCTTAAAATTAATTACAAATCGCTCCCTATTTTGGGTTTTTCGCGATGGACCCAGGCTCCAGACCATTAACAAAAACTCTTAATTAGTGTTAGGCATTCCACTAATAATTTGATACTATCGGTTGTGTTATCGATATACTTAAACTTCTACAATGAAAACAATAATGTCTCGTGCAATACGGTATTTGAGTAGACGAAATAGTATTATTAACATAAAGAGCAGCTAACAAAATATACGGTGCAATCTAAACACAATGTGCCAGACGCTGCTTGGCCTCAGTTGTCTTTAAAGCAAGCGGACGGACGGGCAACACGACTAACGTTAATGCCCATCAACAATAATAACAATAACGCACTAACAACAAGAGCGATGAAACAATTTCATAGGCTTTAAATGTATATATGTAAATGCTCAACGGACCTTAGCGAACGCGCGCGCCTCCTATATTTGCCAAATGAGCATCAGTAATGAGTTGCCATCGAACAAATGAGCACACAAACAACAACAACAAAAAGAGCAAACAAACAAAAAAATAAAAACAACACCTGAGGGCGAACGTCAACGACGACGAAGCCGGTGAGAATAAAAACTTAATTTCAAGTCAAATACGCGAAGCATAAAGAAAGAAAGTAAGCATTAAGTGAAAATTAGGCCAGCAAAAGCAACGCTGAACGGCTGACAACCAACAAAAACAATAGCAAAACAAAAAAAAAAAACAAACAAGCCTGAATATCCATGAAACCTCAATCATAACCGGAAGCATCGATACCTCAAAATGGAATTTCTGACCAATTTAATCAGGAATCCACAGAGCATATTGTGTAAGTATTAAAAGTCTCATAATATGTAATGCCATCTGTAAGTATTTATCAAATGATACTTATGTACATACAGCAACCCACATCGATCTGGATTACTCGCTATGGCTGTATCGCTTTCTAACGCCGCTGATTGTCACATTTCTTCTACCGCTTGTTTTCGTAGCGCTCATCTATATATCATTCTTGGTTCTATTTATCTACAAGCTGCATAGGTAAGCAACCTAAACTTGGCACAAAATGCTCACGCCAACATATTGTGTATGTTGTATGCGGTACATATGTACCTATATGCCGATGAGTTTATACAAATATACCTATGTAATACACCGAGGTGCACAAAATAAGAAGAACAGCATAAGTAAAAAACTAGTCGGAGATCTTGTAGTCGAGGTCTCGACTATAGGAATACCTGTTACATACGTGTAAAAGCTTCCAACGTTTCATGTATTCAAACCACATTTACTGCCGTTCTATTGAACCGATCTCCTTGCAATTAATTGGGATAAAGTTATATTCGGAAAGTATCCGTATATCTTAATAACTACAAGTGTGGTGCTATTTTTTGTGATTTGCGGTAGCGGATGAAGTCTTTGCCAGATATTTAAAAAAAAGCTCGATCTGCTCGAATTCCATTAGAGTCGGTGTGCCAAATTTGGTTGATCTAGCTCTTACCTTCTACTCTATACTTACTTACTCTATACCGTTAAATACATTACAACGAACACAATATACTCTTTTACTAAGTTTTTAAGTACTGGTTATAATTAAGTAATTCGTTGAAAACAATTCATATCTTGTTAATATCTTCTATAATAACGACTTTCTTTTATGAAGTATACTCTATAAAAAGGACAAAAAGAGAATATTTGACAATAATTAATTTTTCGAATTTTACCATGAAGTTGCTTCACCAATTTTTCTGATCATATTCATCCAGAGGGAGTACAATGTGAGAGAGCGTAATATTCTTTTCGGGGATCAGTTAGCTATATATGTAATATATGTATATATATATATATGTATATGCTCAGATGCAAAATAATTAGAAATTCAGAAAGTGCTGCTACATATTTGACGAATGGATCGAAGTGTGTCGAACGAATTATTTTCTTTATTTGTTGTTTAATTGTTTAATCTATCTTCTTTTCAAGTAATATAATGCAATTATTAAATACTATTAGAGAAAAATATATTTTGTTTTTATCGAATTACATTTAATTGTATGTACTGCTTTTCACTTTGCACACGTATGTATAAACATATACAAACATATGTGTGTGCAAATCAACAGTTATTGCACTTTTGTCATTGAACCTCGATGACATCGCCCGGCGACTTAGATGTTCGTCTGCAAAACGAAAACATCAACAATAACGTCTTTTGCCAATTGTGTCGCAGTAAGCTTAAACCCTTGAAACTTTCTCATACTGTACGTCTGGTTGCAAGTTAAGCAAGTTTAATGCTGACGATGCATATTTTGTATACATATGTATATGTAGTTAACTAACTCTCGTAAGACCGCTTGTAATGTAGAGTTGTAATCCGACTCTAATGTTAGTTAACTAAAAGTCCAGACTACATTCATGGATATAATATATTTCATTCATTTATTTTTATTCTACTAAATGCCATCGATTTGCTAACCTGCAGATAATTACACTTTCAGAGACACCTCAACATTCAGTATATGTAATACGGCATGTTCAGTCGGTGCGTCATGGACTGTCGATAAGTCTACTAATAAAAAATAAAACTTAGACACGCCATCACATTGGACTTCCTTTGTTTGCAATGTGTCATGTTGTTGTTGCCTAAATACCCTATAATAAGCGTTCTTGATTAGCATTAACAACCGAGTCGAACAAGCCCTGCCTGTCTGTGTAGTAGTCTACAGTGACTTTTAATTGGGTTTGCAAATTCCTGAATACCATAAACAGATTTGCTTCAAATTTTGCAAAGAAAGTTTAAAAACTTTTTCGCATTATAAAATAATAATAATCCTAGTTGCAATGCTTTCCTAAAATCTTTAATCTCGATTGGATAATAAGCGGGGAAAGTATTCAAGAAACAGTTTTACTCAGCGTCAGTCCGAGTTTAGGTTAAGGTGTCTGTTTGCTGGGTATCTCGTAGTCGTGCCCTCTTGTACTTGTATTTACGATAAGAAATTTTTAAAACATGGCAAGATACTAACGATATTGGTTATCAGTCATTTGTGATCTAGATAATTCCGATGGAATTTCACTGAAGAAGCGTTAAACCACTTTATATTTTGGCATATGGACATATGTAGTATTTTCAAGTCCAACCTTAATCATTTAATAATCTTAAAGGATATAATAGTTTATTAGCTATTAATACAGCCTTTGAATTAAGCCCTAACAGGATGGATAATTAAAATCAATCTTAAGATATTAAAACCAAATATTTTGAAGAATGCGAGATTGTCTTTAAAACTGGACCTTAAAGTTATTAGACGCATCCCCAATTACTTTTACAACCGAGAAAATGAACCGTTGAGATAAGTGACTTTGTATGGGTTTTTTTCTGTTGGTTGTGTTAAAAAAAAACATGTCGTCAGGTGGCAAAAGGCAACAGTTGTTTGCCCTTGTTATCAGCGCGCATTTCTATAAACTTAACAACAATAAGAGTACTGGGGGGTCTCTACACCCAGGTGTGGATTTCAAGAAGCTCAAAATCTCCGCTTTACACAACTGTTGAATACGTTAATGTTTCGTAGAGTCATTTAATTGATTTATTAAGATTTTGATATGCACAAACGCGAGTGCGAAAGCGACGCTTAATGCTGATAACACCTGAGCCTGCTCCTAACAACGATGCTGATGCGCTGCAGCTGTTTAAAAAACTAAATTTAAACATAATTATCAGTTTAGCAATTAATTAGCTCACCGAAGCTAAAAACAAAATTTCATTGATATTAACAAACTGTATACACTGTTCGTTATTTGTGAGATGAATTTTTCTTTGCATAAGCGAACGATCCAATTTGCGATCTATTCAATTTTAGGTCAATTATAGTTTGAAGTTGTTAAAAAAATAGAATAAATAAACAACAATTTTTTGATTTGAAAAAAATTGTATCTAATAGGATGGGTTTTTTTAAATTTCAAATTTAAATTGATATATTTAACGCTGAATTAAACCGAAACATTCCGTCATACATGAATTGGTTACTATTCGTATATTGAGATTTGAATAATTTCAATTTTTTTGTGTTACGGTTATCAATTATGATTGGTTAGTACTGATTAAAAGGTTATGGTTAATCTCTGATCGTCACTAAGTAATATTATTATTAATGAGTTACCTAAAATATAAAAATATGTATTTTTTAAAGAAAGTACTGGCCTTTAGAATCAGAAAATTAATATCTAAATAGAAATTGATGGAAACTGAAACTGATAAATAAAATATATAAACATTAAACCTTAAAAATATGAGCATGGATTTTAAGAAAGAAAAAAAATCGATTTTATATATTAATAATTAAAGCTCAATCTTAAAGATCAGGGCTAAAAAGATTACAAAATAAATACTTGCGAATGCACTTCTCACTTAAATTATTTGTTCTTACATTTTCCATAACATTTTCTTTGATACACACGGACAGGTGAACATCATCCCCACCGGCAAAAATTAGATTAAATTGAAGAAGTTTATTGTAACATGATTAAATTATTAAATTCATAAATTTAAAAAGAGAAAAAGAAGCATGCACTAACCTGATGAAAAAATATTTATATTTTTATATTTATAATATTTAAATGTTTATATAAGCTCTAAACTCACATTAATAAAGCTGTAAAATTATGATACGATACTTTAAATCAATGGTGCGAACCGGTTCTAAACCGAAGCTCGCAAAACCGATTCGGTTCAGCTTTCTGGTTGCTCGAATAGATCTTAAACCCAAGCTTTCAAATTATTGACTCCGCGAACCCGATCGGAAGGTTTAGTGGGAATATAATCAGATTCGCCGGATGTTTTCAATGAAAATTAACAACCACAAATGGGAGTTCTTAGCGAAAAATTTAACCAAATAAATCAATATAAAAGCTCCGATGGAGCCTTTTGGTTATCTTTTCATTTCTTCTTATCAAAACTACGTGGCCCTTCTAAAATGAAGTGTGTAGTTTGTTTGTTTTTATCAAAGCGTTAAAAAGCTAAGATTTAATAAATAAACTATATTTCTTTAGCTTTAGATATGTTTGTTGAATGAGTAATTTTATTGGCTTTTAGGCGTACTAAAAATTATTGTTATTCGTCACAAAATTGACTTCCAAAATTTTTGGGGGATGGCAAGACTTTGACACGTGAGTGCATTTTATTGACTAGACTAGACTAAGTAAAGTATAAACAAAAAAATCCTTTACATTTTTTTGTCCAAAAATCTCTGATATCCTATTTGTGATGATATTTAATTGAGAATATACATATGAAATAAATAAATAAATCCTTTAAAATTAAAATTGCATTAGTTTCAGCGCAAAACGGTTTTTTTTCGTGCAAAGAAGCTCAATCTTATTACTTAAAATGCCGAATTCCATTTTTACACTGGCAGCTGATCCATTTTTAATGGCCACATGGTATAAAAACAATATAAAGATTACATATCACACACATACAATGGTTTAGCTAAAATATCGTCAAGCTCAAAACTTGATTGCTATGGGTTAAACATAGTCTAAATTATTTTATTGGGTCAATTGAATCAATTGTTTTTTATCACAAAATATTCAATTATCAAATTCTCTTAAAACTATATAAATAGGTTTTTCGTCGTCTTACCCTTTTATTTGATTGTGTCCTTTCAGGCAAGTTATAATGCGAGCAGTGCAAACGGACAGAAATTTTTGGCGCGTTGGCCGCAAGATTGTAGCCGCAATTTGGGATGCACATGCACGCATTTATCACGGCTATGAAGTAATCGGTTTGGATAACGTACCCCAGGAAGGACCAGCGCTAATTGTATATTACCACGGAGCGATTCCCATTGACATGTACTATTTAAATTCGCGGATGCTGCTGCAGCGTGAACGACTAATCTACACAATTGGCGATCGATTTCTATTTAAACTGCCCGGATGGGGCACCATCTCAGAAGCGTTCCACGTCAGCCCCGGAACGGTTCAATCATGTGTGAGCATTTTGCGAGATGGGAATCTATTGGCCATCTCACCGGGTGGCGTTTACGAGGCACAATTTGGGGATCATTACTATGAGCTGCTTTGGCGTAATCGTGTAGGATTTGCGAAAGTGGCCCAGGAGGCCAAGGTTCCCATTATACCCTGCTTTACACAGAATTTGCGAGAAGGCTTCCGTCAAGTGGGCATTTTCCGCAAGTTCTTTATGCGGCTGTATAATAAGGTGCGCATACCCGTCTATCCCATCTACGGCGGATTTCCGGTCAAGTTTCGTACATATTTGGGAAAGCCCATTGCCTATGATGACACTCTGACGCCACAGGAGCTGCAAATAAAGGTGATCTTGGCCTTCCTTACAACCAAATCCATAATTAACATATTTTGTTTGCTATTTATTTTAACCATAAAGGTTGCCACAGCCATTGAAGATCTTATCAATCAACATCAGCGCCTGCCAGGTAGCATACTTATGGCTCTACTAGATCGCCTGCCAGCATTTAAAGGACATCGCAAAGAAATCACTCGTGTCACCAGTGGTAGTGAAATCAGCAAAGAGAAAGCAGAATAGTTATTACGTCTTTCCAATTGTTACTAACTGTGTTAATAACTAACGATATAAACAAATTTGAGGGCAGCAAACATTTATCTGTATGCCTGATGCAATGTGCCGCCATAAGACTTCGTTCCATGTACTTCACTATAATGAATCTAACGACTACTTTACATATTAATTTTAAAGTAACTGTTTGCAATGAGCTCGATTAAATCTCGCTTTTTGAGTGCAATAATCCGCCTTATATCGCCCTAAGTCCTTTGTACAAAAAACATCATTTTGCTGCATAAAATACTGTATGCTTTGTTAGGTTTAAGTTCAATACCGAATAATTGAAATGTAACTTTTAGTTTTGTTTACTATTCTTATGCAGAGGGTATTCAAATTTGTTTCTTTCTAAGTGTTCAACACATATAAATTCTTGCTCTGGACGAGCTGATTCTATGCAAACTAGTCTCTCAGTTTTAAAGCTATCTTGATTAAATTTGGTACAAGTTCGTCTTTTTGCTGCAGGCAGTACATACGTCGGAACCAGCCGAATGGGATCACTATATCATATAACTGTCATAAGCAAGATCGGTCAAAAGTTAATTCTTTCGTATGAAAAGCTTTATTGCTTCATGAGATATCTTAACCAATCTCTTATATTTTGTATTTGGTCTTTACCTCGATATCCCGACGAAATTTGGTAAAAATTTACCATTATAACTAATAGTCGCCATAGGAACAAGCATTAAATTTAATACAGAGCTCTGCAAGCGTTTCAAATCTTCGGCGTGCCAAAGATAATCTTTCTGTTCTTTTTTAAATTTTATCCTTAGTTTTTTTTATAATACATAAGGACAATTATGTATTTGCTTTAGTTAATATAAACTCTGATTGTAGCCTTGTGTAATTCTGCGACTTTATAAAATATAGTGTGTGCGTGAATGTGTCAAAATAATGTTACTATCTTTCCATTATATTGTATTGTAAATACGTGTGATTAATATTTTATATTTTGCACACTTTTATACTGTATAAATAACAAATTGAAATTGAATTATAAGTGTATTATATTTAGTGTTGAGATTCAATGATAAAATCAATGAAAGCAATTAAAATTGGATTTTAAAAGCGTTTACGCAGAGGTCTCTATTTAATATGACTACAAACTTTAAAAACGGATTGTGTTTTTATTAAATTATTTAATATTTTTAGCTTTAAGAGAGTTTCTAATATTCAATTTTGTAACGAGCGATATAAAATTTAATATATAAAATATTCTTAAAAAAAAAGTTTAGCATTCGGAATATACCAAGTGGGTTTTGTTTATGCATACATTTGGTTTCGCGATCAACAAAGGGTTAACATAAGCTGAATTTACTTCGATTTCGACACATATTTTCAAACATTTCTAGTCCGATTTAAATGCAAACACCTCTGCGGTTTCATCGAGCATTGACTTTTAAAAGACAAAGGCGGATTTAGTGTTGCGTTACGTTGTGGCAATAAATTAATTCGTAAACTCGAAAGACATGTTTCATTTTTATGAGTTTGATGACTACTGGAACTATATATCGCTTGCAAGCTGACTATAAGAAATTCCGGAGTGCTCTGGAGAGCCTCGACTTAATGGAGAATTGTTTTCGGAAACGCAAATTGATAAAAAAAAACCCTTTTAGGCGTTTCAACTAAAAAACAAACGTTTGTTTTCAAGCTGATCCCTGATACTGATGAGTTTTAATGAAGTCTTATCTGAATAATGTCAAATCTGAAGCCAATATTAAGGGGGAAACATTTAAAAATTGTTATACCCTTTTTGGCGACCTTGGTGAGTTATCAAAAGTCTTAGTATGCTATTTGGTTAGTTAACCCAATCTGATCGGACAGTCGTAGGAAACTTTATTTGCTGCATATAATGCTAGTCGCTTTTCACGCCCTTAGTGCCGTTTTCGTCACTAGCGCCAACTGTAGTCACTATGAAAAAAACATAAAGAAAATATAATACACTTTTTTATTTTATTTTTTTAAGGATTTTGGAGTCAATAAATCGTAAAAATGTCAGAAATGCAATCATTATTTTTTTAATTCAAATATGCTTGACTGCAAAACTATGGCTTTAAATTGCAAACTGTGAATCTATGAATTATGGCAATTATGGACAATTCTCCAAAAATGTCAACCACATCCAAAATATAAATATTTAACAAAAACTCCAAATTGCAAAATTCGGCTTATCTTAAGGAATACACTGAAACAATATTGTCTACCACACAACTTCATTCGAAAAATGGATAGGACAACAACCAAGATGTGAGTTGCCTTTGACGAGTCAGCTAGATGCACCGAACGCTTTCATTAAACGATGTTCATCCGGTTAAGCCTTTAATACGGCCCAAGTTGTTTGAACGCTTTGTTTTTTACTTTTGCTGCGATATTGGCAAAATGCACCAACTTTTTTGGGAGATGTTTTGCGATGCTTTTGCTAATACTGATCATGGATGCATCGAAGTTTTGTTATGACATCGGTTGCTTAGCAACTATTCAATTATTTAAACCAATGGAAAAAACAGGTTAAGAGCAAATCGACTAAGTCGTTAGTCTCTTAGTCTCAAAGTAAGGAAACGTGGACTTAAATGATTAATCTGATCTGAAAGCATAGAATTAATACTAAGTAGCTAAATTAATTTTATAATTGTTGTTTTATACATTGTCAGCGTAAAAAAGCTTAGTTATTATTCAATTAAATTGCGTTAAAAACAAATGGTATGGTCTGAAACTATTGGTTTTCGTCGATGCATCGAAGTTTCTGTCCGATTTTTACACAGATCGAATATACATTTTGTACAAATCGAAATCTGAGTTGTAACCCAAAGTCGACTCGCTGAAATTTGTTACCATAACAGCTATCTATAAAAAATAAAACCAGTTAAACGCAACTCCCTCGTTTTGTCTAAGTAAACGGGAACATTATTAAAAACACATTTTTTCATCCGATTTAAAATTCTGTATTTTAATTAGTTAATTATTCTTAAATTCGTCTATTATCGCTATTTTAATTAAGTAGTCAGATTACAGATTTGTACAACTTATGACAGAAGCAGCCAGAGAGAAATACCGACATTTAAGTTATAGGACAACATACATATACAATATACTAACTCGAACTACGTAAGTATATATGAATGTATAATTCAGTAATTAAATCTTTGGAAAGAACGACATGGCTAGAAGCTAACAGCTAAAAGAAATCGCAGTGCCTTTGGAATAGGTTCTAAAGATTTGCGTGAGGCTATCACAGGAGAAACTCACAGCAAGGAGACCGTATAGCTTTAGAACTGTTCGGCCATAAGCAGAACGACAAGACCACTCCAGCCAGTAAATGGATTACATCCCTTACCCTCGCCCGTGGTATCATCATACTGCTCCCAGATGTAACCAGTGCGCTGGTATTGCCTAAAGATATTTTTTATCAGATTATCACGCAGTTCACCATAGATTTTGCGTGCGGTCTCTGCGTGAGGACCATTCATTTTGCCATAGTGACGCAGAGCCTTTACGGCCAAATAATTGATGTTAATCCAGATAGGACCACGCCAATAAGGTGGATCGTGATCCGTGTTGCGTTTCATGTACATCGGTGAGTTTTTCGAGAGCGAGCGTAATCCATAGTTAGACCACAGCAACTCAGGGTCGCGCATATCGTGCAACATTTTACCTAGACTAGGTGAATCATAATCCAGCTGCTCGAGGAGCAATGGAAATAGGCTTACATAGCCGAACATGCTATTCACATATTTGTAATCTGGCGGATTTAACATATAGCGCTGTTTCTCGGTCTGCTGATGAGAAACACCACCTCGTTGTGCCGCAGTACGCTGTGGTTTCAGTGGCGGTGGATGCTTCAGAACAACAGAATCCGTATGCAGGCCCCAATCTGTATAGTGTTCGGTATCCGGATCCAAATGGAGCTTATTTAGAAGATCATTGTCTGTCAGGTAGGATGCTGTCTCATAATATTTTACATCGTCCTTGCCTAACAACGTTGACAGCTCGGCCATGACGCTGGCGGCCAGCGCAATCCAACAGCGCAAATCTAGATGACGCTCTCGATCTGTGGGATGTGATGCCCGTGGGTAATCATCCAAGCCAGAGGACAGGCTCTTTGGGTTTAGCTCACGCAACGTGCTGGCGTTACGTCCACGCCACAAATACGTGCCCAATATTTCACCTGAAATAAAAAAGACACATAAGTATGAGTGAAATGTAGTCAGAAGGCATAATAAAGAAAGAGAGGGCAAGAGTGCGAATAGGACAACGTAATGAATTTATGGATTTCTAACAGTTGTAATCAGAAGTGTTTTCCAAACGATAACAATTGATTTGAAAACAGTTGTTCGCAGTGTCGGACTTTCTAAACTTTTATCCAAAATATTTCCTCAAAAACTGATTGATGCAAAGCTTTTGTCAATTTTGAAGAAAATTGTTAACTTTATTTAAGTTTTACAATATTATGGTTCCTATGACAGCCATATAGTAAGTAGACCAATTTAAATTTATATAAATGCATATTGGTCAAAATTTCCCAAGAGTAAAACTTCATTTTTGAACAAGTTGTTCTAAGCTATATGAGATAGTTCATCTATTTTAACCAAATTTGGTCAGGAGGTATATACATGTCGAGTTTAGATGCGATTTCTATCAGATTGATTGAAATTTTCAAAAAAAAAAAAAAAAAAAAAAAACAAAGAAATTTGTTATACTAAAACTCAATTTTCGATCAATCATACCAAATTGGAGTCTTATATCTCTTTTAGTCGACGCGTTCAAGCAGTCCGTCTGTTGGCTTAATCGACTCGACTGTTAATACTGATCAGAATTTAATATACTTTAACATTTTGTGAAATATAATGGAATTTTGTATATTTATAAAAATGTATAAAAACATTATTTAATTTAATGCAATAAATATTTCGTTTTGCCCAATTTCTGAACATTATTTTTTTGAACGTTAAAAATTATTTGTTGTTCTTTTTATTAGCACTGCGCCAGGAAATGCGTTCTGGGGCTTAAAACAATAATGCAAAAAATGTGGATTTTTGAATAGAAGAAAAGACGTTAGTATATCGACACTTTCCGCCGTTTCACCAATGTGAAAAAAATATAAAAATATGACTTACCTCTTTGCGTGGTGTTATACCAAGTAAACCATGCTTGAAGGCGCGGATAGAGACGCTCAAGAGTGGCGAAACGTCCCTTCTGAGAGAGCTGCTGCTTGTGGTGAGTTAGCAGTTTACGTAGGGTAAGGAAAAATGTTGGTGGATTGGCGTTGCTGTTTCGCTGCGTCACAAATTCCTCGGGCACCTTGGCGAGCGCCTCTGTTCCGAGAATTTGTTCTCTTGGTATCCAGCCCTCGACGTTAAGAAGATCAAACCAATGGCAAATGATGTCCAGCTCAATGTCCACATCCCAGGAACTAATCAAAAGCCCATGAAAACCCTCGTCCCATAGAAAGCCGCGCGGAAAGAAGCTTCGCGATGGCACCGCTGTATACAGTGGCGCCTTCCAATATGGCACTGGGTTCTGTGTATGTACAGACTGCACACGACTGGCTCCATAGAAATATCCAATGCCACCAATCATGTTGCTAAATGAGTTTCTGGCAAAGTGAATCTCTTCAGCTCCAAAGCCCTTGGCGGTCAGTTGAAATGTATCTTCGAATCGCTTCTCAAATTCCCGAATCTTTGATTGAAGAGAATCGGTGTAAGCGCGTCCTGTCGGCGGTTTGGGTATTGACTCTCCCAATGCAAATCCGGATGTAGACTGATACGTTATGTCGAGTGTAAAATCCACCTCGGCTGTAATCTGTATGGCTATAAAATTTGGCTCTGGATTTATCGACGGCAAACCATTCTGAGATACAATTTCGCCGGGCAGACCAATGAATCGATTACCATTCTTGCTGGGAAATGCACGGAAATGGGAGAAAATTGTCTCTTTAAGCATGCTTAGTGATGGAGCCACAGTGCTTAGATACGATTTGTGCAGAATGCGACCCTTGACTGCATGAAAACGTACTTGAAACTCGCCCAAGCCTTGAGTCTCACCATAAACACCTGGTTCGGGGCTTTTCTCATCGGAAACATACTTGATGTGGCCATTTGTGCGCTCATCCAGTGCCACATACCAAATAAGAGATACGCCGCGATCCCAGGCGCGTGATGTATTTCGAACGGAAATTCGTGCCGTCCAGTCGCCGCCAAACTGTTTCTCGCTGGAATACTTGACGAATGAGGTTTTAATCTCAAATGGCAGATCGTGTATAGTTTGCACGCCAAAGCTACGACCATCGTGATGAGTCCACCCATATCCATCTAGATTGTCACCCAGCTCGCACCAGTGACGAATGCCATGACCTCCAGGACCCAAATTGCTGGGTGTATACCACATCAGTCCCATAACCAGCGAATGCGGATCACGTGTCTTCATACCAAAATACGTCTGTGGCCGATATGAGCCCCAGTAACGCTCCGGATCGTCCAAGCCTGTGCGTAAAACCATCTTTTGATTATCGTATGGCGTATTAACGCGTGTCTCCAGATAGCCAAGATAACCAAAGTAGCTGGCTATAGCCAAACAAACACAGCCTATCAATGTCTTCCACTTGTCTAATATAAGTTTTGAAGACAAACAATTGAAGCTAAAACTTCTGCTGTTACTGGTGCTACGTTTGTGTTTGGCAACAGCTGCAGCAGCAGCCGCCGCACCCGCCGCAGAAGCACCAGCACCCGGCAGAGTGTTAGTAGTATTTGATTTAGGCGTATTGTTGTTGGTGCCGCCAGCGTTACGCGCCATCTTCACTAATTGTAACGTGTCCAAATGTAATATTTTATTTGTGTACCTACAACACACGTACGTATACAATCTAATACCGAACTAGAGTTGTGTAGTTCCGGTTCCAATTCTTGACCCACTCGCTCGTTCTTCAAAAGTAAGGTAACGGTCGCCCGCAAATTGAGGGCGATTTATTAGGAAATTAGAGAATCCCCCCAGTTAGAACTAATTTATATTTTATAATTTTCATAAAACATAAACTTTGTGTTGTTGCTTTGTGTAACTTATCAGAATTATGGCCCCTATACCACAATAACATTTTTTTTTTATAACACAGAAGATTTGATATCAAAAGACGGCATTATTCACGTTCACTAGAAAAATCGGAGGCATCACAATTAGCAGAAAGCAGTCGTTAAACGAATTTAAAGGATATTCGAGTCACTCATCGAACTGAACTAGTTCGCCCATCTAAAATTTATTTACTTTGGTGAACCCTTAAATTGAAAAAATTATCGAATCGTTTTCGATTTTTTACAGTCAGTGACTCAATAGTCGACAGTCGGTTTTTTTCCGTCAGATCTGGCATTTTCCAATGCCAATTGACACTTACCAATCGATGTTGCCAGTGTTGATCTCTCGCATAAGATAGATTCTGAGTAAAAATTAGCTTAAAATACAAGATTATGTGTTGGAAAACAAACTATACCCCGATGCAAGAAAACATACAAAATCATTAGGTTTCTATTTAAATTAAATTAATAGCCCAGAATTCTGCTCATTTGTCTTCCAACATTTTGCAGGAAAACACAGTTTTTTTTATTGAACTGTTGAGCCTATTTGCTTTGCTGCTTCAACCCGATACTTTCCAGCCAAGCATCGCGGAATAATTGCATTGTATAACATCATATCAATAAAACCAGTGACTAGAAAACAAATTCGTGATCAAACGAATAAAGTTCAAAAATCGGGAAAAAGTAAAAGTTCCAATATTTTTATGCCGTAAAACAATATGAACTTATCAAATATTTTCGTTAATGGCACGAATAAGCTTATATGGAAACTCTGGTGAAAGTTCAATGCTTAAAGCAAAAGTGCACAAAGGCAATATCTTAGCACTGAATTCCCAATTTGAATGGAACATGTTCCATTAGTGAACCACTCGTTTTTGTTCACACACTCCGGAGCAAATAAAACATAAAATTTCTCAATATTTTGTTTAATGACAAAGTAATGGACTCGCTGTCTCTTTCTAAACAAAAACGAACGTTTAAACGTTCGTTTGCGTTTCCCAAAAACTGCGTCTATCGACCGCTACGTCAAATTCACAACATGGAGCGGAATCAAAAGTTACCCGTCGATCAGCCTACATGTGATTAATATAAAATGATATGCCAATGTTAAGTTAATTCACACCTTTACACTTCAATTTACAGACTTTACCCTCAATGCACCGCCCTCGTTGTTACCGGTCAAGAAATATTCGGACATCAGTGGCCTACCGGCGCCCTACATGGACCCCCCATTCAAAACTGCGGTATGCCAATGCCGAGGAATACGCCTCAATGCAGCACATGCCTTCGGATATAATTAATGGCTATTTGACTGTTCGTGGCTACACGAGTGCTGTGGGTTAGGAACAACGTAATATTATTATTCATATTATACGAGCTTTATTTAAGATTATTATATATATAAACATTTTACAAACTATAGCTAATTATATAGTATGTCAAAGCAAGTTTCTGAAACTGCATTGTTAATTACTGGTCTTTTCATCGTTGCGTCGCTGTGCGTGCGTGTGTGAGTGTATGTGAGGTGTAGTTTTCGAGCACTTGTGGAAGAGATCTGATGCATTTCTCGGCTACTGGCTACTGCGCTAATTCAATGCGTTAACAGCAGGCATTTTCCTTTCATATATGTATACATGTGGCGACCGACAACAAACGACGAGGAGACCCGCACCAAGCATCATCCATTATTTTCCCCATTTCATTACATTTGTTTTTTGTTTTGTTTAGACATAGCAACAGTAACAAGAACAATAAACGCTAGCCAGCCTGATTGATGGGCCGTGTAATACTGTTCGGCTGTGTCAGCATATTAAGATCTGCACGAAAACTGCGCGGCAATCCAGAGATGTCCAACTGATGCTTTAGCACCACCATTGTGGCCAGAGTCTTTAGTGTTGGCTCAAAGTCCAAAACATGCAGATCGCTGTAGTCAATCAGTGTGGTTACTGATGATGATGGTAGTGGCGGCGTTGTATCAATTGCACGTGAGGCGGATGTCTGCTGCTGCGGCGCTGAGCAGCGAGGACTGGTGCCACCAAAGAGGAACATGCGTGTGCCCATTACAATAGCACACTGACGTCGACGAGCCGTAGGCGCTTGCCCATTAGCACGCACCAAATTCCACAGCTTGGTACGTGGATCAAATGTGTACAGATCGTTGAAGTGTTGATCCAGTAATCCGTTGTAGCCGCCAAAGACAAAAATCAATTTATTGTGCACAAACATGCTATGACTGCGTCGACCCACTGGCACCTTGCCGGCGGTAAAGGGACGATGCCAAACCTTGGTTTTCATATCTAGATACACAATTTCGTGACAATAAGTCTCCTCTTGGCTATGGTATGGACTGTGTTTGTCGCCGCGTCCTCCAAAAATGTACATACGTTCCTCTTCGTAGGCAACGGCCGCGTGAAAGTCACGATACGTGGGTGGAACACCAAATGTTTGCACATAACGCCACTCCATTGTCTCCAAATTCAGGGAATGAACATCACTGCTGAACTCATTGATCTCATCAACAAACCCACCAAAAATATACATGCAATTGCCAATGACGCAGGCCGAGTGTCCATCGCGTGCTCCCGGCAAACAACCACTGACCGTAGGTCGTGTCCAGCGTGCGGTCTTTGGATCAAAGCAGTAGAGAACATTGCACAAGTGCTCATCGTTGCGACCGCCCCAAATGTAAATGCGCTCCTTATGTGCTACGACAGTGTGACCGTAGCGTTGGAACGGTACCAAGGGATATTTGAGGGGATCCCCATCGCTGTCGCATTGCTGTGGGACCAAAGTCCAACGCATCGAGTGCACATTCAAGACATGCACATCGATCGGTTCATTAAAGCGATAATCGTCACCGGTGCAATACCCGCCAAAACTATAAATGAAATCGCCCACGCCCACTGCGGCATGGTTGACACGCTGTGGACCTCCATCCAGATGAACCGTCCACAGCATTCTTCCTTTCGCCTTTCTGTTGGAGATAAAAAAATATATTTAAGTACTTGAAGTCACTTTGACATTTGTGAAATTATAAGAAGTGATAGCGATTTCATTTTACTTAAATTATAGATTGCAAATTGTCAATTAATGAACAGGCAACAGACAATTGTATTTCTTTAACTACTAATGACCAATGTCCTTTATTATAATGCTGACAGACAAACAAAACATAAAACCTGTTTTAATCACTTCTATATACATACATTTAGTCAAGAAAGAATGATGACAAAAAAAATCTCACATATTTGTATATTATTTTTAAAAATAGTCAAAATCAATGAAAAATATGTTTGATTATTATAAACTTCTTTTTAGAATTATAGACAAAACTTCGCCAATAAGTAGTAAAATAAAAACCTTAAGTTTATTGCAAAAATAAAAGTAAATTTTTATGTTATCAAAACATGTTGTACATAATTCCAAGCAATGGTTTTGACAATGATAACAAATAGATTTACAAAAAAAATTTCTTTTTGATTTAATATTTCTTTTTATATGATAATCGCCTAAGGTTTGTGAAAAAGATCGAATATTTAGATTTATTTGTGGTAAAAAAACGATGTTCAATTTATTTGTTTATCATAACAATTGCTTGACCTACTGTGTGTATTTAAATAAATACATTTTCTGTTTGTTTACATTTCACAGCTCGAAGTTAAAAACAGCTGTTTAACTATATGTGCACATAACATGATTATATTGCCTTGCTCCCATAACATTAGTTTCAATATTGACGATACTCGAGCCAAATATTTTGAAGAACTTCCACAAATATTTCTTAATGTAAGTGAACATACTATATCTTCCCTTGTTAAGTGTCGCAAAATTTTTGCAGCTTTTATAACGATTTTATTTTTGGCAAGGGATAAGATTGAACAATATGAATATGAAATAAGACCATGTCAAAAACTCTAACTTTTTTATGTATGTGACTAACAATATGTATTCATTATCTGGTTCGAAGGCCTTGAGTTTTGCCTACTTATTTACTCGTACCTCACACGACGACTATTGCACGGGTGGGTCGCTTGTCAACTGTTTATATGTTTGGGTTTTTTTGCACACTAACCAAATGGTACACGATTTACTTATTCCACAATCGTTATCCAGGTTTGGACTTTTACTTAAACCAAAGTTTTTGAAAGGCGCGTGCAGAGCAATGTGCGTAAGTGTGTTATTTCTATTTGTTCACAACCAATTTTAGTCGGGCTTTTATTTGCTGATTATCGATACTATCGATATACACAGTCGACGATAAATAAATATATCGATGTCATTGTGAATGTGGCCAGAGTGACACAACATTCTACCTCGGTAAAAGAGTTGTTCATACTAGTTCAATTGACAATGAGCTTACCATTACATTCAGTCGTTGAATCTTTAATGAGCAAAATTTTTTTTTTTAATTGAAAGTGTAGTGTTTGTTTGTTTATTTGAATAATGAAAAGAGTTATCCGTACTGACAGGATTTTGCATGAGCACAGACTGAATTTGTGACTAATTTTCATATTTTCTAGCAATCGAACTTCGAAAATAGTCAGCACTAAATATAAAATAGAGTTAGTAAAGCTGGGCATTTATACGGGCACAATGTGACAACACAATGGCGTCACTTAAATTGTGCCTCACAGAGCTGTATTAAGCCAATGCGTCACATAGTCAGAAAGTTCACAAAAAGTAAACTCTGAACAAGTTCAGAAACAATAAGTAAGATCCACAAAACGAATAAAAACAAACATTTGTCGTGCTCTTTCGTTGAGCAAACAAAATTAATTTAATGCAAAATTATCAGATAGTTATTTTATCTATGCTTTTAACTTCGCTATCATTTCTTTTATCTTGCGATTCTAATTAACATAAATAATTAATTAATTAATAAAAATTAGTGTAAAATAGTTCGCATTATTAAGAAATCAATTTTAAGGCCACATAATTTTAAAATACAATATAATATAATAACAACTACTACAACAGCGGTTAAACTATTATTTGTCAGCCTGCTTTTCACAGAAATTATGAGTTTTCACATTTTTGTACTGCTTGATTTAAATGGCACAGCATTTGTATTCACATTGCTCCGTGCCACTGTGGCTGTTAAATATGACTCTGTGCCCGTATTTGAGCCCACCTCAGCACTCTGCGCAAATAATGAGCGAACGCGTCGGATATATACATTTTGTGTTTTCTTCCGACCAATTACCAAATGGCTTAAGTCGCATTATCATTCATTTGTTCCTTTGAGTACCATTACAGATCGTTGAATGCCGATCGTATATATATATATATATATATATATATTGTATGATTACAAAAAAACTAACGAAGGAATAAATGTTTGAATATTTTGTTTTTAGAATATGTAGAATATCAAAAATAAAATCGAAGTTAAAAGTGTAAAACAATAAACAAATATTTCGCGAACAAAACAACTGAGCTACTTAAATGACCTAAAATTTTGGATTTAGTTCGTTCGTTCATTTGGAAAGTAGTTCAATTGAAGTTATTCTGAACGACTTGATACGCTCTAATAGGGAACAGTTCCTCACACAACACAAGCACTTGAGAGCCCCACAGCAAAAAAAGCATGCAAAATGAGCAAACGCAAACAAATATTGTGTTCGGTTCAATAAGTAAAAAAGTTTAAATAATGCAAAAATTTAGCGTTATAATTATAAAATCGGTGTGAAAAACCACAATTTAGTGCAATTTACTGAGTGGGTCGTTGCTGGTTCATTTTGTGTGTGTGTGTGTTTGTTTGTCTGTATGCCCGTGCATCGCACAACACATAAGAAAACTGCAACTGGAACAAAACCGTAAGTTGTTATACGTATTTGCGTGCCTAAATTTGCAATTTGTTGGTATTACTAAAAAGTCATTAGAGAGCGTTTATGTGCATTTACATGCATAGATAAACCCATGCAAATGCGTATACTTATATGCATTGACAAACAAAGTGCATTCATATGTATGTAAGTATACACAAATATATGTATGCGCGTATTCATACATATGAGATACATATATATGTACACAGATATTAGCTTTGTTCCCTCCCCTTCTCCTTCCCTTTTCACAGTCATACACACACACACATTCAAAATTGTAGCAAAAATCACAACAATGGGGACACTGCAACGCAGTTCTCTGTGTATAAGCGATAAGGGATATGCTAATATTGAAAACAGTGACAACTGGTATTGTTACAAGAAATATCACTGATAAATGACTGATTTCTAGTGGATTATTTAGACACATGATTTTAAAGTAAACAACGAAATATGGGTAGGTATCAGAGGTCTGCGTGGCTGCATTCAAATGGGCGCAGGAAACCTTTGTGCGCAACCAAATTGTCTTAATTCGACTACGTCTTCTAATAAATCAAATAAGTGCGTGTTCAGTTCAAGAACCGAAAAGCACGAAAAAAATATAAATGTCAAATAGAGGCCGATTTATCATGGATTTAGCTAAAAAAATTAGTTTGAAGACTAAACTAATTTGTTTATAATTGAATTTTACAATTCCATACAAAATTAAATTTTTGTTGTTGTTTGTTCAACTTTTCGCAAAAGCATAAAGCAGACAAAAAATAAGAAATAAATCAGGTCAAGATAGACCAAATGACCTTTTCGTCATTGGTAAATATGAGCGCTGTGCGCTGCTTCCTGCTCATAGAGCTGACATGTAAACCAAGTCTATTTTGTTTAAATCACTGAAGTTGCCTGTGAAAGTGATCGTGCAATAGCTGCAATAAGTCCGATATTCGTTCGCTTGTATAAAAATAATGAGGGAGCTAACACATCTTCATACTTTATAAGTCACCCGTAACAAAATTAAAAAAGAAACGGATATTTCTTGTTTAAAAATTCAGAATTTCCGCATTCCGCATTTTTCAAAATGTTTAAAGACAGATCTAATTGGAATAATCAAATTGGCGCCCGGCTCAGCAGTATTCAGAAACGCTTAAGTTTAAATGTACCCGTGAAGACCTATAATACCTACATACATACATATATAGCTTTTGTCTGTGCGGTGCTGCTGTTAAACATATTGCGTCTTTCAGCAATACCAAACACAGATAAACATTGCCAAGTGTGAGTGAGAGAGCCGAAGAGAGCGAAATTAAAGTTCATTCATCTGATTTCACATTCGCGGTATTTTTGTTCCCCTTTGTTGCTGTTGATTTTGGTCTCAGCTGATTCCTGTTGGTGTTATTACTTTGTTCGAATCCGTTGGAAAACAAGAACTTCGTATTTCTGTTTGATTCCATTCTGTTTGTGCTTTTGATTAAGCATTCTGCACACATATACTTGCAGAGCAGGTGTATTGCGCATGTCTGTGCCCATGCGTCCCATAATCACCACAACAGCCATACAGCTGTTTCTGCGCTGTATGTTTGTTTACGCTTCTCTCTATCTCTCTCCACCTATTTTCTGACGTCTGTGTCGCTGGCGTCGCAACGCAATAAATTTTGTGTTGTTATTTTCTTTGTCGTCTGATAAGATTTTTTTTGTTTTATCAGCTGTTAAATGTCTATACTGTGAGAAAGGGGTATTACTTGGAACGAAACTCCATGCATCTGATTATTGGAACCTACTGCAAACATGGAAATGCATTTAGATCAGTGGTCGGCACCCACACAGCCGCAATTTAATTTTGCGTTTGTGGGCGCAACAGCAGACACGACGCAAGTAAAAGATACAAATTATGCTTGTATTGGTGCCGACCACTGCGTAATAAACTGTATATGTGAGACAGCGGTGCGGCAGGGCAATGCCCTATGAGCGGCGCAATTAAAAATGTTCGATTGAATGCAAAGGAAGCGCACAAGGAGTGATTACCAAATAGGTGCAGTTTTAAATGATATACGACCTGACATGACACGACCACAGATTTCTTTAATAAAAAATAAACGAATACTATAACAATAGTTTTTTTAAATGCGTTCAATGCGAACGTAACTTGTAAATTATGGTTTACGGGACAAACTTTTTCCAATATTTTCGCTTGTATATTAAAAGCGTCATTATGATTGTTTATTTTCAATTTCTTTGTATCTTTTTTTTTTTAATCAGCGGTTTTTTACTTATGTTTCTTTAAAAAATTATCTGTAAAAAGAGGTATCAAACAGCGGATTTCGCAACTTATGTGTGTTGTGAACGACTTGGTTCTAATTGGATCCCTATATTTGATACAATCAGTCGAAAATTGAATACAGCGCTCTGCCAAGGGCATAAAATCGGAAAAAAACTAGTTGGAAATATACTGTTACATACTTTTAGGAGCTTGATTGCTAAAAAAAATGGAGGCATCTATCACTGCCGTTCTGTTTAACCGATCTTTTCGTGATTAAGTAGAATGAAAAATAATAATATTATATATCGTAGACAGACAGACATGAATATAGTTATATATACTTTATATGTAGGTTCCTTCTACATGCTACATGCATTGTAACGAACATAATGTACCCTTTTACTTAATTTTTAATTAAGGTGTATAATTAAAATATTATAACTGTAATGAATGCAATGAATTTGAATTATTTTTGTTTTGTTTAAGATTCAAATGCAATTACAATAAAATAAGAAAAATACATTTAGCAATAAAATATTATTTTGACAATTAATTAATGCGACTTTGCTAACTTGACGAAATATATACTTGACTAACTGTACAGGTTTATGTGTGTACACAATATTGTTGACCGTGGGAGTGGCACGCACAGTGTGGCACCTTGTTTGCGGGTTTTGCGCTCTGTCATGGGGCCACCGTTTGTTTTATGCCTCCACTTAATAGCACTACGAACAGCCGTATTAAATTCATCAACAAGAAAGACAGCCAATGCAATAACAAGTATATTGGGTTTACATTTCTAATGGCAATTGGTGCCCCGTGTCTGTGTACGAGCGTATTGAATTTTGCATTACCTTGCGCATTCCCACACGAATGTAAAGATCCACGTTGCTACTGTTTTAGTGTATGCGAACTTAGTAAATTGCTTGAAGTAGATTCTATGATGTGTTTCAGTTTCTTATAGATTTCGCTATCTCGATTGCATGTAATATGCGTGTACACTATCTACTTAAGAATGTACATATGTGCTCATGTATGTACACTTGCTTTAATTTACCTATGTTGTTATCATAATAGTCCATTATGCAATTGAAACGTTGCTTGTTGCGTTGCAATCATCACTACCACCTGTATGCACTATTTTTGCTAGTGCTGATGCTGGAGCTGTCTCTGTCGTTGCTTTTACTTTTGCTCTATACTTTTTTGTATGCTGCTACTGACAAGACACAAGGGAGGCGGACTGTGCTGGAAATGTCGGTTCCACAGCTCCTGACAGTTGACATCAGCGCATCGCAGCAGCGACAGCACCTCGCAGTCTTGCTTCAATTCGCATAGCGTGTTTTGTCCTTTGATCGCAAAAGAAAAAGTGAATATCTCTTGATCACACTCCTTTCCTAAGCCACTCAACTTTTATTACTTAAAAAATATGTCTAATGAATGACAATAAATATATATGTATTTTCAGTTTCAGACCTAAATCTCACCAAGCTTAACTTTTGCCAGCAACATCAGCCTCTCCTTCGAGTATACAAATGTGTGCATATGTACATAGAGATATCCATGACATACGGTGCGTTAATCGTTCCTTTGTGTCGAAAAAACTGTCAAGTGTTTGTTGTCTGGCCAAGGCAGCAACATCCACCCTGACCAGCTTCCCTCTTGTCAGTGTGCAAGCTCTTGGTCTCTTTCTTGCTCCCAATTCTCAGACCCACTCGCACTCCCTGTCGCTTCTGTTTCTTTGTTTTAGCGTGCAACGTTTGCGTCAGCAGCTAATTTGCATTGAAGATTGAACAAAAGCCCCGACAATGGCGATGATGAAGGCAATGTCTTTGCAACCACACCCAAAAGAAACAGGGATGCAAATTCTGGAATGTGGAGCGTATTTTCATGCAAATTACACGCGTTCTTACTTACATACAAATGTACAAATAGTGAAAGATATTGTATCGTTCTCGGATTCTTTAAAACCCCAGACGAAGCGCCGTAATTCTAAGCACACATAAGTTATACACAATTATCTGATTGTAATTGGACGCAATTATTTACACGTCGAGGATCTTGAGTTAGTTATGTTCGTGAGATCGCGTAGCTCCGCAGTTAGAGTCGCCGATCTGTCAACTACAGTTCGAATAACTGGACTTCAATCCCACACTGACATAATTCAACTGTTTATTTGACACTGAAGGGTGCTTTTAATAAAAATTAATGTATTTAAAAGAAAAAAATACATACATAAATATCATATATATATATATAATATATAAAATCGTGCTATTTGGGTTCTAAATTAAAAACCAACCGTTGAAAATCAACCTCTATTTTGTAGTTTTTTGGAATGAACATAATTACATTCTATATATCTCATATTATGCAATTGACATTAGGGACATTCAGCAAGTTTCAAACAGTTGTTGGTTCCTTACTTAAGATCTTGCTTGACAATGATGTGGGCTCGAGTCCTAAATTGACCGGATGGTTTTTATTTATTAAGTTTAAATATAGCATGTTATTTTATATAACATGGAATATTAATGTTATATTAATTTTCAATTTTTAATTATTAATATTATTAGCAGCAGAAAACTTCTTTATGGAATAGAGAAATATTGACTTACTAATTTTAACATTCAATGCATATTTATACATTACTGAAATTATTATTACTACCAATCATATGGCTAGCATAGCGACGCTATTAAAAGCTACTGTTTTTTATCCAATATATCCTGAGCAAAGTTGGTTCAAATTGGCTTATTATCAGTCGAAAATTTACCACAGTTCACTGAAAGGTCGTCAAATCATTAGCGTGCCAAAGGTCATAAAGTGCCTGGACATAGAATATCCTAGTGCCGAGTAACGCTTAAGAAACACATCACCGCGAGTAAAGCGAGTAGGGATTATTGGATTTGGATATTATTTGAATGGTTTACAATACTTTATATTTATTTTTTGGCATACACATTTACATTTGTTTTAACGATTGGTTGAAAATCAAATTTTATCATGAAAACTTATTTGTTTGGTGTGATTGATATTGCAATCAGCAGGGTTTTCCATTGCTCAATTACTTGTTAGGAAAGATAGTCATGAAATTATAATTATTTACAATATATGTAAAATTTATCTGTCTTGCAAACGATCGTTAGAAATTTAATACAGGGCACCATAAAAATATAAAATGACAAAGGAAAACTTTATTGTTTGTCTTTTGTATTTGAAAACCACCTGTTTAGTGTTGAAACGAACTGTGAACGCATCGTTTGGTAGTTGGGTTCATTTTGCGTCTCGTTCGCGAAAGCGATGACGCGGATATTGCGTCCATAAATCATTTACAGGCCGCCGGTAAACATATGTAGAGAGTAAGAGCTAGTGAGAAATACATTTGAGATACTGTTTATTTCTCATCGGGGCCATGATTTGTGTTCCCGTCGGCTAATAGACCATGTTTGTTGACTGGCTGCAATATGGTGGTGCCAAGAGATTTGCAAATGGAAATCAATAATTGGAATGCATCGGCGTTATAGTGGTCTCTCTTTTTAGCTGTCTCTGTCTGTCTTACTCATTCTCTTGCCTGAGCTTTGCATAATAACAGCGTGTATTGTTGCTGCATTTATATGACTGAGAACATACACAAGCACAAAACAACTGCACATGCATTAATAATCATTTGCCTTTGTCTTTTGTCTTTGCCAGGAAATCTGAAATACACACATATACAAACAGAAAGTGACCGCACGTGTAACAGAAGCAGACAGCCAGACAACTGTCACAGACATAAGCCATCATCTGCACCATCCTCATTCTCAACGGCCGCTGTCGCGATTGCATTGAGGTTTGTTCTGTGACCCACGCCACTGGGAGACGCTGGACATAATCGTTCAATGACAGCAGCCACAGTCGCTGCTTTTGCCTCTGCCGCGGCGCCGTCGTTTTCGTCGTCGTCGTTGTCGTCGTCGTTGTCGTTGTCGTCGTCGTCATCGTTGTCGCCGTCGCCATCCGTTCTAAGCAACAGTCGCAGTTAACGCCCATTAGCTGCAGGAGAGTTTGTTTGTTTGGGTCCAAGCAGGTGAGCTCAACAGGGCAAATCGATACATACATTTTATTTCAATTACACTGGGTTAAACATTTTTTTGTACACCCCAATTTTTGAAGTGAAACTGTTTTTCAAAATGATTATGAAATGTAGTAAATTCTTTCAAAATAAATCAAATTAAAATATGGTAACTTGAAGTGTTACAATTTGCTTTAAGTAGGCGTATAATCATTTTTGTGCTGTTTTCGCGAAATTGTTTAAGTCATTTTAAGCTAATTGTATACATGAAAATAATATAAAATTTGTACTCAAAAATCATCTTTCAAGAACAGGAATTTATGAGTGTGAGAATAAATGACTGAATTTCGGAAAGTTTGGAACTTCTAAGAGAATATGCGCACTTTTTAATAAGAACGTATTTAACTCACTACATTTAAAATAAAAAATAACCCGAATTCAATTAATTGTGGGTGTCAAATTGTGTCCAAAAAAGAAACAATATATGTTCTTGATCAATATCAACAACAGCCGAATCGATTTAACCATGTGCTGCAGACTTCAATCTTTGTATCTAGGTTCTTCTGCCGATCAAGTGTGTTTTTAATCGGACCATCATGTCGTATATATGCCATAGGATTGATAGTTCGAGAATTAAGTTTTAGTACGAGCATTTTATTTTTTTTTAAGATATCTCAATTAATCTGGCACAATGTGTTTTTGGGCGGGTATTATACGTTGGTCTCAAATATCCTGATGGATAATAATAATAGAGGCGGAAAAAAACTTGACCTCTCTGAGATCTAGGCGCTCACACAGACGGACGGACAGAGACACGGACATGGCTATATCGACTCGGATGTTGATTGTGCTGTGCTAATTAAGAATATATACACACTATAGGGTCGGAGATGCCTCCGTCTTCCTGTTACATATATTGTAATGAACCTAATATTCCCTTTTATTATTTGTAAGTAACGCGTTCAATAATTAACTACATGTGATTTATTTGGCAATCAACTAATTCTAAATGACTTTTGCAGTGCACTTCTCTGTCAGCGATACAGCAAGTCCAAGACTAGTTTCAAACAACCAGCTAAAAGCAACGCCAAACCACTCGCCGAGCACTCGAGTCTTGTAACATCCGCAACCGCAACCGCAGCAGTAGCAAATTTAGCAACAAAGAAAAAACACCACTGTACCAGAAATAGCAACGGCAGCAACATAAATATTTGCAATAACTGAAGCAATTTAGAGAAACAATGGTGAAAACCTTTCAAGCCTACTTACCGTCCACAAATCGGACCTACTCATGTGTTCATTGTCGGGCGCATCTCGCTTCGCACGACGAGCTCATCTCAAAGTCGTTTCAGGGCAGTCAGGGACCGGCGTATCTGTTTAATTCGGTTGTTAATGTGGCCTGTGGCCAAACGGAGGAGCGCGTATTGTTAACTGGATTGCATGCGGTCGCTGATATTTACTGCGAGTGCTGCAAGACGCCTCTGGGCTGGAAATATGAACATGCATACGAGTCCAGTCAGAAGTACAAGGAAGGTAAATTTATCATTGAGCTGGCGCACATGATCAAGGAGAATGGCTGGGATTGAACGTTGGCGATTCATGTGGAGGCAGAGGCTTGGCAGCCCGGGCGGCATGAGACCCGTTAATAGGCGGCAGGCGGCAGGCTACAGCAACAGTAAAATTGACGTGAACGGCAACGAAAGCTGATGGCAGTGCAAGTGCAAGCGAAATGACGTTGTGTTAACCATGAAGCAGGAGCGAGAGCGAGTGCAAGTGCAAGTGCAAGCGAGAAGGCTACAGACGAGCGCCGTTTGATCGGTCGAGTCATCTTGAGAGGTCGAGAGTTTTAGGGTACCACAACATATATTTGCTATTATATAGTACATAACTCGTCGTATCTTATAGTCACACAAACAAATACACCACACACTACAAATACAACACGCCTCACAACATCTACGAATTCCCATAAACATACATCTCCGAGTGTCCAGGCTTGGAGATATCTTTGCGCTGGACGCAGCAGAGGATGCCACTTGAACTTACACTATCTGTTAACAAGTTGCTTAGTTCGCTTAATCAATGCTTTGTTGCGGTTTCGTTTACCATTTTGTTTAAAAAATGTTTGGATATTTTGTTATTTATAAATTATTTTCTTAAATGTAAAATGGCAAGTAAACGATCTTTTTCGTGTCTGACACTTAAAATATGGATTTGTATGGATGTGTGTATCCGACATGCTCCCCAAATCGTTAGGGATTTTCGGGAGAATTGCTTTTAAAAACAATCGTTCGAAATGTCGATGTTCCTTAAATATTAGAGATTTAATTTTTCATGCATGTTTTTGAAGTAACAAGAAATGACTGTCACAAAACTCATCGAAAACTTATTTTATTCAAGTTATGAAATAATTTAGTCTTAAATAATAAATGGTAAATGTTGTCAAATCTCTTAATAATTTTTGTTGACATTTAAATGGGTTGCTTTTGCACTGTTAGACATATGTTAAGCATGCCTGTATGTTTTTATACTCTCTGGTCAAAAAGCTTCCTTTTGCAGTTTGAGTTTTTTGTAATTGTTTTTTTGTTGCTACCAACACAAAATAAGAACACAAAAAACTTGCACTGCCAATGAATGAGAAATTGTTTAAAGTGTTTTTGCAACACATGCAAAAACAAAAAAAATATTAAAATTACACATACAATGCGCATGTCATGCTAAATCAAAATTCAGTGGATCATACACGAAAACACACAGACACAATTACACCTTCTTGATGTAGTAGTTATTTAATAAAATATATAAAAATAATAATTTCAATCAATTTAGCTTAAAAATCTGAAAAATTATTTGAAAAGGCAAAAAGAGTTGAATGTAAAAAACTTTTGATAAACTTTGCAGGAAGTTATATAAATTGTGTATATATATATATACCAAGAAGAAGAGAAAACGAAAAACTAGGCGCAAACCCAAACTCAAGATGTTATCCCATGAATTTATAATGCTTTAAATGTGTTTTTCTCTAATTTAATATTAATTAGTTAAAAAAAAGTTCTACTGATGTTTGGGTGTTGCGAGTGAAGTGTAGCCAGGTGAAAGTGAAATATATTATTTAAATATATTCAATATATGCATCAGCATTAATATGTATATTGTGTGTTGATAAAGATGTCACAAATATCTCAATAATTGAAAAAATTTAAATAAAACTCAAATCAAAAAAATGCGCAAGCAGCGAAAGCAAATATTAAAACTAAACGAATATGCAAAATAACTGCCAAGAACTATTTGAGTTAATGATGTTCTCTAAGTAGTCATAACTAAATAAATATATATGTATATGAAAATATTTTTGTGGTAGCAATAAAGGCTAAAAATAAATAAATTAAACCAAAAATCACACAAATTAAAGGGCAATAAAATTAAAATCGAACCAAGATAAAGGGGACTCTGCCCCCCTTTTCTCTTTAATCGCCAACCTCCGGCTCGGTTCGCTTGCGGAGAGATTTGACTACATTCGGGATTCCTCGACACGAGGATAACCTTGTGGCTAGACTCTCTGATGCCTTCCGGCACGCCATTAAATTGATGCCCTTGCAAAGAATTGTATCCAAATTTCAACCAATTGTATATAATATAAAAAAAACAAGTTTTTGTACTAAGTTGCAAACATCGACGATATATGGTTCCAGCAGGACGGCGCAACATTCGAACCTCTGTGCGGTAAGTTCGAAAATCGAATAATCAGCCGAAATGGCGATGTCTGGCCGCCTCGCCACTCCCTTTGACTACATTTTTGTAGGGTGCTGTCAAGGATAAGTGATATGCCAACCATCCAGAGACGATTGACAATATTGAAGCCGCTATTGAAAATGTGCTGAATAATTCGGACGATCAGGTGGCCTATTCCAAAACCTCCCTGGGCACCCATAAGAATGAAGTAGACTTCTACAAATAATCCGCAATGATAAGGCTGATCAATAAAATTTTTTTGAAAAATATGCATTCCTTATATATTCTAGTCATTTTAAATCGCAACTGTTTCAGGGTCCACCATTTCAATGATGAATAAAATTAATGTCACAATGATAGTAAGAACCAATGTGAGAACATATCTGATGAAATTATTTATGAAACCCGATAAATCGGATATTTGATATTTAATTTATTTATTATTGTTTAGATGTTTAAAATAAACCTCCATCTTAACATGCTAGCTTGCAGCTTTTGAAATTGCAATTCTTACGTATAGTTTATTAAAAAAACAGTTGGTTGCTGCGTTCCGTAGTGCACTCTTGTTCTTCAGTTTCTGATGGCGGAAGTTTCATCAGATTCTTCAGGAAAATCCGTGTTTTTGACGATTGCTTTAGTTATATCAAAATATGAAACCAGATCAGTTTTTGGGAATACAGCTTGTAAAAAAATAATGTTTATAAAATTCTTTGCTATTTAAGGAGAAGTTGTGACAAAATTGCGTTTAAATTGACGTAAACAGAAATATTGGCTGTAATCGATTCCTGTATCGATGCTGAGAACTCAGCATGAAGATATTTTCAACCCTGAAAAGAGACATTACTATAAGAGCTTAAAAATCAATGTCTTCAATGCTTGTAAATCACTTGTAAATTTGTCTTTTATTGGAGGGTATGGGTATTAAAAATTTTTACCATTGTAATCTCTATCGGTACTGCACTATGTGCGAAAAATATGCAAACTAAATGAAAAAATGGAAATTCGGTGGGCAATTTAAATTAATAATTCAAAATTATCTGATGAAGCAGTATTGCCCCTAAAACATTTATTTTGTTTGTAAATATTGTGTTTTCACTTTGATTTTATGCTAAGCATGCCAAAATCATTTCAGCTCAATGACAAATAAATTTAATTCGTTGAATTTTGCAAGTAAAAATCCAAACAGGCAAAGGGAATTTATTTCCGCAAAACAGAAATTGGTTAGATATGGTGAAGAATTATTTAGTGAGTGTCATAGATAAATTCATCTGTTCTCAGAGCTTTGATTGTCATTTAATTTAATTGTTATTAAACAAAAACTTAGATTTGCAAATAAACATATAATATTTTAATCAAAATAATATATTATATACATACGTATGTCATGAAACACTTTACACACTGAAAAAAAATTTTTTTTTTGTACTTTCCGTTAAGAAATCAATGTAATGTAATTAAATTCTATTATATATATTTAGTTGATAGCAACATAAACATTAACAATACATTAAATATTTAATGGAAAAAAATAACAAAATGTCTGTTTACACATTTTTGACACTGTCAAGAAACTCTTTACACATTCTGTTTTCCTCCTCTGTTTCGCTAACGATTTCGGCTAAAACGGTATTTAACCGTTACCTATGCTTTTGAAATAGCGTGTTGCATTGCTTTTTTTGCATTCTTTTTAATTTGAGTGTGAAGTTTTGCTGCAAACGTCTGTTTAAGGTGACGATCGTAATTTTTTAAAATGCCAGGTAAAAAGTTAACTTTTCAAGTAAATCAATTGATTTACTACAACCACCAATTAGGCAAATCGTCTGCAGAGCTTGCAGAAATGTTTTCTGTATCGCGGAAAACGGTTTAAAACGTTCTACATCGCTCGGAAAACGAGGGAAGGCTCGAAGCAAAGAATGGAGGTGGCCGTAAGCGAAAAAATTGGCGAACGAGCTGACCGCATAATCATGCGAAAAGTGGACAAGAATCCGTAAATTTCTGTTTGAACTCTTGCTCAGGAGCTTAAAGAAGAATGTGAGCTCGATGTTTCACACGAAACTATACGGCAAACCATTTTGCGGCACTAGTACCATTCAAGAGTTGCTCGAAAAAACCACTGCTTTCTGTGGTCAATATTGAAAAGCGCTTAAATTTCACCAATAGCATGATCGATCGACCGGTAGAATATTAGGATGACGTCATATTCTGCGACGAAACAAAATGATGCTATATTACAACGACGGCCCAAGCAGAGTGTGGCGCAAGCCGTTAACAGCGCTGCAACCGAAGAACATCATTCCGACGGTAAAATTTGGGAAATTGTCGGTGATGATTTGGGGCTGCATCACCAGCCGAGAAGTGGGGAAATCTGGCATTCATAGAAAATACTATGAACGCAGTCCAGTATAGGGAAATTTTGGTACACAATTTGAAGCCCAGTGCTGTGCAATTCGGCTTTTATAATAACAATAGGCTAACTTTTAAATTTTATCAAGATAATGATCCCAAGCATAAGGAGCTAAATGTGCGGACTTGGTTGCTTTATAATTACGGTAAAGTTATTGACACGCCACCCCAAAGCCCTGATCTCTATGATCCCATAGATCCATGGGTTTACCTTAAGGGAAAAAGTGGCAAAAAGGCAGCCCAAAAATAAAGAAATGATAAAATCTGTCATACTAGAGGAATGGCACAAAATTCCATTGGAATATGACCTTTCAAAACTAGTAGGGTCAATGAAAAAACGCATTGAACATGTAGCTAATGCTAAGGGGGGTCATACTAAATATAAAAATTTGTCATAAGCTATTAAAATAAGTCATTATTTAGAATTATAAATAGGATTAGTATAGTTGTCTTTTTTTTTTGTTGATATTAATTACATACATATTGATAAGTATTTTTGCATTAAAAACAACGCTTTAAACTTAACAGAAGTCTTTTAAGTCAAAAATTAATGTTTTTTTTCAGTGTGTAAAGTGTTTCTTGACTTACTGTATATCTTGTTCTCGTGTCTTTTCAATTTTTTGCATCAGTCGCCTGTCCCTGAATACATGTTAAAAGTCCATCTCATTAAAATTGTTTCGTGTTTTGGCACAAGAATGACTGCTTGAAGTCTTTATCAGCAACAATTTTAATATTGCCTTGAATTTTATATAATTTTTAGTTCGGAATAAATATGAAACTCAGACTATGAGCGAGAATAGTTTTTGGGAATACGAGGTGTGTTCATAAAATAAGGTGAATTTTCAAATTTCTCGGCCAACGTACTTTCGATTATCGTTTTTTTTGTTTTGTTATGTAGGTACACTCTTTCGGAACATCTGTTCCAAATTTCAAGTGAATGGCATTTTCTGTTTGGTTGTGAAAGGCGTAAGAGGTTATGAGTGGTTTGCGTGCTTAGCGATTTTTGCTATCGAAAAATATGGATCAAAAGATTTGCATCACATTCTGTGTACAAAATAAAATAAAGTGCTCCGATGTTGACAGTGGCATACGGTGAAACTGTTCTGAGTAAAAAAAATGTTTACAAGCGGTACAAATAAGAAGTTTCTTATGATATTGTGGCCCGAATAGTACCAACTTTGGTCAGGCTATATAAGTTCAACTTATACTAACCCAAGAATAAAAAGTTTTATGACCCAAAATAAAAATTAAAATCTACGGCGGGTCTCCAGGAACTGACAAGTCGCGTTTAATCAGGCAGACAGATGTACATGACTAAATCGACTGTTGATACTGATCAAGAATATATATACTTTAGGGGTCACCACGCCCCCTTCTGTTACAAACATTCTGCCAAATACATGATACCCTTTTTGACCATTTTGTCACAGGGTATAAAAAGTGGAAAGTGTGACAATAGAATCAGCATTGTGCATTAAAGTTGTATAATATCATTTCACTGTAGAATTGTTGCCAATAATAGGTTAAATTGCAGTATTTATTAAATGTAGATGAAATAATATTAAGGTATGGTAATGACATTTAATACAAGTTTCAAAGACAGTCAAATTAGTATTTGCATTTGAAGATGTTCATAAATCTGGGTGTATATCTTGTGTATATATAAATACATACATATATATATATATATATATATATATATATGTGTGTGTGTGTGTGTTAAAAACTATGCATGTGTATGAATTTCGTGTTGCAGCATTTCGTATAGATTAGTATGAAAAGAATTTGCGGAATCGCATACTATTTCCACTTGTTTGTTTCATAGCACCACTTGGAGGAGAGACCAGTAATTGGCTGGACTTGCAAGTGTATCATACGACGCAGCTGAGCTTGTCGACGCTCCTCCTCGAAGGTTTCAGGTGTAATACGTTCCAATCGCATGCTGTAAAATATAGAGAACATCAAGCCTAGGGCAGCAGACCATAGACCGATGCCAACCACCAATTTCCAGTCGGGTGTAAAGTGTTGAAACTCAGAGTAAGTCTGACAGAAGCTATGGCGATACAATTGCTTCTTTTCCTCCAGTGACAGTTTCTTCCAATCGCTGAGCTCTTTTTCGCGCAAGGCACAAATCTCTGGAGTCACCTCACGATAGCGAATTGCCGGAAATGGAAAGTCCGGGCAGTCAATATAAATGGGCGAACCATTAATCCCATAGCCAACAACCTCACGTTCTCCGCTCATTGCGCGTGTGCCATCGTGATGGGTGTGACGACGTAAGACCCCCAAAATGGGAGAAGTATTTGCCGGACGGGATGCGGATGCAGCCAATATGGAAGCTGTAGCTGCTCCAGGCAAACGAAAGCCAATGGAACGTAACGATAACATGTCGTGTCCTTTGTCTTTCTATAATGTTAGATCGATGTATATTAGTTGTTTATTAATACAAATTTCTCACCTGCTTCAACAATTCACAATTTTGTGAAGAATTTGTTACAGCAGTTATTTTGTGCCTTTGTGTCCAGACAAATAAATCTTACTGACTGTCGTCTTTTATTACGCTTTTCCACAATTGACAGATTCACACACAGGTTTTTATTAAATCAAAGTCGGCGTGGTGCACTATGGGAAAGTTCGATTTTCTATGGCTTTAACTGAACATTTTTGTTCATCACTTTCCTAAAATGTTTTTAATCTGAATACTCAAGATAAAAGAACTTTTTTTTTAAATTTTCGGCTCGATCAAAACACTAAGCAGATAACACATAGAGAATTCAATTAATATGATCTTAAGTCTGCGGCTCGTTGGAAAATAAAGAAACTGAAATTCTACATTAGTCTAACTGAGGATCGTTCCCAATTTCAGGTCTCTAGCTCTACATATGTACATATATAGTTTAGATTAAAAAAAAACAGGCTTTTTTCCCATAGTAATGCGTTGACAGGCAAATCAAAACGCACACACATAACTTAAATTTTCAGAGAATTTTCCTGACCAGGCATAGTCAAGTACTCGACTGTAAGAATCCCAATTGTTTGATTCAATCAAATTTTATTTTATTTCATTTCATTATTTTTATCTTTTCGGTTTTAATTTAAAATTCCCATTTTTCTTATTTTTTATTTTAATTATTTTCGGTCTACTATTCGTTTATTAACGTTGAATAAATAAAGGGGAACAACGTTTTCTCGTAGGTCTTCGGTAGTTTCTTTTTAAAGTTTAAATGCGTTTTGAATATTCAACGCAAACTAGATGTTTTAATCCTGCAGTTGCACCAGTTGAGGCAGCGTTAGTTCGAGCAATGCCGATTACATTAATTCACTTAGAAAAGCACAGGGAAAGGGTTCATTAGATATTTCATAAGGTGGAGACTGTTAGATGTGCGTCAGCAACATATGTTTTTTTAAGTTATTCGATTTCAACGTAAATTTCCAACACCAACGAAGGAAGCTCCACTTTCCGAATATTTTCGATAGAATTATTTGTGCTATTTTCTTAGATATATTTTTAGGGGGTATCTTTAATGCCTATGTGGCAATGTATGTTCTACTTCTGCTAGCACGACTCACAGCAGCTCTCTTGTCAGCTCAGTAGCGAATCCCCAACCTTCTGCAGGATGGCAAGATGTCTCATTTACACCAGGTAGAGGAAGAAACAACAAGAGAGCAGGCACAGCCCTCCCCTCAATGAAGGCAAAGAAGGCAACATCTGATAGGGCTTCAATCAACTCCACAAATCGATTCCAACCTCTAAGCAATGAGGAAGAATTCGATATGGTCGTCGTATCCTCGAGTGACGATGATGAGCCTTGTTCATCGAAAGACGCCCTTATTCGTGCCTCAAGGAAAACAACACGTAACAAACAGCCGGCTCGTGTTAACCAAGCTGATCCCCCCACCCCAAAGCCAATCCATCACGCTAAGATACCCAGAATGATGTTTCCCAATGTGGTGAACTTCACAGCTTTTCGCAGCGAACTGGACGCCCTTGTAGGGGATTCCTACACCATCAAGGCGCTGAATTCGGGAGACTGCGCTGTTCAGTGCAACACCTCGGATACCTACAGGCAGGTGGCCCGGCATTTTCTAAAGAAAGGATCCCTATTTCATCATCACCAACTCCCCGAGGACCGACCTTACAGAATCGTATTGCGTAACATCCACCATGGAGTTTCGTCGGAGGACATCATCGAATGCTTACAGAATGAAGGCCATAGCGTTGTACGTGTATATACTCCACGCAATAAATCGACCGCACTTCCTCTTAATATGAGGTTTATTGATCTCAAAAAAGCGGAAAATAACAAGCTTGTTAAGAATATTCTTGTTGTCTGCAAGCATCGAGTGACATGGGAGAAACCCCGTAAGCAATCCGAGCCTGTACAATGCCATAGATGTCAAGGCTACGGTCACACCAAGACATACTGTTCTCGGCATTTTATTTGCAGAGAATGTGGAGAAAACCACCCCACTTTGGAGTGTAGGCTCGAGCAAGATGATGCCAGATGCTGCTATCACTGTGGAATGCCCCATGCAGCTAATTTTAAAGGTTGCATTAAATACCTTAAAGAAGCTTCTACTCGTAAGCAACAATTGAACACCAACGCACCCACCGCTGCTGGTCCCGTAAACAGATCCCCTTCCCTTAGCATTGGAAAGCCATCTTTTGCATCCATTGTCAGAGGCAATCAGCCTGCTGTTCAGCCAATTCATCCGCCTGCCGCTACTGCCTCTAATGCAAGTACCAACCTGGACTCCAAACTGGAACAGCTTTTTTCTAGGCTTGACAGAATGATGTCGTTAGTGGAAACGTTGATGCAATTGCTTCTCCAGACCCGCCCTTCGCCCTCTGCATTTAATAATGGGTCCACTTAAGATAGCAGCTTGGAATTCAAATGGGGCCTCCTCGAAGACCAATGAGATCCTCGCATTTATTGAGCTTCACGACATAGACATCCTCCTGTTGTCAGAAACCCACTTCTCCTCCCGGTCCAACTTCAGGGTCTATGGCTTTACCCTACATACTGCCAACCATCCGGATGACAGCCAACACGGAGGTGCGGCGATCCTCGTTAGATCAAGTATCTTTCATCAACCATTCGCCACTCTATCGGAAAATCATATCCAGGCAGTAGTAATTCAGCTGACTGCAAGCAGAGGAAACTTTAATGTTGCCTCAGTATACTGCCCTCCGACTCTTAGATGGACAGATGCTATTGTTGGGCAGTTCATCGCACAATTTGGCACAAAGTTCCTTGCGGCAGGTGACTGGAACGCAAAACACAGATGGTGGGGAAATCACAGGATGTGTACCAGAGGTAGGGTGCTGTATTCGGCACTTGCGGCAGATCGAATCGACATCGTTGCAACTGGAGAAGCCACATGCTACCCCTATCGTGCAACTGCCTCTCCAAGTGCCATCGATTTTGGGATCTCCAAAGGCTTTAGACAGCAACAAATCAGGGTGAAAGTGCTGACAGAGCTGTCATCTGACCATCTACCTTTGCTCTTTTTGCTAGATGAAGACGCCCAATCATTTAAAAGTGTTACAAAAATGCTGTCTCCGCAAGCAAATATTCTGATTTTTAAAGAACACATCGAGGCCACTGTAGAACTCAACATTCCCATTGACACTTGCAGTAGGCTGGAAGCGTATGTCGACTACTTCACATCTACGATCGTTGAAGCTGCAAGGCAGGCTACACCAACCCCTCACCAAGTTAATCTCACGTCCATAAGGAGGTCTCCTATTTTAAGCTTGGAGGCTAGGGATCTGCTCAGCCACAAAAGACGACTCAGAAGACAATACATCGTGACAGGAGATCCTAGCATTTACCAGCAATATTCAAGTACTACTAATCGATTGCGCCGTCTGCTAGCCAATAACCGTAGAGCAAATCTGGATACCTTATTGGAGAGTGCTGGTCCAGATAGTAATAGTGGATTCTCCATATGGAAGCTCACGAGAGGCATCAAGAGACAGCCTCTGTTTCAATCACCAGTTCAGGATCGAAGTGGCCTCTGGCTTAAGACGGATGATGAGAAAGCAAGTGCTTTTGCTTCGCACCTGTCTTCCACCTTCATGCCGTTCAATTTAACAGACGACACCAATCGTGAAGCCATAGCAAATTTTTTGGATACTCCGATTGCTCCGATACGCCCCATGAGACATACCTCACCGCAGGAAGTAATGATGCAACTAAAGGCTTTGCAACCAAAGAAAACCCCTGGTTACGATGGCATAGACAACCGAACTGCAAAACTTCTACCACGCAAAGGAGTGCTTGCTCTTGTGAAAATTTTTAATGCTATGTTAAGATTAGGTCATTTCCCCAGGCAATGGAAGCGTGCACGCATTGTAATGATCCCCAAAGCTGGAAAACCACCAACACAGATTGACTCTTACCGCCCGATAAGCCTGCTACCAACTTTCTCCAAAGTTTTTGAGAGAATTTTGCTTACCCGCTTGATGGAACTGCCGCAGGTAACAGAACACATCCCACAACACCAATTCGGCTTCAGGAAGTCCCATGGTTGCCCCGAACAAATCCATCGCCTCGTAAAGCATATCACATATGGCTTTGAGCACAAGCTTTACACAGTCGGCGTATTTTTGGACGTGAAACAAGCATTTGATAAGGTGTGGCACGAAGGTCTGCTATACAAAATGAAAGATCTCCTCCCAGCAGCCCATTATACCATCCTCAGCTCCTTTATCACTGATCGGACCTTCGATGTTGCAGTACGAGACTCTCGGTCTAGCCTGGAACATATTCATGCAGGGGTTCCACAGGGAAGTGTGCTTGGACCCTTCCTGTATACCCTGTACACTGCTGACATGCCAACCCCCCGTCAACAACACCAATGAAGTCTCCCCTGCTCAGCTGCTCCTGGCCACTTACGCTGATGATACCGCCATGCTTGCGTCGCACTCATCCTTGCAAATCGCTTCCAATGCAGTTCAAGAATGGCTGTATGCAATCGAGCGATGGACTGCCAAATGGAACATAGCCATTAACTGCACTAAGTCGGCCTGTGTCACATTTACCCTGCGACCTCAAACCTGTCTAGGTCTTTTCTTCAACGGAAATTTCATTGACTACGTCTCATCCCACTGCTACCTCGGAGTTCACCTTGATCGGACGCTGAGTTGGAAAGCCCATATCACGGCAGTTAGAGCCAAATCATCATGGAAACTGAAAAAGTTGGACTGGCTTCTCCACTCAAACACACTCCATATGGCAACTAAGGCTCTCTTAATAAAAGCCATATTAGCTCCAACTCTGACCTATGCCATCCAAGTGTGGGGAACTGCCTCTAAGACTCAGCTCAATAGGCTTAGAGTTATACAATCGCGAGCGGCACGACATGCTTCTGGGCTACCCTGGTATGTGACCAACCGAGTCATTGAAAGGGACTTAAAAATTGTCCTACTGGGAGATCAAATAAACTTCCACAGCAGCCGTTATGCCGACAGACTTAGCGCCCACCCGAACACGTTGGCAAATGATCTTGTTGACCCCATTTCCCTCCGACGTCTGAAGAGAATACATCCCCATGAACTCCCTACACGCAAGATAGCATAATCCCTCCACTATACACTTGTATATATTATAATTAAGGAACATTATCCAAATATTATATTTTAAGCGACACATTAGGTTAAGTTCAGAAGGAACTGAACGATTCCTAGTGACTAATGAACAATAAATAAATGTTATCTTAAAAATTTTTTTTTTTTTTTTTTTTTTTGTTTTTTTTTGATATGTTAAAAATTTCATTAAATGCGGCTATTTTTAACTTTGATGCAATAGAACTAATAATGGGTTTATTTGGACTCCATCCCACGACTACACGACCCTTTGGTAATCAATTAAACCAATTGATAGACTAAATTATATTGTTTAGAAAATTTAATTATAATTCATTTGAATATTTTGGCCAAAAAATTAGATTTTTTTAAATTTTAACGAAACATCTGCAAAGAAAATATTTTTCAATTTTGACCGGTGACCTGAATCACTCAGTGGTTCTATCAGACAGAGCAAACAAAGTTTAAGTCAAATATCTTTATTAGCTTGACAGATATGATTTCTGCAAGAATAAATGAGAGACTGTCCCACTGTGCGCTCTCACACGTGTGAAACAAACACCCACGGTCTTAAATTAATATGTTGTTTAAACTGTTGCCGTTCGATAACTCATATTGTAAAAGTTTTTATTTTAATTGATATGACCTCTCTGTTTTTTTGGCGTACGTAACTCAGCTATAAATAAAACTTTCCAATATATTCGAGGAAAAGAGCCACCAGTAGACAAAAAATAAAACACAAGTTTTTTGATTGACGTTATATTAAAAATGTCATTTTTATTCTTGTGTTCATTTGAAAATAGTTATAACTATACTATTTGAAAGACCAGGAGTTTAGATATTTGTTTGGAAAAGCCGCAAACTTTTATATAACAATTTCCGTTAATGACATTTAAACCAGTAGCTAGCTTGATACACAACCCTTTTTTGGAAGCTCACATTTTAATGAAAAATGTGTTACCTTATAATTTATCTCATCTGCCTCACATCATGAAGCTGCATTAGCTGCCTCCACCTTTTCTGCAGTCTGAAAAAGTCTGAAAAAACTGCAATTAAGAAGACTGACAATCGCTGCTAGCCAATTGCAGTATTATTTGACTTGTCAAAAGTACTGGAGCACATTATGACTGATCAAATCCGTGTCTCCATAGCTAAGTGAATGATGGAAAGTAATTCATTTCATTCTTCAGCATTACAGTAAGGCCATTAATACGAGTACAGTAAAGCAAAGCAAGTCTAAATGACTTTGCGTCTACAGCTTTAAAATAAATATTTTCATATTTGTCAAATAGTTGTGAATTTGGTGTTGCGTCTCCGAATCTGTCTTCAGTATTTTTTGTTAGGCGTGATTGAAGGGCTCTTTATAGATTCACTTTTGTTTACTATTTATTTTAGTGTTATTTACAGATATTTTATGTTAAAGTATGAAAACGGTCTCTGTCTCAACACAAAGAAATCAAAGAGTCTAGTAGAGTACCAGCCCACCTGCAGATGTTGTCAGATATTTAATATACTATACATACTATACATATATTTTTCAACGCAAAGGGCATTTTCAATACGAAAACTTGATTTCTGATCCATCGTTTATATACTGGTCCGATCCAAAATACTTGAAAAGGTCTGTCAAGCCTCTGGCTGCCTGTTAGATTTGTACATTCGGTAAAACACATTTGAACCTTTTATGCTTATTTTTAATAGCGCTGTGAGCAAATACATACGAAAAGGGGGAACCCCATAGTGCAGCACCAAACCTATAAAATAATGTTGAGGAAATGTTATTTCATCCGTGTGCGGCGCATACTAAAAATGCTGAGCCCAGCAATGGATAATACTTTGAATTTTTTGTACAATAAAATCCTTAATTTTGAAAAATATGATCTCTATTGATTGCAGGTCCCTTTCATATTTTTTCGATCCGACTCGAAATGAAATGTTTCCGGTTCCGGACACGAAAATCAAAACTCATTAAAAGGAATACAGCTAATATTGCTGAATATTCAACTGTTTTTGAAGAGATTAGGTTGGAAGATAAATTAAAACTAAAGATAACGTTATAATTTAATACTATTAGCGTTATCTCTTAAGACCAGTGGTTTTTCGCGATTTACGTGTGGAAGACACAATGTCAAAAAATGAAAACAAACTAAATCTGTTCCAACACCATTGGAGTTTGTAGTTGGTTGTTCTAGCTCATATTCTTCTTATTATATTGTTTCTAAGATATTGGAGCTTTTTTCCGACGAACTGACGGATTTAACTTTTGATTCTGATCAAGATAATATACGGGTCTTTTTCGAATTTCATTTTACCACGATGCATTTAAATTAAGTCTTGATAATTATTTGTTTCTTTTTTATCAGATTTAAATTCTTAACTCGCAAAACGTTTCCGATATGAAATTCTAAAGTTTAAACATCTTTACTTCCGCTAAAGCTAGTCGAAAGTGAAAGCTGAGATTGGCCTGATATACTTTGTAAGTAAACATCTTTCGATCGAGGTGGTGTACTTCCAAAATTTTAAGACATTCACTATGTCGGCTGTATAAATTTTATATAATACATCTCATGTCCTTAAGAGAAACATACAATTTTAAAAATAATAAATATATTTGATTTTTATATTAAAAATTGAAGACCATTTTTACTTTTGATCTTTATAATAAAAATTAAAAAATAATTCTTGTTTTTATTTATATTAATTAAAATTGATAAACTTTTATTTTTGGTAATTGTAATACAATATGTTTAATTTGGTGACAATACTCCTAGGAAGTCGAACAGGATCGAAAATGTTGGTAGCATAAAAATTGTTGTGTGAATAACTTTTGTGTTAAGATCTTTAAGGTGGTCTTATACATGACCGAAAATGGTTGAAATCCGTTGACTATATCATATAGCTGCCATAGAGGAGCTCAGTCGAAAATTAATACACTCATGGGCCGAAATTATACAAAATTATACAATTGGATCAAAACGGCTGACTATATTATATAGGAACAATCGGTCACAAATCAAGTTTTAGTTCGAATTTTTCGTTTTGTATTTTGAGATATCTGAATTATTTTGACAATATATGCATATGAGTTAATCATATATATCCTAATCCACGTTGGTTCAAGTCGACTCACAAAAACCATTTAGCTGCCAGTGGAACAATTAGCATCCAATCTCTGATGTGACGAATGTTATTCAAATGACTGAAGCAGCAGACTCAAGCAGTGTTATATGCCCCCTGTTATACGAGTATCTGTTACTTAACAAATATGTAAAAGTGGTCGTTGGAGAGTATGTAACAGGAAGAAGGAGGCATTTCCGACCCTATAAAGTATATATATATTCTTGATCCGTATCAACAGCCGAGTTGATATTGCCATGTCCATCTGTCCGCCCGTCCGTTCGTATAAGCAAAAGGATCCCAGAGATAATAAGAAACGGAGCAATGAAAATTGGCTCACAGACTTCACCGTTTCAACAAATAGCGAAAAACAGCCACGCCCATCGGTTTATAGAAATATAGAAATATCGCTATTTTTGGTATTTATCTATAACATATCATCCTACTTAATGACATGAAGATTGGTTGAGTAGAAAATAGGTAATAGGTGTTCTTATTTTTGAAGAGGCCGCGAGGTCTCGAACTTAGACTATCCGACTATTAGTAACTTTAAATTCGTTAGACATTTTTTTGTTGGAATAAAATCAATTTTTAAAGGAGTTCAAAGAAAGTAACTTTTGAAGACGATATATTGGAAATGTCGACCTGCGATGTTATGGTACTACAATTGAATACGGATTCAACTCTTAAATATTGTAAATAAATAAAAAAAGGTTAATTCTTAAAAAAAAAAAATATATATATATATATATATATTGGAAAGTACAACCAATCAAAATCTTACATAGTTAGAGTTTAACTCTGCCGCAAACTGTTAAGTTAACAGCTCTGAAAGAGAGATGAATTAAACAAGGAACACATCAATTGTTACACATGAGACAAAATATCATAAATAATGAAAAAAACAATTAAATGCGCGCATTAAAATTAATAAAAATAACTTGTGTTTACAAAATTAATTAGTTATATATTTTTTTACAGTAAAAAAATAAAAAAGGTTCATGTTAATTACAGCAGTCAGCTCTCGAACGATATTTACTATTAGATTTTAGATATTAGATATTAGATTAGATATTATTTAATATAGTATTCCGATATTGATATCTAGTTGTAGAATTTTAGGAGCAAAATAGCACAAATGTTTTTCTTAGTTTGGCTGGATATCTTGGAAAAGAATATATTGATATTGATATTATAAGATAATTTTTCTGTATGATATAGTTGATTGATTTTCATTTTATTTTACCAACATCCCAGTAGCAAGTAAGCCGCTGCAAAGAAAATAATAAAATTTACCACGACCACTTCTTTTTTTTGGCAATTTGCGTATTGATATTAAAAGTAGAATGAAAATGCAAATTTGAGGAAAACATTTTGTTTCATTCTCGAGTTATTAATTTATTTCGAACAAATCGTGAATCGGAAAATACCCATTTAACAAAATTCCATACGCATTCCCGATTTTCTTTTTTTGGATTTAAGCGTTCCCACGAATAATATTTTTGTAGGAGTTTATATACTAGCTTAAAACGTTACGAGTGATGTTGACGATGTGAGCCTTTTAAATTGCCGTATCTAAAAGTTGTACGATAAAATTTCATAGTTGCATAGTTGTTGGCAGCTTAACTGCATCCTATTTCATTTCCTGTTTAATTTTGTAAACATTTAATTAATAGTAAACGAGACAGCTGGAAGGATTAAATGGCAAGTTAAGCGTTGCATATGCACAGCAGGCCAATCATATTTTACTGCATGTCGACGGGATAGTGACCATCACTCCATATATTAGTTGGAGAGTAGGGGGTGAAAAGCTGGCATTTGGCATTTGGGATTAGAGTCAAGGTCTGGCTGTCACCCTTTCGAAAGCCAAATGGAAGTCAGTGCTCACAGAGCGTACGATTTAGCGCAGTTCGTTGACAGTCGACAGTCGACAGTGAGTCGTCATACCCATTTAGCAACCGTAGCTGTCACATGCAATGTCACATTCGGAGCAAAGCTGCATGAGGAACTACCCCATTTAAAACATTTCCTCTTCTTCTAAATACTTTACGTCGTTGAAAGATTGTGCGGCTTTCAAATTTCCAACATGGGGGGCCTATTGGCCCAGTGCATAATGGTCCATTTGGGATATTTTGCTTGAATCAATTAATAACTAAATATCCAATCGGTCTTCTGAAAATTTATTTCTGCAGAATAAAAATAAACGTGTATACAGATAATGGCCTTTATCTTTGTCAATGTGATGTTAACTCTTCAATATTTTTATTAAATAGTGACAAGAGTGACACTTCAATGATAAATTAAGGCGGCATCGCTCCCTGCTCGCTTTGCTTGCTATGAGGTGCGTCTAAAGTCGAGCGCATTCGACAGTAGGATACCCTGTGTCTTGGACACTTGGACTCCATTTTGTCCGCCCAAGATTTGATGTCCATGCAGAGCATTGTAAGAATTGCTTGACTAATTGTTTTGAAGTACATCTATGTGATATAGGGGGCATTGACCCGTTCACATCGCTCGATAACCCCGAATCGCCTCGCAGGTAGAATTAAGGTGAATTTAGAGGGCTCCCCCCTTGATCGCTTCGCTTGCCAACCCACAGCTCACTTTGATCGCAGAAGAAATATAGTTTGAATATGGTGCTTTGCCCCTCTGCTCGTTTCGCTCGCAAATATAAGGCCTGAAACAAGCTTATCTTTTTGAGAACACGAAATTGTGTTAACATATAAAATATTAAAATATAATGCAGATCAGTCTCGATGCAGAGAGACTGAAAGTTTTTGTTACTTCTGATATCCGGACACATAACATTAATATGATGTAAATATACAACATATTTAATATAGGCATTTTGTCTAAAGTAAACGCAAATTAAATATACCTTTGATGTATTTCAATTTCTTTTGAAATATGGCTGGTTATTTCAATCCGAAATCACTTCCTTACTCATGGGGGAGCATCAATCAGTATCTGCTAAATGACTTAATAACTTTATATAAAAATCAGCACAATATGTTCAATCTGCGTTCGTACAATTCTATCATTAGCTGATATCATGCTATTTGCTTAAAATTTCACATTTTCAGTTGCCGAAATGCATAAAGTGGTAACAAATTTATCTAATAAACTTTTTTTAAGATGAAGCTGAATAACTAAATTTGTCAAACAAAAGCCAACCTGTGAGTTAAGTTGAAATATGAGCCAAATCAAAAATGTGCTTTATACAAAGGGTTACATAAAATATAGGATGGCCTACGAAAATTTTGCGTTTTAAAATATCTTTAAATAAAACAGCTTGATATCTTTAAATTTATTTTTTAATTCTCTAACATTGCATTTTACTTGTGGAAGACCATTTCGTTCTTATAGCTTTCCTGAGAGGACTTACAGTGCACACTGGGTCAGATTCCCTATTTTTTGGCATAAAGTCTAATAATTAAGCTAGAGAGCTGAATTTTTGTAAAATTGGTGCATTTGACATTTAAAGTACATGCGTTAAAATTCAAGTCAATCGGACCACGCCTACCCATACCGCCCATATAAGGATATAAAGTAGGTAAAGGGGCAGATGTGGCATGATTATTTTTAATTCTTTTTAATATGATAAACTGATTTAAACTGAGTTTTTTCTTATGTAACTATATACCATATATCATTATACTTTTACATTAATCATAATTCTCTATGTCCAAATGCATAGAAAATGGATCATCGTGATCCGAATCCGAGTCGCTATCATCGCTTCCCAAAAAATTTTCATTATTAATATGTTCTACATTTGGTGCATCTAAAAGATTGATGACTTTTCCGGGAAGTCGATTTTTTTATTTTGAGATGATCTTTAGTTTATATTTAGGCTTGAAAGTAAAGGATCCGATGAATCCATGGATCGGTGAAATACGTCCGTTAAATTGTTAACACGAGAACTTTGTCTCGAATATAATCGTCTATCGCGCTTGTACAATTTATTACGTGCTTCAGATGCGTTCTCTCCAAAGCAACCGATAGGTAAAACCGAGACTATTATCTGAGGACCGTAAATCAAAACTTTGTGGACAGTTGCTGACATCGGATACCATTTATAGTTATCCATATACAATGATACAGTTCGTTGGCAGAATTGTTTGAATTTGGAAATATTTATACGAAATTCGCAAGATATAGCTATAGCTTCAATCTTTAGGGGTCTGCAAAATCGTACTGATTGGGGGCTTTTATTTATCCATAACGGTGTCTCTAAATCATCTGTTAATTTCAATGGAATGAGGCTGGTAACGAAAATTGAGTCATCTTTGAGATGGGATTCGTCTTCTAGAAATCTCTGCTTGTACATACTCTGCCCGGTAGTACCGTCATGTTATGTTATGTTATGTTTTTATGCCCCTTAAATACCTCCTCCTCCTCCTCCTCCTGCATAAGAATAATTCGACTGGCCGTATGATTCAGTAAATTTTGGAGAGATACTTGGGCTCTGGTTTCTGTCACATGAACTCCCGCAGGTCTACACGCTAATTTGGCTTCTCTGACTTTATTATACGATGGATAAATGTTGCTAAATTGTGTTTTATTCAAAGCTTTCTGTCGTTGTATTAGTCTTTGGTTAGAGAGCTGTCAATCAAAAATGCAAGAGCCTGAATTGGTGTGAGAGGTACTGGCTCTGAGAATATCAATTTCTTTCTAATTTCATTGGATGCAGTTGAAGTTGAAATGGTATACTTTAATACAAAAGTTTGATTTGCTTAGCGATTTTAGCCTTCTTGTCAATAGTAATTTCATTAAATTTAAATTAGCCAACAACCCAGTCAACTATGGCTTTGTAATTTCGACCTCCTCTGATCCACTCATCCAGCAGAACCGATCGGCTGATCTCAAACTTGGCTTTAACAGCAAAATATAAAGAGCACAGGCAAATTTTGGGAAAAGGCGCTACTAACATCAATTTAATGACAGTTTTGAGTAAACACATCAATTATTAGTTTTTGGCATTAGTTGGCACAAATTTTTTTCTCACTCCACAATAGACGAACACTTTGGTTAGATTTTGCCTAAGCTTAGACGTAAACAAAGACAACAACAATTACAACATGGAACACATAATTCTAAATCAGTAAGTTATATATATATTAAGCATACCTTGACCTTTATGTTCCATTTTATTTGCAAATGTTTGGACACGTGGTGTTTTTTTTTTTTAACAGAAGCACAAAGTTGAGTAAAAGCTTCCCGCCAATTTTGCTAGAACAAACAGCTGATTGAACATGTGACTTTGTGATCGGATAACATATGCAGTGTTGCAACTTAAATGTTTTAAAATATCGTTTTGGTGTCCCTAATTTATGCTCTTTCATAATATATATACATAGTTAAATTTAAAATAGAATTTACAAAATTTTTCGACTTTATGCCAAAAAATAGGGAATCTGGCCGAGTGTGCAGTGGGCCATTCGATCGACTAAATTATTCAGCACATTTTCGATAGTGCGATCCCTAATATCGTGCCATAGTTCGTCAATCGTCTCTGGATGGTTGGCACTTATCCTGACATCGCCATTTCGGCTGATTATTTGATTTCAGAATGTACCGCGCAGTGGTTCGAATGTTGAGATGGCTGTAGACACGTTGCGACGTCCTTCTGAAACCATATATCGTTGATATCTTCATCTTCCGTTCGGGGGAAGTCTTGCAACATGCCATGATAGCGGTCTACCTTGACGGTTACAGCGGCACCTGATTCGCTTTCGAAGAAGTTTTCTGTATTTTCCAAATTTGTTCGAGCATAAACTTAACCAGTTTGTAAACCGCAAGCCTTTTACTAAATATTTTTGACACTTTATTTGAGCTACCAAAGTCGAAATATTAGGTTATTCAAAATGCAACTACTAGATGGGACACACTGAAGTAAATTGATTTTAACAAAGTTGTAATTTTTGCAATGGCTTATGTCATTGACATTGTACCTTATATTCAGATATCAGAATATACCATATATTCCATACATATTTAAACGTTAAGAATCGTATCACAATTAAAATAAAAATAGTTGCAGTAAGAGTATTTGCTTAAATACGAGTTACGTTAGGAAATAAGATTGGTTATAATAATGGAACTTTTGATGAAACTTGTAAGGCTTATATGATATGTACATATGTCAGAATGTTTGTTATTGTTAACTTTGTACTTCACTTAGACTCTTGCTTCAGCAAAATAACTCAGATGATGACAAACACGAGAAAGCAAAATAGCAATTAGGTTCTATGATGGTATGATAAATTGTAAAGATTTTTATTAAAATTATGAGAAAAAAATTAAATTAATTGAGAAAATAAGGTAGCTTCACAGTTCCCCTAAATATCAGATCTTTTTGACAAGGTCTGACAAAAGGTCGAAGGGCCGAAGAGCGGAATCGATTCTTGCTCGAATGTCAATGTCAATGTTATCGTCATTAATTATTTTGTTTTCATTTAATAAAATTGTGATTAAAAATGTTTGTCTCCGTTTTTCCCATAACACTCTGCACAAGGTCGGTCGGTCTTTTGAGTATTTATGCCATCTCAATTCGCTCTTTTTCAATATGAAATAGTTAAATTTAGATAAAATATTTAATAGTAACAGATGTTAATGTAAATGGCTGAAAGGGTGTTGAATATTCGGTTTTCGAAAATTATGGCTGTTGGCTATTTAAAAACATTAAAGATAGGAGAAGTATTTGCTCTTAAAAGTGCAAAAGCGCTAAAGTGTCGTCCGATATACAATTTTTGAAGTAAAGAAACTGCATGTGTGCTTGGCTTTTATTGATTTATTTGTGTAAGCTTTTATATTTTTTGCTGTGCTCTCGTCTCGTTTTGATATGTTGGTTAGCCGAATTGACGTTTTTATTCAATAATTGATGCCACCTTGACGGAAATCGTCATTGCCGTCATTTTATCGATTCATTGGCGGCGACTGGACGACTTCCGGTTTCGTTGGCTTCGATTATTTTTGTCAAATACACGTACATAATTCTTTATATTTAAAGTAATTCAGCTAAGATTCTTAAGCAGTTTATATTACTTTAACAACTCATTTGCTTTACTTTTTTTGAATGTTGTGCCTTATGTTCATATGTATATCTCTACGATAAGTATTCTAGAATATGACAGACATTTTATTCTTCACTTTGTTTAACATTTGTGACAGTCTGTCTTGCAAATCATAAATAAATCCCAACCAATAATTTCTTTTAATTTTAGTAAGTCGCGTCTTTCTGACCATATGAATCTAAATATGTAAGTTTTTCTTCGCGGTTTCCTGAAATTTAATTTTGGTTATTCTCAATTCAATTGGTTTGCTTTATTTAATATTTTATTTGTGTAATTTGGAATTGTTCAAACAATTAAAATTTTCATATTATTGTGATTATTCTTACTGGATAAACTGTTTGTTGTCAAAGGACAAAAAAGGTTGATTTTGAAAAAATTTTGAAACCTATCTGATGACGTGAGCATTTAAAGCGTCCGGTCAGAGAAATAATATTTGAGAGTTCTAGCTTAAATGTTGCTTTTTGAAGATAATTTACACAATCAGGGACGACACAGCGAATATATAATACATAAGTATAAATTGTGTTGAGTTGATTTGCGCAGATATGGCTTCAATTTCCGATGATACAGAAAAAGTAATCCTTTCATTTTCCAGTTATTTAGCTAAACATTTTAGCTGTGACACTGAAAGTAGATTTTGAATAGATTTTTGTAACACATCTGTATTTGCTTAAACGGAATTATTCGCTCATCGTTGTGGATCTATCAGCTTTCCATATAATGTATGCGCAGTGTTGTTCAAGCAGAAAGTAATCAAAATTTTTTATCACACATTTGGGCTTTTGAAATTTATCTAATATTTGTGTAACTCCATCTACATATGTGTATATTTTGGGTATGTGTAAGTGTTTGTGTTTATATACCTACTGTTACGGAGATATTCTTTGTGACATTGACTATCATACACGAAAAAAGGTTACTTAGAGTTAGAATTTTTGTTGTTGCATTTTCGTATTTCATGTTGTTATAATCTTTACTTGTCTAAATTGTTTATTGGTTAATGTTAATTTTATATGTATGATTACTCATAAATAAATATAAGAACAAACAAATATCGGTAGTGTTTTGGTTTTTGACTCCACTTTTGTTCATCTACATAGAAAATAATGTCAATAAAATGAAAACTAAGTAAGCGGCTACTAAATTTATTTCTAGATTTTTTTAAATTTATATCTGTAATGGGAATAGTCTTGTACCATTTCGAAACGTTATGATTACGCAAGCTCTTCAGGCGATATGCAATTGTTAACTCTTTATTTCCGCATTACTGTTGCCAATAACCGAACATCCTTTAAGATCGGTCTTATTTCTTATTTCCCTTATTTCTTAAGATGCCATATGAATTGCTGCGATTCGTTTTGTTTTTTAACACTAGGCAACATATTTGAATTTTTTTGAAACCTTTACCAAAGCAATTTTTGAATATAAGTATCATAGGTCAACTAGGGTGGCTGAAAATCCTTGTATTATCATTGGATTTTACGATATGAAAGCAATATCTGTAGACCAAATATATATTCTGTTTGTGGTCATTCCGAGAGGTCGCCTCTTTGATCTATATTGATGTATCGGTTAAAAAAACTCGACAAATATAATTTAATCCCAAAATGTAATGCTTATAAAAATACTCTTAATATTTTTATTTGCGCTCTATTTGTCTGCTTTTCAAATCGATTTCGATTGCTTAAATCGGTTAAAAAAACATCGAACTTACACATTTTTTAAGAATACCACAATTGGTAATAATCCGTTAAATATTTAGCACGCACTTTCTTTTGGAATGTGTTCTATGTATAAATCAGAATGTTATTTTTGGCAAATTTTGAATGCGTTTTTGTGGTTGCATACTTTTAGAATATGAATATGAATATGAAATTGACAGGCACTATAGCATTTACAATTATCCATCATACACTTTTGGAGTACAAGTATTCCCCAAAAAATAGAGAGGGTCTTAGAATTAGATTGCTCGGTAAAAAACTCAATGTATAAGAGCTCGGGTTTATGACCGCAGCTGCCAACACATCTTGAATAAGTTTTCAAAAATCTGCCTGTTTACCAAGCTTATGTAGGTCAAGTTGAAATTTCGGATTGCTGCAGAAGTATTTTCGAAATTGAACTATTCGAGTATATGATTATGGGTAAATTTTTGTGAGCTTTACTTTTTGCCAGGTGCTCCTAATCCACAATGTTATGGTAGGTGCTTGTACATACTATGATACAACCATTTTATACTTAATTAACATGAAAAATTCACTCAAACAAATGCCTAAAATAACGAGCTTTATTCATGCATTGCACACTTTCCAAATTACCGTGTCTGCGGAGTATATTGAATGGATTTTTACACATTAATTTATGGATATTGTTCACAAGATATCTGTAAGTTAAAAGTTTTTCCACCGTTCTTAACCGCAAATATTTTTTTTTTGGAATAGCTAATAGGGGCAACTAAGACTTATATCGAATTTTTTTATATTTTTGATCGATTTCTCGATATAGATCGTCAATGCGCGTTAGGATTACCTTCAAAGAAGTAAATTTTTTGACCAGATATTGCTTTGATATCGCAACATCCGCAAATGTTGCAGAAGAATGGAGTGTAAAAAATCTATATAAGTTTAATATGTTTCCTCTTCTTCTATTAAAAGAAAATCAGTTCTAAAAATATATACGCTGAGAATAAATTTTTCCAATATTCCTCTATGACTTTGATTTTGATAATAATAAAAAGAAAGAAATCATATATGAGGTTTTTCGAGTTTTGTTTCAAATATCGTGATTACAGTCAGTTTTTTATAAAATGATGAGAATCCATAATGATCAGTCATTTACAATTTATGACGAAAATGCAAAGTTTTCCTTAAAGCGATCATTATGGTGTTTTTTAGTTTCTTGTATCGATTTCCTTGTCGTTGATTTAATGCATTTCCTTCGTATGTTTATTTTAAAATTAGGAATATTATGATTGCATTATTATTGTATTAATTAGTATTAATTAATTAATACTAAAGAAAGCCGAGAACATGTACTCGTATGTGGACAGAAGTTGTGGGGACTTATATAATAAAGAAGCTTAGGTAAAGGTAACAATCCTAAAGCAATCGACTTCCATTCAGTTTTCATTGATTTTCTTTTGTTCTTAACTCAATTTATGTCTGTATTAAATCGTATTTCATAACATTTCGATTTGGTTAAGATTTGGTTTTTTGTTTTCGGTTTTCTTTTTTTTTTTTTTGTATTCCTCTGCATTAATAAGCGGTTGTTATTGTTGTCAATATTTAAGTGGAGAAAGCGACTTAAGGCATCGGAAAGTGATTCTGCTCAAGATCTTTGTGTCGCTCTGCGAGCAGTTTGTAAGAGTTGACACTGTCCAGCCGCCGATCCGTGATTGCGACAAACGGTAGACGCTGCTTCCGACTGTACGAAGATGGCGAGGAGCCACCAACGCCACCAACGCCACCAACGCCATCCAAAACGCGATGGTACACAAACGAATTGAGCGGCGATGATGGCGGCGCTGGCGAGCTGGAGCTGTCATGAGGAACATCAGCATCGTTGGTAGCATAGTTCGGTAATGCCAAGTTCCAGCTGCTTTGCTTTGCTCGCCCGGCAACATTCGCCATAAACTGCGCGCTGCGACTGCGCGGCGGCGCGCCAACAAAGCTGCTGGGGATCGCCGGATACAGGGGCAACTTGAAGAGCGCCGGCTTTGGTGTAGGGCGCAGGCGCAGAGCTAAAGGCGTTTCGGTTTCCACCTCTTCTTTTTGCCAAAAGCTATCGGCATCTCCCGGCTGCTCCACTTGCTTATCCTCATCTGGCAGCTGATTGAGCAGACTGGTTGAATTGATGAACAGTGTTGCTGGCGCTGTTGTGGTTGCTGTTGTTGTCATCGTTAAATTGCTGCCACTGCGTTGGCGTGCGAAAAGATCCTCGTAGCGCTGCTGATAGCGATGTCGCTTCTGTTTCACATACTCATCATCAATTCGCATGGGCGCAGATTCGTTGGGTGCTGGCTGCATCTGCGACTTGCTCCACATACCCACGGACTGAGCTGTCATAGCTGTGGGTCTGGATGTTGGTGTTCGTGCGGCCGTTGGTGGTGATAATGTGCCCTCGAGAAGATTGAGCAACTGCTTGTTACGCCGATTGTACTTCTTGATGTATGGCGGCAAATTTGCCTCCTCACCATGATCTTGTTGGGCCTCCTCTAACTCGGCAGCCGTCTCGTAATCCTCTTCCGCATCATAGTCGGGATAGAGCTCTGAATGAGATTCACGATAGTGCTCGTCATACACCTGAAATTGCACACGTGCCAAATGCGGCCATTTGGCATAATATCGCTCCAGTTGCTCCAATTCAGTTATCTGATGGCCCAATTGCTGCTTTGGCGGTGGCAGGGCGCTGACGGCGTCGATGCGGGTGTCGATACCCTTCTGGGGACAGCCTTGCGCTGGTAGGGATTCGGTTGACGTTGACGCATATGCTTGTGATGGTGATGGCTCGAATGATGGTGATGTTTTGCCTGCTCCTGCTCATTGGTCTTAACGCCATTGCGTAACACTGGACTAATGCGGCGGTACCAAACGCCATTGTCACTGGCAATTAGACGCTCCATTTCCGAATGGTGACTGTCCGCCAGTTGTTGCTGCATCTGCATTTGCTGCTGCCGCTGCTCCTGCTCCTGCTCCTGATCTGCCCCCTTATTATCATAGTAGTTGACGTGACCCTCGTAGAAGGGCTTTGGTGTGGCGCGTTGTGGACGTACGCCCAGGGCAAAGATGGGGGCTGCATGCGAGTGCATCTGCTCATGCATCTGCTCATGCATTTTCTTATGTCCTGCATCCGTCTCCCAATATCGCTCTCGATGCTGGTGCTCGCTTGGTGGATCCTTGCGCAACTTGAGCGCATACTTTGGCGGCAATGTGGGATTATGTTTGAGATAGTTCTTGTAACGCTTTTTGTGGCTCTTGTGTCCATTGCGACGATTGTTGCGCCTCAGCGCCTTAAAGCGCTCAAAAGCTGAGGGCGACTCTGTGACAGCATCTGCAATTTGGATGGAGAAGGGAGAATTGCAATATTAGGAATGAGATTCAATTCAAATTGTAAGTCTCTACACGATGCGCTCGCTCGGAAGTAATAGATTTCTATTAGGTCCGGGGACAACAAATCGCCATATTTACGACCCGATGTTGCTGTTCAAGTTCTTCTCTGACCCTCATCTAAGACCACAAAATCAGTTGCCCATAAGGCCACAATTCATTTCATTTGATTGTGCATAAAAGTGCGGCAACGTTGCCATATGGAACTTGGTCAAGTCAAGTTGCGGAGAGGTTAGATTTATGTTTTTCAGAAAAGTTTTTCTTTCTTTTCCTCTGTTAACAACACAAAAATTAAATTTATTAACGTTTAATTTAAAAATTTTCTCCACAATAGTTGTATTTATATATATGATATATTTTTAATAAATTCATCTAGAGCTGCATTTTGTACTCAAACCGGACCAAACACTTACTTATTGGTATTAACCGATTACCGAATCGTTCAGATCGACACGGATTCAATATACCGAATCCTGTTCAACAGTAATTTGTTGTTATGTGTATAACTATTATATTTTAATAGGCCCTTTTTTATGTATTTAAATTATTTCTAAAGTAAGTGCAAGTCTTAACTTTTACTGAAATGCTCTTTTCGGAACGTAAGAGAATAGAAATTTCCTTCGGTAGTCACTATCGAGCAATAAAAGAAAAGAATACATATATAAAATTAAAAAGTTAAAATCAATATTAAAAACACTTCTGAAGCAGAACTACGTGAATTTAAATAAATACATTTTAAACTATAGAAGACATTTTAAATTAATTCGTTTATTCAATATAGACTTGCAGCATTGCGTTTTCTAATCGAGTAGCCAATAATTCATCGAACATCCCTCGAAGCGCAGGAAGCTACACACGCACGCACACACACACACTCACACACACACACACACACACCCATATTATCTGTGACTGGCTTAAGATGCGGACAAGCACAGGACCTCAGGCAGTCGAGGCACGTACCAAGGACGCCTCCTTTCCTACAACAAATGCAGTGCAGAGTTCATTCTTTTATTTTGTATTTTTCTTGAGGAGGGTATGGGAGAGATTGGATGGAGAGTCCGCAATCGTCGAGACTGGCTCCATTTGGGTGGGCAACTCAAGGCCAAGTTTTACAATATTTGCCGAATTGTTGGCTTTATTGCTCTAGGCCGGAAAAGAGAAAACTCCGACAAAACTGTTATAATAAAATGTTTGCCCATGGGAATCGGAGCTCATTCCATATAATATCTCTTCGAATTTGCATAAGCTCTGTAAGGCCTATAAACTAATTAAGTCCACATGCGAGCAGTCTGTGGCGAATACTCGTATATGTACATAAATTTGCACTGACATTAAAGAGATTTTCGCTTTTGAAATGTGGTCGGAAATTGTGGGCACCACCCGGGGATAATGCATTCAATTGGGACTTGCCTAACATACTATTTTCAATTTACGGTTCACATTCAAAGTCCCTTGCAGCATTCAGTCTACTTCAGTTTACTCCCCCTACCTCCTCCCTCCCTCGCATAGCTTAGTGCGCTGCACTCATGTCCAACTAACCAAATCAAAAACAAAAAATTACAAGCGGAAACCAAGTCAAACTTTGTGTTGGAGATTGTTACCACTCGACCGCAGCTTTCGACCAAAAGTGGTTACCAATGCCACATAATGGGATGGAATAATTTGACTGTGGATTCTCGGCCATCAATTACCGGCTTTTGAAACGTACACTTACAACAGAAATCAAGCATTTCGTATTTAAATCAAGTACGATCGGTGTCAGAATCGCGCTATCCCCCCAAATTTTATTTTGATTCAAGTGCAAAATTTTCATATCAAGTAAGTAATTTTTATTCCCAAAATACTTAGTTCTACAATTTTTAATGTATTTCTTGTTGCACATCGAAATAAAGAGACAATTTGAACAAGGTTAGCGTTAAAAACAATATACCTGATGATATGCAATAAGTCAATGGAAAGAGAAATGATATGGAACCTACATGTTAAAAAATATATATAATTTTTTTCTTATATTGTATATATTTTTTTTTATATAATATTGCGACTCTACCGTACTTTGAACGAAAATGAATAATTCAAATTGGAAAGAACTATATTCTCTTGGTATGTAATTTGAAAAAATAGATAATGTTGCGTCTTCTGCACCCAAATTTATTAAAAACATGTAATATTTAATTGCATATTTCTTAAGCAATAAGTCATTGCCCATATTTAAGATTCATGGTGTGTATTGGCCCCCGCGTGAGTTAAGTTTGAAATTATTGTCTATACTTGCGACAAACATCAGCCAATAAAAAGTGACAATTACAAAACCAAATTGGACTTGGTCTAAAATTTGAATTTTTCTGAAAGATAAGATATATATTTGTAATTCATTCAAGCATTGCTTAAAAGTAGTTTAAAAAACATACATCTTTGAATTAAAAAACTCACGATTATTTGATAAGTTATCTTTTTATTTTTTTACTTAAAAATTCTGAAAAAAAATCGAAAAAAATTCCTTACATTAAAAAATACAAATTTATAACTAACGATGTTTCCTTTTTATTTTTTTTTTTATCAATTTTGTTGATTTTCTTGAGTGTGAAAATTTTTTGTGATTTTTAAATATCTTAACCATTCTCATACAATATCCATTTGTTATTATTTTACACAATTTATTACTATATCATATAAGTGCCATTGGAACAATCGGCTGAGAATGTGCCTTTAGTATAAAAAGTGCTGTTGTTTCATAAGATATGTCAACCAATTTCACCGTTTATGTATCTGGAAATGTGTTATATACCCTGACCAAATTTAGTTGATATCAGTTTATTATTTTATAAAGCTATCATAGGAACGATCGGTCAAATATCATCCTTTAGAATGAGAAACATTCTTAATTTTTAAGATATTTAAACCAAACTCGCAAAGCTCCATTAATATTGGTTTAAATCGGAACACTATGTCATTTGGCTGTCATAGGATTGGTCTAAAACCCAAGTTTTGTTTTATAATACTATATCTTAACTTAACTAATACAATATTCAATTTTATGATTTTGTACTTCCATATCAAAGTTGGTTCGAATTGGCCCATTATATCATATAGTTATCATAGGACCGATCGGTGGAATATCAAGGCTTTGTATGAAAAGTTATATGGCATTCGAATCAAATGCTCAGTTTGAATCAAGTCATCCGCAATCATGCTGACCGTTCGTGAGCGTTCGTTTCGATCGAGTCACGGGTCATGAAAGAAATTGGTGGTTGATTTGAGTTGATGCGTACAATAGTACATATGAAGGCCGAATATTTAATGAAAATATTGTATTCCTACTTCCTACTTGTAACTAGCACAGCGTCAGATATAATTTCTTATATTCATACATTTTCTGATTTTTTTAAAAGTTAAGCTTTACAAAGTTTGAACAGCTGCAAACAAACCTCTGGCAACTCTGCAAAAAGTTATTTCTCAGTCCTGAAAGTGGTCAACTTTATTGTACGAACAGTTGGATGACATTCACTTGAAAAATATTTTAAAATTTTTCTTTTATTAGAGGGTTTAGTTTTCAAATTGTTAAATCTAACTATACAATCAGTTTATTTGATGTAAAAGTTTTCAAGCACTGTTTTTGGAGACAAACTTTAGGAGATATCGAAAAAGTATAATGAACGACTAGAATCACATACCAATACAATAGGTAGGCGTCTAAGCATCTCAGCCCAACGAATTGCAAGCCATCGGAAAAGAAGAAGTCTTAAACGCTTCCACCCTGAAGACCTGATTGACCGGGACTTCACTTAAAAACTCCTTATTAGCTCATTATCATTTCATTTTCATAATACGCATCATATAACTTGCAAATAACATAGATATTAAATAGTGTAAATAGTTAAGATTAGATTAAGTTGCCCAAAAAGGGTAATAGTGAGCTTGTCGAATTAATAAATACTAAATAACATTTACTGTTTTGCCGAAAAGTATGCATCTTTATATCGGAAAAGGAAACTCAGTGAGCATTTCTTAGTTTTTTTTTTTTTCTTTGTATATTATTTATTAAGTGAAGAATCTGTACATCATAATATTGTATCTTAACATCACAGGATACAGAAATATTCTTAAGAAATATATTCTTAGTAAATTTTAGGGAAATTTAAGGGAGAACTTTTAAGTTCCTTTCAATGACTCGGTTGCTCACATACCAGGGTAACCCAGATGCATGTCGTGCCGCTCGAGATTTTATTACTCTAAGCTTATTGAGCTGAGTCTATAAGGCAGTTCCCCACACTTGGATGGAGACCAAATAAATTTTCTCAGCAGCCGATATGCCGAAAACTTACCGCCCACCTGAACACGTTGGCGAATGATCTTGTCGACCCCATTTCGCTCCGACGTCCGAAGAGAATACATCCCTATGAACTCCTTACACGTAAGATAGCAGAATCCCTCCACGGTACTTTTGTATCTATTATAATTAAGGAATATTATCCATAATATTACCTTTTAAGCTACACATTAGGTTAACTTCAGAAGGAACTGAACAATTTCTTGTGACTTTAAGATTAATGAACAATAAATGGCATAAAAAAAAAAAACAGATTTTAAAAACAGATATATTTAAACTCGGGCTTATCTATCGGTTTAAAATTCGTAAAATATAAGTAAAGATTTTAACAGGCCTGAGTATAATTTAAGTTAGACATGTTAATTCAATGTAATGTAAATACAATTTAATGACAACATTTTACATATTATTTCTATTGTTTATTTAATTATGTTAGTGTCAAAATTCCAAATTTGCATTAATTAACAAATGATAACTTTTCTTATATTTTGATGTTTTGAAACTTAAGAGTGTCAATTAAACTTAAACTCTGTACGAAATTAGTTGTTTTAAGTATTTATTTCACTAATCTGATGTGAGTAGGGAGCATATAGTATAACTGTTTAGTGGGCTCGACTGTACTCCATCTGATTTTAACAGCGAGCGAAGCGAGCAGGGGCCCTCCGTTTTGCTTGACCACTGTATCTATATTTGGTTAGTCTAACTTTTATAGTCTCTGAGACTCAGGTGCTCATACGGACAACAACATTTGTCGTCAAATATATTCGCTGTTTATTTATCGATCTTAATGAGATTGTTAACACACGTGAGGACTCGTTGCCCCACCCTGAGTGCCAATGCTCATGACTGTAGCTTTAAAAATGCACTTGATATTCAAATGGATATATTTACGTGGGTGGATATGGGCGTTCCTGAATGCTTAGACAACATTCTTGACAAACTCAACATACTAGTATCTCATTGAACAATAATATACCACTTCATAAGGTCATTAAATCTATGGCGTTCCAAACGACTTGCACGTGTATGGTCACAGGGTGTTCTACAGTCGAGTTCTCTCAACTTAACACGAGCAAAGTGAGCAGGGGGCGTGTACTCTTTTGGTCAGACCTTGCAGTCGCGACTCGCAAATACAAGCATAAACTTACCCGAATGATAACGCAATGAAGCATCCGATTTCAGTTGCGGCATCTGCTCTTCCGTGTACTGTTCGTCGTTTAAGGAACGAGTGTCATGCTGCTGCTGCTGCTGTTGTTGTTGTTGCTGTCGTTGTCGGTGTTCCTTGGATTCATTTATTGTATGACCGAAATAGTTGTTCAAGTAATTGGCATGTGACTCGCTGAGACTAGGACTGTCTTCGGCGCTCCTGGAGCTCTGAACGCCATCGTAGTAATGCAGCTCACCCACGTCGCTGGCGTTCACTACCAAATTTGAGTTGGCAGTCTTACTTTCCTGGTGTTGAGGTTCTTCCACATGGGCCTGAATACGGCCAATATTGTAGTTGTCGTTGTCGTTGACATAGTATCTACCTCCCGTAGCCCATGCCAGGGTATTACCGCTGCCATGTCGCTTCTTTTTGTGTCCTATGGGCAACGAAATATCCTGGTAGCTTGAGCTTCTTGCTGTTGTTATTGCAGCAGTATTAGTTGATTCCGTTGTTGTTGTTGTTGCTGATGTTGCTGTTGTTGCTGTTGATGCTATTGCGCTGCTTGTAGGTGTTGTAGTTTTGTAGCTGGAAGTGGCTGCTGATTCATCATTGTCAATTGCGGACTTAATGTTTTCCGCCAATACTTCATTATTACCAAAATTGTCCTCAATATCGCCGATTGCCATAATGTCCTCCTCTCCATCCACATTCTTGGTTGCTTGCAACGTTGATTGGACCGACGCTTTATTCAATTTTCGTTCATTTAATATTTCAATAGAATCAAACAGCTGCTCTTGCTGTTCCAGCTGCTGCTGCTGCTGCCGCAGTTCTGGCTCTTGTTGTTCTTTTCCTTGTCCTTGTCGTTGGTGTTGCCATTGTCGTTGCCGCTGCCGCTGCCATTCTCGTGTGCCCTCACCATCCCGTTCGACGTATCCACTCCTTTGGTGTCCCATCTGCTCACAGTCTGTTGGACTGTTGGCATTTGCCTGCTGCTGCTGTTGCTGTTGCTCCTTTTCATTCTGTTGATTTTGCTGTTCGACCGAGTCCTTAAATTTTTGATACGCAAAACTTTTGCTGCCAAAGTACATGTTCGGCTTCTCGTCCTCCAGATTGCCCTCATTCGCGTCTCTCGCGTCAACAGCTTCGCTCCCGTCCCCATTTATAGACTCATCGCTGTTGTCTTTGCCACGGTTTGTCTCTGTCGCTGTCTCTCCTTCATTGGCAGCTCTCTTTGGTAGCGTGCTCCCTTTATTGTTTTTCAATTTGTAATTGTAGTGGCTTTTATTGTTTATATTGTTGTTATTTTTATTGCTGTTGCTATTGCTGTTGTTATCGTTGTTATCGTTGTTGTCGTTGCTGCTGTTGCTGTAACTGTATTTCTTCTGGGCTGCCTTGCCATCTATGGCCAGGTAAACACTGAAATTTCTTGAAGTGGGCCTTTGAGACTCAAGAATCTGCAAGAAAACAAGCAAATACAAGAACATAAAATACAAAAAGAAAAAACATTTTCTTACCCCATTCCCAGTCTTAATTCAATTTCTACTCCGAATCTTATGTCGAAATGCAGCAGTTACGAAAAATACTGCATAGTTAAGTATATACCATACTATATGGACGAGGGTTGCCTGATACTTAATCGAATTGTAATTTTGATAAATTTCGTAATTCATGGTAGTTTAATTTTTATTAAGTACAGTCACCCTATTTATCTATTATCTATTTTCAAATTTAATAAACGAAAGAGACTTTACTCGGTTAAAAGAGATATCAATCCAATAAAGAGTTTGTCTATGAAAAAATGCTACAAAAGATTATGTCGAGAAATACATTTACTTCCTGGAACGAAAGCCGAAATGGAAACCGAAACCTTCATCCGGTATAAGCCGAATTAAATTAGTCGAAACAAATATTTTAAACTGACATCCACTCTTTATTTCAATTGCAAAAGTTTTGTTTTCCTCACTTATCAGCCCACTCTCGTAAAGAAGAGTGTACTTACCTAAGTATAGTACGTGTAGAGAAAATGTGTCTGTTGCTGCGGCAAAATAAAAAAAAAAGAAAGCCAAAGTAACACTTGCAGTTTGAAAGGCGCACCGTGATACTTAGTAACTCAGTTAGAAACATGTGCATCAGTAAAAGGCAAGTTTTGTGAGCCTGAAATGTCACGCTGCCAAAGTTGCCAGTTGTATTTGTCTAGATCGGTTTATATTGTAGTTATGCGTATTTCCGACTCATAAGTAAGGAACATAAAAAACAACATTTAATTGCTAACAAAATAGAATTTTAGATTATTAGTTCCTTCCTAAATAGGTTTCTATATATGGTACCTATTGTATATTTATCGTACACAGTGTACACACATTGTTGAATTTGTCACCTAATGCTCACTGCTATAGCTACTATATGGTAAAGAATCTTATGATCAGACATCGTTTGCACTTAATCTGCAACAGATTGATTTACGTGTAAGTACTATCTGAGATATAAGGGCAGACTATTTGTTAGACTTCAAACAGGCATCTTGCATATTTAATGTCAGAGAATTCAGAGCAATCATTTGGACTCGGCCACCACATTGTGTGACATTTCAATGCGTTCCATTTCCCTACGTTGCTCATGGTATCTGCTCTTTATATGACTTTAGTATCCATTTTTCAATAGAAGTGACCTCATTCGGAACACTTGCACCCACACATGAAATAGCAGCAGTCTATGTATGTACTATCTGTGTACAGTGTACACTGTACACTGTACACAAACGGGTACTCGCTACATACTCATACTCTGCCTGTTCTCGTACTCACAATATCAGCCACTTCGGACTCGTCAGCGTCATCATCAGAAAGCTCCGCATATTGCTGCTGGGAGGCCGTATCTTCTTCAATGTCCCCATCATGCTGGTCAAATATGTCCTCGGGTATGGTGGCCTCAGCTTGCAAATTGAAATCTAAAAAATACAAATGTAAAGAAACATTCAGCAGTCAAGTGAGAATCCTTTAGTTGCGTCCCCAACTGTGAGGTAGCCGATAATATATAAACCCATATAATTATTAATATTCCCTATACTCTAAGAGCATCGGGTATTATATTAATTATTTTGAATATATTGCGAATATTTAAAATACTTTAGTCGTACCTCAATGAAATACATATATGTGCATTTATGTTATTGATGAAACGTTTGTGGAGAACATAAATATTAGATTAGATTTTTAGCTCGGTTCCCAAAAATGGACACAAGAAGTATTAAATGTGGTACAATGTAGGTACGCAACTTGGGATACTTTTATCTCTAAGACTCTTCCAGTTAGAGCATCCGTATTAGGTGATAATTCTTGTGTGGTGTATACTGTACACGCAAATCAAGTTTGTCTAAAAACTTTTCCACGCTCCTACCCACCTGCCCCTCTAATAGAAAAGAGCTAAACTATCTCATTACAAGAACAATTTAATAAAGTTATGTCAATGTTATTTAAATGGTTAATCTTCTATATATATAAAATGCTTTGTCCTCACTGACTGACTGACTGACTGACTGATATATCACAGCCATGGCCAAACCATAAGTCCTAGAGACTTGAAGTTTTTTTTTAAAAATCAGAATAATTTTTCCAGATTCGTATGGGTATTTTTATTTTTTAATTCCGCCTGCAACCTATTTTAAAAAATAAAATCATTTAATTAATTTGCATTAAATGCACGCTCGCTAAGCAAGCATTGAAAACGTTCAATGCGTGTGTACGCATACATACACAATTTTAGCGTGAGCAACTGAAAGAGAGTCAGAGAACAACAGTTAGACTCGACTGCAAAGAGAACCATGGCAATTGTTTTTGTGTTCGTTTTTGCATGTGCGTAAGTGCGATCGCCAAGATCGCCAATGTTGTTGTTGTTTTGTTCCTGTGAACGAAGAAGTTGTTTTTATTGCGTTCTTTGTCATACATGTCTACAATGATGAATCGGTTGCTGTGAGAATTGACGACAATGCTTCACTCATTCGTTGCTGCCCCTTAAGTTTTGTATGTAGTCTATAATACCCTGTACCTTTAAAATGTTTTATTAAGAAATTTATACATTAAAAAATTGTTTTTATTTATAAAACAGACCATTACACTTATTATATAGGCTTTCTTTATGAATTTGTTAAATTTACGGTGTTTTACCTTCAAATATATTGAAGGCAATAACGTTTAAAGCGTAAAGGGTATTTCATAGTAGTAGTCATTTTCTTGGACACTTTTAGTTATATGAAATGAACTGTCCGTGGGTTATTTGCTCACTAATATAAGATAAAATCAGAAGCTCTTTTTTAAATTTTCACCTGCATTTTATTTTTGAAAATAAAAAATATTTAATAAATAGAATTAAAAATGCATATTCGCAAAATCTATGTACTATTTGTCAATCCGTAAAGCATTACGGGCTTATTGTTAGATGGCGCCACTAACAATAGATGACGCCACCTGTTTAGTGGTCTGCAAATGACGAAATAATTTAAATAATAATATTTCTGATACTTTAAGTGGGGATCTGCGTTCGAGCAAAGCATGGACGCAAAAGCGGGCCCACTAGTATTGTATAATATAGGTTAGACATGTTATATTAATGTTATGTTAAAGCAATTAAATGTTAATATACATCTCTCCTGTTAATTTAGTTGTTGATTTATTTAGTTATGTGAATCTCAAAACGCTACATTGCCAAATACTTATCTGACTATATATCTGATGGATAGCGAATTCCCCCTTTTTTATTGTTTTTATTTGTTGTTTGACTTTGGTTGTTTGTTGACCAAGTTCGATGAATATTTTCATTTTGATGGCGGAACTCAAATCAATTTTATTTTTAAGGGAAATCAGGTTGGGGGAATTTCTGTGACACCCGCTCATATGAAATAACTGCACACATGTGCATTTTATAAAGAATGGTTGTATTTTATACAAATTCATTGATACGTTTTCTAAGAAATTCGAGTTCTGGTTGTCATATACACATGTAAGCTGGTCAGAGATGAGCAGTTTAGCAGTAGCCGATTTAGCAGCAATTATTGCTGTGTTGCAGCATCATAAAAGAAAAGCATTAACCAACACTAACTTAAATCGTTGGCATGCAGAAAGAGTCGTCGCGTAGAAGTTGCAAAGAGAAATGGCTTCTTAAAGTTGTCAGTTAATATCATTTAATCAAGAATTGCTTGCCATTATCTCTTAACTATTTCAATATAATACTATTACTTTTTAATATAAAAATAAACACTACATATATTAGTAATATCTAAATAATGCAATATTTCTCTTTGTTGGTACTAAAGTTGAGTTTTTTAACAAGTCATTCGGAATTTATCTTACCCCCTACAAGATGCTTACTATTCTTATTATTAATTCTCTAACTCAATATTCCCGATTTTGTCTGCGTCCAGCCGCGTCTGCGAAAGTTATGAAGCAAAATCTGAGGCAACCTCTTAATATAATACGTTTCATATTGCGTAACCATAAACGAGATTTTAAAAAAATATTAAATTATGTACTATTATAAAATTATATTGCTTATTTATTTCAAATGTAAAAATTAAATATATATCACAAATTGGATATCAGATTTTCTTGGGTCAGAAATTGCTTTCGTGAATAGACTTTTACCTCTTACCTTTATCTTCGTTAATCCATATTTACACTTTTTGAAAGGTTTAAAATTTAAACACCATTCATAACGCAAATTGCAAAGAAATTCCATTTTTCAATTCACAGAGCCATTCTCAATGGACTGACTTTGACAGAGCTTAAAATTATAAAAAAAAATTAAATACTTTTAGATTAACTTAAAGGTCGAAGGTCGGTGCTTGTCTGGAGTTTATGTACACAAACGTGATAAGTATTTTTTGGGTGATATGACCAGATAAGATAATCAGGACCGAATAATAAATTCGGAACGTATCAGGAAACCGTTTTACGCATCATTTGATAATTAGTAATGAAAATAATCTGCTAACAGCCGTTGTTATTAAATATTTCTATATAATTGCATATACATAAACTTAAACAGATAGAGGGATTTGAGACGACAACAGTTGTTGCCTTATGTTTACAAACGTCAACTCACAGACTTTGGCAAATCGTATGCAAAGGAACTAATTAAATTCATTTTACTGTAAATAAATTAAGCAAAAACAGACGCTGTCATCATAGACCCAAGGGATAGCCTCAAAAAGGCTGAAAAAATCTGTGGAAATAAAATCACGCAAATGCTTTTTATGTCCCAGTGCTCTGCGGCGACACGTTACGTAGCCCCAATCTCAAGTTTTGCCGAGCATTTCCCTGCTCGCACCTCGACGCGCATCCCACGTCAGTTGGGGGGCTACATTGAGGTTATCATTGCTGAGCTTCGCTCATCCAACGCTTTTGTTGCCCAGCTGTCTAGCGAATTTGGGACCCCACACCCCTTTTTTATCCAGCTGCTTCATGCCATAATGAATAAATGTCGCATTAATTTGCACGCAGCGTAGGGGGGCCTGAGATAGGGATAGGGATATATCCACATCTGATGTGAGGTTCGAGTACTTGGGCTAGGACTGTCTGTGACTTGACTCTGGACTCGGCACGGCTCGGCTCGGCACGTTCTGTTCAAGACCCTGCACTTAAAAAGTACTAAGGGTCTATTAAGTTACTAAAACATAGTATATAAGAAATATGATAAATACCAACTATGATAGTTCAAGAGCCCGAGTCTTTAAAACCAGTCACACATGGCCTCCCTAGTATCGCCCACAACCAACAATATAAATATAAGCCACAAATTTTATTGTATTATATAAAACAACATGAAAATGTACAACAACAAATAGAGTTAAAGATCAAATTAGTTGCTTGTAATCTCTGAAATCTGTATTGTCCTTTTTAGTTTTAATATTCCATATTATATCTAATTTAAGTTTTTAATCAGTATTCGCATATGCGTGCAATAGGTTGCAAATTTTGGTATTACTTTGAACAGGTCTAGTCTATCACACAGGGATCAACGTATTGCAAAAATCAGAACATATACAGTAAAAAAGCCTTACCAAAATTTGGTATTTATTTATTACATTTGTACAGCAATTTTGATACGGCCCCCGACCAATGAGAGTGATAATTTCTTAACCAGATCATCGTTGGAGTCAAAAGAAAATGTATTGTAGTAAATTGGAGGGCTTCATGTGTAGAGTAATTTGTTGTAAATACGTGGAGTTGAAGGAGATAAAAATGTCTTTAAGTAAGGTAAATCAAGCAGAAGAAGTCTACTCTTTTTATAATGAAAGAAGTCCTGCGAAGTCCCAATTTAGACCGTAAAGCGCAAAGAAACTGATTTTGAACAGATTCAATTATATATTGGTATTTAATGTAGTGAGGAGACGAAATACAAGAATCGTAATTTATTCAAGAATTGGACGGACAAGCTAAATAAAGAATTTTTCTCGATAAAACCAAAGATAGCGAAAGCTTTGTATGGAATCAGCGAAACGTAGGCATTAATACATAAATAAGGTTCAAAAATAATGAAAAGCTCTACAACTCTGAACAAACGCGCTAAAAATTTTTCATCGATTGAGTAATCAATTAAATAAGGCTTGCTACGGTTAAAGGTCATGACGTTGCATTTAGATATATTTAGGGATAACAAATTGTTAAAATCCCAAATATTTGCAGAAGAAGTGCTGAAAGTGGATAGTTAAATTAGCAGAGACTCGCACAAATGCAAATTGGGAAAATACATTTTATGAAATCCGGTAAACGTGGAAGTGAAAACCGGAACAGGCTAATAAATACTCATTTCAAATTCATTCGAACTTAATTTTAGAACGTTTTTATTCTCTCTGTTTGTGTATGTGTGCAAGCTTAGTTACCAGCAAAGAAATTAATGAAGTTCGTAGCTTATTAGATGGATTAAATTCAGTCAAGTTAAGGTTAATAATAATTATTCAACACGGATAGTTGTATATTAAATTGTCGACATTATAGTCTATACATAGACGATTGCTTATAAAAATGGCGCACAAAAAAAGATCTCAGTTTTCGGTTAATATATCATATTTTATTTTTTTTGTGAAGATTCTATGTAGCTTGGATCGTTGGGGTAGTCTGCAAAATGGCATGATATAATAATTACATCTTATATTTTTGTAAATTAAATTAATTTTAATAGTTAACAATTTTTTTCTTCTGAAACTAAGCATATCAAGACCAATAATGTAAATAAAAATTCTCTGAACTTTTCATCAGAATGAGTCTATACAGAATAAATATAGGGTCTCACACAGTCGGGTTCAGTTGACCGAAGTCTTCTTACTCGTTTCTTTTTCCTCAGATCCAGAGGCAAACAAAACAAATCCATTGCATAGCTAGTATACTATATATAGCCTTGGCACAAAATACCAACACTCTGTTCATACTTCTTTACACTGACTATGTATGTATGTATGTGCTTGTTTGCTTATATCTGGGCATGTCACACAAAGCACATAAACAAACTGACCTCATACCCCTTCCCCCTGGTGCGTCACTACTTATTGTTGCAGAAGGTACAGAAAATTGTAGGACTCTAGAGTTTGATTATTATGCTTGTCAAGGGCGTATGCAGGTACGGGCAATGGGGTCAACTACACTCGCCCACTGTCCCCCTAGATCCTTCAAAATATGGACCCTACCTGATACCAGCACTGAAAAACTTTGTATATAATTGAACAATTTTTTATTATTAACATCTTGAACACTAAGCTATGAGAAAACCTTCCATAAACCTCGCAGTCCGACTGTAAAAAATTGAAATTTATTTAAATATATCAAAACATATATCATAAATCTTGAAAGTAAGTATACATTGACTAAAGTAAGTTTTAAGATATATTTTCCATTTTAGTTTAATGTTATCTTCACACCCTTCCTCTCCGAGCATCAGAAAACTACACTTTTTTCAGGCTACATCTGTACAGCTAAGCACTTCCAAAAATTTTTTTGTTAAACAAAAAAATAATTATATTATTTATTGGTTTTGTCTTCACACCTCTCAACTAATTTTGAGAAATTGTGACTTTTTTTTGGGCATAAACGGGCAATAAATGACATCTTAGTATGGAACTGAACTGAACTTTATCTATACTCTTTGCTCTTCACTATACAGAAGTAGTACTCCTCAGAAGATGAACTAATTTATTTATATTTATTTATTTATTAAGTGAGGAATCCAATTGTCTTCGCAAAGCCTTGCCGTTTAAGTCGTCTCAGAGGTCGAAAGCATTGCAGAATTGGACAAATAAATTCAAACGATTCATATCTCTTCCAGCATCTTATTATAAATACCTTGATTAGCACTTCATATACTATATTTAACAATTTTTATTATATCAAAAAAACAAATACGATTCGCGCTGCAAGTTGCAAACAAATCAGCTTTAAATGACGGAACCCGATAAATAAAAAGAAATATTTTTTCCATCCCAAGTATTCAAATTTATAAAATCTAAAAACTACCTGATTCTAAACAACAAGAAATTGGACTTTATGACACTTTGAAAAAGTTACATAAGAAAAATAATATTTTCTTAACAATGTACATGTCGGCTGAGATATTACCATATTAGCAAAGCTACCCGATGCAAAGTGAAGGTCTTAACTGATAATGTTATAAATGGTTATAATTTAAAATTCATAAATATTACGAATACGGCACTGCAATTCGAGTGATGTTTTCTAAATCTAATCTAAATCTAATCTACCGATTCGGATGTTGGTGCTGATACTTTATGTGTTCTGAAATGCCTCCTGCTCTCTTAAACATTAGACCCCTCCAATTTCCATTCTACGTACGCCCTTGACGCTTGTAATGAGCATGTTGAATATTTAAGTATAAAAAGTTGAAACGCTTGCGTTGCCTTCTATTTGCTACCCAATACACAGTGGGAAAACCGCTAGAAAAACCGCAATCAAAGATACCGTTTGTCTGTTTTATCATATGTTTTTTATGTCAGTTAAAGAATTTTATAACTTTAATCAACTTTTTATGTCTATACTTCTTAAAATAAAAAAAATATTTTAAAAAAATTTAAATTGGTATGTATTGTATCCAAAAAATTCTTAATCATCATAGTTTTGTAGTGTTATATATTGAAATACAAAGGTGTCTTTTGAAGACAAGTGCATGTTCTGGATGAAGCATCGAACCTCATTTGAATAAATTTCACAACTATTGAAACAAGATTTAGACAGGTTACAGAAGATACACTTAATTTAAAAACTTCTTAAGCAATGAACATAGGCCTCGTTTCTATTCCACAATGTTATTTTGCGGAAAAAATAAAATTAAAGCGTTTGTATGGTTTTTAATTTTACACACATACCTTAGACATTAACAAAACCAATTTTATAAATTAAGTACTTGAAAATCGGTGCAACATCTAAAATATTTGTAGCATATAAGAAATCATTAATAAATAAATAAGGAATTTAAAATGAAACCAAATGATTAATTAGAAGCTTAAAGTAACTATTAGCTATCGAATATGTTACATTACAATATGGAACGATGTTCAACATTCGAAAATTTTGATTAGTATTCACTATACGAGCGGATTGTCCACTGTGCGCTTCCCCCCGCCATCTCCTTCCAGGAGTCCGTATAGTTTAGGCTAATTAATAGCAGCACGATAGCTCCCAACAGGACCCACCAGTTTACAACATTCTTTCCCCGGCTCATTTTAGTCGCGTATTCTCGCGGATGATGAATCCATTGCATTGAAGAGGGACGAAGACGGGGGCGGTGACGGTGACGGGGAAGGTGATAGTGATGGGGACAAAGAGTCACAGCCGTTGGTATGTCCCTGTTAATTAACCCACTATGCTCTGTTGACTTTTGAAGCACAATTCCATTGCCCTCCTCCATGAAAAGTCCACACAAGCAAGTTGCAACATTATCGCACGCTCGTTATGATAATTATGTGCCCATTCATTGTATTGCAAGTCAACTGGGTGGTTTGTTTAATACCATCCGTTAGCACTGCTGTTGACCATACAAAAATGCTGGCTAGTTAAATCAAACTGTTAACTTCTCTTCGTAAGGCAAAACAAAACCATACAATGTATTGAACACATCAATTAAATTTAATCATCTTTATACAAAGTATGCAACTGCTTTAAAGGGCAGACTGAAACGACATGTGATATTTAATTACTGTCCGGAGACAACTTTTCACTATTAAGGACTATTTGGACTCCGCATCATAATTTAGTGATATTAAATAATGAGGTTATGAGGTACGCATTGAAGACACTGCGTTGTTATTGTGCCTAATTCAGTCAAATCAGCAGTTCATAACCAAATCAGTCAATTAATTATATTTGCATGCATATTGTATAAATTAAATTTATTGTATTGCAGCAACTAACTGCCGTTTTTCACATTGCTGTCAACCTAATGCTTCATTTAAACTAGTTAACAAGCTGGTCAAATTTATACCCGGAGGCTTCAAAATTCGTTGTCAATTCTAGTGTAAACTGTGGTTAATTTTTTGTAAAAATACGTTAATTGGGAATTAGCATCGAGTACTCTTTAAATATTGCTGTGCCAACTAATATACTATAAATGGAACATAACAGTCTAGATAAATTATAACAGTCTAGATAAATTGAGCGATAGATAAAAATTTGATTGATATGTTTTGAAGCTCTGTGTTTGTTTAATTTTAAAATTTTTAAAACAACAACAATGTGTAGAATTGTTTATCTGGCGAAAAAGCATGTGACTTTGCCTTGTCAAGCAATAAAAGAATCCGTTTATCGGAACTCTGCCACTTAATGCACTCATTGGCCAAATATATCTATAAGCAAATGAAAATGCAAATGAAAATGCTATATTTGGCTTCGAATTTACCTACTTTCCATTCGAATTACGCAAAACCCAGTCTTTGTGTAAAAATTTCAAGTTCAAGTTTCGGTTCAAACAGTTTTATAAATCTCATCATTTTTTCAAAACTTAACTTGGTCTTATGTAATCAGATTTTTTAAGTTTCATAAACATAAATTTAAAAGCTATGGAAAGTAAATCATTATAAATTTAATATTTTTATTAAATATTGGAAACCGAGATAAAATCCATAAATATTGCTGCAGATCAGTGTGAAAATATTTTATAACCCGCAGGTTAACAGCGTACAGGATCGCAACTGACGGTTTATGGTGGAATTATACAAATTTACTCAGATGGTGATGTTGTGTAAGACCGTTATTCCATAAAATGCAATCATAAATATGGATTACACATAAGTAGTGTACGTAGTTACGGACTCAACATACATACAAGTGTATGTACATATATGTATGCAGTATGACCATTTGTTCCTGTTGACTCACTCAGTGACTGACATCTGACTGAGCCGACAAACCAAGCACAGTTTGTGCCAGTCATTTGCTGAAATCAGTTGTATGACAAATTCATACACGCACGCACACACACACACACACTAACATCGAGTGAATGAGTGAGTGAAAGAAGAAATGATTGCCAGACACAGACGAGACATGAACGCTTACAAAACGTTTTCAAGTTTGCAGCCCGCACAAATTGCATGTGCGTGAGTTTCCGTTTATGTTTTTGTTTCTAAGCAGTCAGGCCTGTCGCAGTCCAGATTCTGGATCAGGTTGAGACACAGACATAGACACAGACACAGGCTCAGGTTTATTGCCAAACAGGCCGCAACGAGCCTTTGTGTTATGCCAGCAGCAATTGGTTAAGCCACCTTCACTGAGCGGGTAGCCGCATACAAATGAATGCATGACCAGACCGCAAATCGAAAAAGAGATTTACGCAGCAGCGAGTTGAAGTCGTAAATTATTTCATTCTAAACTTGATTTAAGAACGTTCGGTCCTATTGCAGATATATGGAATGATAGTGATAGTAGACTTATTTGAACCAATATTGGTGAGCTCAATATAGAATCCATATTTCGTAACTTCCGTTCAAATATCTTAGACAATCAGAAATCTTTTTATACTATCGGTGGATTTTTGAACGATAGTTCCTACGACCATATCTATATAATATAATAAAACGACTTGAATAAAATAGGTGGAATTGGTTGATTTTCTTATACTAAAAACTGCCTCTCAACTAATCACTCCTATGATACAATAATATACTAATCCGATTCTTACCAAATATGGTCAAAATGTATACGAACACAACAAATTTATATTCTGTAAGATTGGGTAAGATATCTTAACTCATTAACAGATAAAATCAAAACACTCGTTCTAATTGATATTTATTTAAAAGGTCGATATGGGCTAACAAACTTATGTTTAAAATTTCATAATTATCCGTTTAAGCAAAGTAAAATTATGTGCATCACAAAAAAAAAACACAATCTAATTTCAAACTAACCAAGTTCACAAGGAAATCATCAAAATCGGGAATGGACGAATGGACAGACAGACAAAGAGATGGACATGACTATATCGACTCTGCTGTTGATGTTGATCAAGGTCGGGTCGGAGATACCTTCTTTTCAATTATACATACATTTTAACAAACAAAAGATATACTCTGACTTATTCTTTAAGTAACGAGTATAAATATGATAGATTTCCCTTTAAAAATGAGTGGGATCAACACAAGCTTATGTTTGGATTGCGTGTGTGCGCGAAATAACAGAGTATTCGCAAAAGTCAGGCATGTGACTCATTTTGTCCCGTCATAACGGCGATACGACAGAGACTTAACATCAATATATTGTAGCAGTGCTGCGACATAGAAAATCCTTGTGGATTCTTCGGCAAACATTTTTAGGATTAATCGCATTAATCCAGTGAAATGTACAGGGTCTCTCACAGTCGAGTTCAGTTGATTGTAGACATTTCTTTTCCCCCATTTTGACAGAATCTGGCGCGGTGCAACGTTTTGAGACCGCAGTCATAAATACATCAATAACATTGCTGTCATCGCTCGTGTACCTTGCAATCTGCTGTCAACATAGCTCGGGGATTAGCAACTGCAGCTATCGAATTAATTAAATATTAATCATGTAGCATCAATAGCCCACCAACATAAAATATTACCACCCTTACACAGACAGATAACCGTGTACGAACTCAGAAACAGTCAGACACATTTATACATGGTGCCTATGAGTTATGAGGCAACATCGGCGCACACTGGGGCGTCAAGCCATAAACAGTGGCAAGAGTTCTTTAAATCCACATAGATATATACTGTTTTGATAAAATATAAAATATTCTTTAAAAAACCCGTTGCAAAAAATAAAGTAGGGACTTTGAACTAAGGAATACCCGTTACATACTTTTAGGAGCTTGATTGTTTTAAAAATGAAAACTCTGTCGTTCTGTTCAACTCATCTTTATGCGATTTAAATTGGAGGGAAGACAATAATAATAGATTGTCCGGTGGTATTTTGACATTTGCGGAAGCGCAAGGAGGTGTAAAAGAAAACTCCATCCGCTCAAACGCCATTGGAATCTGTGTGCCAAATTTGGTTGCTCTAGCTCTTAAAGTCTCAGTAATCTAAGCGTTCAAACAGACGGATGGATAAGTAGACAAGTGTTTTCAATTAAAAAAAAGGGTTTTTGTAACTCATTACAGAAATAGGTCCCACTGTGCGGGACTGAAAGCAAATCAATGCTAAACCTTTTCAATTCATTCACTTGATCCCGGCTGATGCGCTTTGTGCTGGCAATGGCACCACATGTCGTCCAGGAAATTGCAACTGAGATTGACTCGCTGTCTGGGGACTTACGCACAATCTGCTCCATAATCTACCACCCCTTATATTGATTATTACATTATTTCCATTAGAGCTTCAGGTCTACACGTCAAACGGTCAAACGGTCAGAGTTGAATAAATAAAAGCTTTGCCGTCAGCAATTCAAGGTCACGTAAATGTTTATTTCCTTTCATTGTAGGGTGATCCAGCTTTTTTCTTTTACTATAAAGACCTTGCAATCCTCAACAATCCGATTACAAAAAAATCTACTTAGCTTTATTGTCTTTATTTTTGTATTCAGTCGATTCCAAGGTTTTAGCGCTATATGTG
>JAEIFG010000649.1:0-150000 GCA_018901795.1 Drosophila sp. st01m | reverse complement strand
AATGTTGCTTTCCGACCGATCGTGTCTATGGCAGCTAAATAATACAGTCATCTTACTTTAACCAATGGTAATGAAGATGTATGAGACAATATAGAATACACAATTTGTGAGTTTGGTTGAAATATCTTAGTAAATTAGAGAGTTTGTCTTACTAAAGCTTAATTTTCTACAGATCGTTCCTATGACAGCTATATAAAACAATGAACCGATTTGAACCAAATTTGGTCAGATTTACTAAGTACATAACCTGTAAGATTGACTGACATATCTATAAAAAAAAAGTACTCTTTTACTAAAGGCACATAATTAACCAATTACTCTAATGATTTAATGATGATCTAATGATTTTGTCAAATTGTGTAAAATCTATTGCATAAATTAATATTATATTGCTTAGTCTCCATAGATTTCAACGAATCATATCTTAAACGGCACTTTATTAATGCTTTTCGACATTTCCTAAAATTTTTAAGTAGAAAAATTACAAAAAGCTATAAATCATGATTTTTGAAAATGTATGCCTTTTAAGCTACTGGTTTTATTTTTATACAGTGTATGTTAGAGCCAAAAGGTTTAAATTTGTTGCCTACTATGACTAAATATTTTTATATTTGAATATATGATAAGATTTTACTTGATAGGAAGAGATTCTTGTTATTGGGGCCTGTTCCAAATTCCGAAAACGAGTGAAACTACCCCAAATCAAATTGACTGCTGTTCCGAATTCCGCAAATCGACAATAACTGTCGTTTTTAAATGGAAAATTAAATGTAATCGCTAATTAAGGAAATATATTAAATCCCTTAAATTGTAGTTAGCGCTGTTATATACTCGGTTATCATCGTTTGTTATTTTGTACTTTTAATGTCTGTTTAAAGTATATAAATGTTCAATTCTTTTAGAGGCAGAAGAAGAAACATGATTCCTTTATCGGAGAAATGTCGTACATTGGATATTCTTTGAAACCTGAATCATGTCACTTACTGAAGTTCAAAAGGACGCTGAAAATTCCATAACTCGTTTTTTTGTATGCTCGTCAACTTTCTGAGACTTCATGAATTACTTCGAAAATGCTTTAAGTGGGGATCACAAGGAGAGAAAGAATCGAGTCGTCGCAAGACTCGTGCTTTGATATCAATAACAATTATTGACATCATTTTACTTACATGACACTATTGAATAACATCGACAACCAGAAGAAGCCCCAAAAGTGTTGAATATTCACTGATACCCATCCTCGTCAATTGACACACGTTGATATTTCAATCTGAACCCCAACCGAATATTTAAAGGTATCTTGATTCTCGAACACTTTTGTTAAATGAGAACATAATAGAATTTTAAACATAAAAATTGTATAAATAATTGAGTTTGGCATTATATTGTAAAATTGCAATTCTTACAATACCATACATTACTACTGCATTACATAAACACTGATCTAAGTCCGCGCATTAAGCTTAAAATTAAATTTAAAAAATCTAGAAAATGTACAGCTTATAGGGTCGTAGATACTTCTTCTCCCTTTTACAGACATTGTATCGAACACAATATACCCGTTTACTTATTTTTTAAATAACCGTTAACAGTTAACCGTTAACTAAAACAAAAAAACTTTAACACAAGGGATGCCGTGGCATGGAAAATATAAGCAAATAGGTGTAAGTATTTGGAAGTCTCTAATTATAAAAAGAGGATCGCAGTTTAAACTATTCTTGGGGCCGTGAGGCTATTATCGATTTCGAAATCGATGACCAACGAATGAAAGGATTTTAACGGAATTCTAACTTAAATCTGTATTTCCTAGAAGTCCTTGAAAAGTATATTCGTATATAGTATAATGCTGCAGACGGCAGTTCGCGCTAGTGACAAAAGCAACACGAAAATGCATTCGGCACTATGCGTAAAATGCTTGAACTTCTTTTTCACTTAAAAATAACTTTATACAATAATGCCAAATAATCGAAACAAAAATAACTTAAAATAAATCGCGACTGTCTTAATTCAATTGTGGATAGCACTAAATCAAATGTCGCAAATTAAAAACTGTAATTTTAGGAATTGCAGATATATTCAATATAAAATCAGATAGGCTAGTATAAAATAAAGAAAAATTTAACAATCTTAAAAAACGCCTAACCCAAAGATCAATTTTTTTTATCATCTGGATAAAAGAAGTGGGCTGTATACTCGATAATGGAAAAAGTTTAAATTTGTTACCTAGTTTAAACAAAGTATTTTTCTGATTCTTAAAGTAAAGCAGCTTTAACACAAACACGAGCTCGTCTCACAGAGATGGCGAAAGAGTTAATTTGTTCTCAGTTCAGTGCGATAAACAAAAGATGTCTACTGAAATATTGACATCGTAGAAAGAAATTTCACCATTTTCTTTGGATATTTCATTGTGTAATAATCGAAAAAACAACAACAATTATATTTTCCAAAAACAAATTAAAATGCAAACACAATTTAAAAATTTCTCAATTTGATCAAACCTCACAGGAAATCGAAAAATATGTGTTCATAGTGTATATTAAGTTTGCAACAGGCAGATCGGGGTGTGTTAGACCCGAAGCAATTTTATACTATATACGTATATTCTTGATCAGCATCAACAGCCAAGTCGATATTGCCGTGTGCGTCCGTCCGAATGATCACCGATTTATCAACGACGGTAAAACCATGAGCACTATATTTGAAGCGTAGAATAATTTTTTTTTTTAATAACAAATATTTCCAAGCCTCCCCTGAGGGGAGTTAATCGATTCAACCGCCAACAACTCATAGTCTTATGCTAATTTAGTTTTATAATTAGATCGAAGCATTATATCATACAGTTGCGATAGGCACAATTGTTCTATATCTATAGTACTAAATCTGAATTTTATTTTTAAATATCTCAACCAAATGGATAAATATGTTGGTCTAATTTATCCACACAAAAATTGGTTTAAAGCGGATCACTGTATCACATGACTGCCATAGAAAGTATTGGTAACTACTGAGCATCAGTTCGAGTATACACGCAGTTGTAAAATTTTTTAAAATAGTTTTTTTTTATTTTACACTTAATCGCAATTAGATCGGACAAGTAGTACGGCATTAGTGTATCTTTAAATTTTATAAATATGATTTTAGATTTAGCGAATTTCTTTTGAGAAAGTTCGCTGAATAAAACCGCATTGAATCTGAGTTTCGAACTTATTTGTTAATCAAATTTTTGTACTAGATACAAGTACATTCAATTTAAACATTTGCACAATGAGTTACCCTCCATGTTCAAATGCTTACCCAATTCTCCAGGATGTTCCTGTTGTCTTTCCAACACAAACCTTTCCATCCATAACAGATCCTGATGAACTGCATTATTATTATTATTATTATTATGATTATTATTAGAATTATTATTATTATTATTATTATTATTATTATTATTATTATTATTATTATTATTATTATTATTATTATTATTATTATTATTATTATTAATATTATTATTATTATTATTATTATTATTATTATTATTATTATTATTATTATTATTATTATTATTATTAATATTATTATTATTATTATTATTATTATTATTATTATTATTATTATTAATATTATTATTAATATTATTATTATTATTATTATTATTATTATTATTATTATTATTGTTGTGATTGTGATTGTTGCTGCTGCTGTTGTTGTTGTTGTTATTAGCACTGTTGCTAATATTCTTATTGCACCCACTATGTGTACTATTGGCGGTGCCATTGCTGGCGCCACCTGTTGGTGAGCTGCTGCCAACACTGGCGCTACTCGAAGGCAACACCTCGCACATGATGGCAGCCGTGGCTGCTGTTACAGCTGTGTTGACGCTCTTGTAATCAGCCGGCGTTGACCAGCCTGTTTCTGTTGGCGATGCCGAGGAAGTGACCATGCTGCGAAGACTTCCGTTGACGCCAATGGCGCCGTTACAGCCCGTCAGACGGCAGGCGATGCTGACGGGGGCCACTGCAAATACGGCTGATGTTGCTGCTGCTGCTGCTGTTGAACCCGTATATAAAGTCCTATTGCTGATGATGGCAACTGCTGATTTTGCTGACGCTGCTGATTCACTGGACAAATGCAAATGCATTCGACGTACGCGTCGCTCTGAATTGAATTTAAAATTGCGCGGCGCCCATTTGACGATTCCGATGCTGAAATTTGTGCGGGTGTCGCTACTGTTGCCGATGTCGCCAATGTTGCCTTTCAGTTGAAAGATTAGCTTTCTTGTTCTGTTGCCCCTTATGTCAATGTTACATGCATGTATCTTACGAACTTGTTATGCTTTAGCATCCAATCACATGCACTAGCCCAAACACAATCACAAGCACATCTAATCACGCTAATCATCAGAAACAGAAAAAAAAGAATGCAAAAAACATTTAGTAGTTGCCTATTTTCAGGCGATTGTTGCTAAACACGTACATATGTGAACACTTAAAGGCATATTATGAATATCTTTTGCGATTTACTGCTGTTGCCATTGTTGCACGCATGTATGTACATACATATGCAGATCTAGGTGAATTTTAATGAAATTATCTTTGACGCGAATCTTTTTTTGCCTCCACACATTAAGTCAGCAATTAGAAACAATATCACCAAAAACTAGAACATCTATAAGTTAGACCTTTGAAGAGAAGCCAATACATTGTTTGTGTTCGATTACGTTTATGGGTTAATTATTATTTTTGTATTTTTTGATATTTCCAGCACTGTGTTTTATTAAATGGATTCGTCGAAATCCATATATGTATATGTACATACAACAAAAGTAACGTTACCGAAAGGATACCGGTACAATTCAAAATATATTTGTTGATGTATTTGATGTAGAATTTGGTGTTTTGTTTTTTATATTTAAATATATTTGATATTGATCACTCAACGGTAAAATAGAGAGAAGCAACGTGCATTGGTGGGGTTTTTATTTGTTTTTTCTTATTTTTAATTGTCAACAAACAAAACATGTAAAAAAAAAAAACAGGTGCGTCCGCGTGTCGAACCAAATTGTTACTGATACCTAACGTGGCCATCAGTGGCGACTTAACCCAGAGAACAGCCGCTAGCCGAGCCGAGCTCAGAATACAGACATCGTCATCGTCATCGACGACGCGAAGGCAACAGCAACAGCACACAACTCGCTGTTCGTGTTGCTGCTGATGTGATAAACCGTGAATAACTTACTCTCTCTCTCTCTCTCTCTCTCTCTCTCTCTCTCTCTCTCTCTCTCTCTCTCTCTCTCTCTCCCCTCCTATCTCTATCTCTATCTCTCTGTCCCTGATACTCTGTCTCTCTTTTTTTGTCCCTCCCTCTAGGTTCTTTGCTCTTTATTTGTATTCAGCAATTGCTCGCTGCACAGCTGAAGTTGCGCTTACTCTCTGCCAGCTCCTGCATGTGCTCATCAGTGCGTCGGCGTCGATGCCAGCCAATCGGCATTAAGTTGTTCGTGCATTGTGCGCATACCGTTATGTCTCAAACGAGTGCCGATTGGCGAATGAATGCGTGTGTATGAGTGTGCCTCGAAGCATACGCGTATCTGTGCATGCATGTGTGTACGTATGCGAAATGTGTACGTGTGAGATTACGAATTTGTAGGTCATGGTGGTTAAGACTTGCTGTTGCTTTTGTACCAAGGGAGTCGATTGTTGTCTACCATTGGGTGGAGCCTGCGCCAGTCTGCGTCTGTGTCTCAGTGCGACCAATTGGCCTGACTCCTCTCTTTGGCTCAAAATTCGCTCTTTGGTCTTAGCTGCGTAGTATCTCTCTATTCTATAAAAACTTTTCTGCTGCTGCTCCGGGCATCAAAAAATAAAATAAATGCTGTATATAAAAAACAAATATTCAACCTAATGCACATACAAACGTAGATACATACACACACATATACATATGTTGAAGAGTGCTCTAAGTTTTCGAAAAACCTAATTTCCCTATCAATGGTCAATTTGTACTAAGCAAATAAAAAAAAAAATTTGCCTACACTCAGGCACTGCTGTGCACTTAAGATCATAATCTAAGTACGAACTGACATAAAATTTAAAATTTCAACTGAGCATCTCTTTTGGCTACTAATTAAAAAAATAGTCCGCTTTTAAGCACACCTAATCAGAATATAGTATGTATAAGACCATGGCAAGAATATCGGAATGTTAAACAAGTCAAATTTTACAGGAGAGACTTTTTCTGGTTTCTTTCTGACTGGATTTAAACATTACTTCTAAATATCATATGTATATCACTAGTCCACCAACAAAATATCGCAGCTTTATAATAAATTTCGACTTTATTGAAAATATTTTCTAGATCATTAAATTTTGTTGTTGATATGCAAATTAAAGTACAAAAACAATGTACAGTTCGATAATACACAGAATATCATATACAGTAAGTAAATTTAGACAAACCTGGTATCAAAAACTTAATATCGTTAAAAGAAGACACGATAATTATATAATAATAATATAACTTTTTACGCTGTGCCGGTTTCCATTTTAATTTTATAATTTTTATTTATTTATTTAAAATGTATATACAAAATTTAATACAGTCTTAATATTGGAAAAATTATATTATTGGGCTAAAATATGCTTGTGTCACTAGATATATACCTCGTGTAGTGGTTATTGTTTTTTATTACAAAAGGCTATAGATTTTTTTGTGTCTTCATTTTTCTTAAAGAATTATTTAAAAAGAAATTGAGGCACAGGTGGCGTTCAGCTTGGATCGCTAACCAACAAAATACTCTGGTATTATTAAATAATTCGAACAAAATAATAATTATAAGTTTCTTTAGGCGATTTTTCGAATTAGGCAGCGCAAAGTTCAAGTTTTGATGGTAGAATAATTAATAAATGGTTACATTTTTTAAAAGTAGAATAGAGTAGCGGTAGTCATTATTCTACAATTTTAAAATGAATTAATTTATTAAAAGTAGATTCTTCAAATACATTGGGTTGAGCGGCAGACATTTGTAGCAGTTCTGCAAAATTAACTGATTTTCCAGAATATACCAAATATGCCCGGCGTTTGGCGCCTAATATATGGTGACTTCAAATGCTAATAAATAAGCATAACTGTAAAAAGCTACTTTACCTACTTATTAATAAATTGCATTATAAATCAGTCAATGACTTGCCAATAAAAAGAACATAATATTTCCGAAAATATGATTTGATATACATACGTATTATGTTATTTGTATAAAATTTTATTTGCATTTTTCGAAGTGCTGAATGGGGTAGGGGTGGTCCAAATTAAAAAAAATATGGATTAATTCTACTTTAGTCTAACTAGCGTACATAACAGATTTCACGTCTCTGAATTTATAATTAGTATATAGGCTTAATCCGCGATTCGGCCATAAGGCATTGTTTAAAATTAAATACGATAATACTTTCTACATAACGGGCTCGATCTTTCACAGACTTGAATTAAATCAAATATGTATGAATACCATCCCACAAAAATCTTATTGTAAGGTTAAGCTTTTTGTACTCAGTTTATTTTTTAATTCTGAACTTAGATATCTTTTGAGACCGTTCGTACTTAAATATCGCCTGTATGTAGGCATGGAAATTGTGATACTTTTCCGGATTGTAGAGCAAATGGTAAATATTCCAGAAATTATTCAGTTTTTGGTTAAATTAAAGATAGCACTGCGATAATAGTTATCATAAAACCGATTGGGATGCGGTTGAGCTATCCTTGCGGTCTCACTAAGGCAACAAAACAATTTTTAAAGTCTACGACAACAACAACAGTTTTGATTAATGTTGCAATAAACAAGTGGACAAACTGATAAGTAATTTGTTAGTGTGTGAGCACGCTAATATTTATAATTAAAATACCAGCAGATTCACAAATAATTTGTATATTGACTAATTGCTCCGATTTCGTATATTTACATATGAACTGTGTGGAACCAAACGTATTATAAGAAAGGCCCGCGTTACTCGTGACTAAAAACCCGCAGTTGTCCGTGCTTCACTATTGACTCAACAAATTCCATAGGTACCTCATGCTCCTATTCGATATGTTTACTAAGATTCACATATAATTTTAAATATGTAAGACACACAAAAGTCTTATGAAAATTGTTTCTATGGCTTAAACGAAACACAATTTTTTATCAGGCTTTAATTTAAATACATATACGAGTATGTAGCTAACTCCCAGTCTGGTTGTGATATTTTTGTTTTGATTGGTTTACTTCGGTCTGCTACTGTGGGAAACTTGTGGCTTATCAGACAAAAACAATAATAATAGGATATGTACTTCTGTGCAAAAATGCGCATATCACTTTACTTGCTGAGAATACTGAAGGTCAAGCTGCTGTTTAAATATGTTCCCATGCGATAGATAAACATACACGCAAACATATGTTTATTATATGTATATGCATAGTCGTAGACATACACACCAAGTTTGTGTCGACGCTGATTGTATTTTATTATAAATCATTTATAATATTGAAAAATATATTTTTATAATAATATATTATTATTATTATTATTAATTTTATTATTATTTTTATTATTATAATATATTTAATAATATCAACACCTTTTCTATGATAAAGAAAATAACTACATTAATCAGCAAGGAGATCACTTTGCTTTCCACAAAGTTATGAATCTACATATTTAAAGTCCGGTTCCTTACTCACTCACTGGCTAATAATTGTAAAGACCTAACAGGAAGACCTAGGAAGACTTCAAACGTCAGTAAGACGATTTGATAGTAGCAAATTCGACCTGGAAGTCGGTCAATAATTTTCTATTTTTTACTTTTAGGTCTGCTTACACTTTTAAATCATTTTTTGAGTATGCCATAACCGATTTGCATAATGCATTACGTTTACGGAAATCTAATGAATATATCTGTATTTTGTTTAGTCACAGTTTCAAATTTAAAACAATAGCTTGTAACTATCAATTTAGGATTAAGAAAAATATGACCCTAAGATTCTAGAGATATTAGTAAAACAAATTACTTAAGTGAGCATTACTGTTTTTGCATGTAAAGAAAGAATTAAAGTAGCAAAATTAAATATAAAGATTGACAAATTTACTAAAGTAATCGCCAGTTATTAGGCCATCGCGAATTTTTAATTATCTTGCGAGCTATGTGTAGTTATTTCATGCAGCAGCTGATATTTCTCTATTTTCGGAAAATTATTGGGGTTATTCAGCAGGTCTCTTAATTAGTAATCATTTAATTACTCGTGCTGGATTAGTAAGCAGTATTTGCCGAATACAAATCAGTTTACTACGTTTTTCAGAGTTCGTACAAAACAATTATTGTAATATCAGTTAATACTATGTAATTAAAATCTAGAAATTTTTGTTATTGTAATATTTATATAATATAACAACCTTTTGCTTAAATGGCGACAACAAAATAGTTTCTGTACTTTAATATATTTAATATTTTTTTTAATTACCGTCGATATATTTACCGTAAATAAAAAAATTAACCGTTAAAGTTCATCAAGAGACGCCTGACAAGGACAACCCCATCTAGCAAACCCGATTACAAATAAAGGTTGATTTTCAACCGATTGTCCCTATAAAAGCTATTTGTTATAGTGATTTCATTTTAACCAAATTTGGGTTTGTGAGTTCTGTTAAGAAATCATAAAGATATAAAAAAAGACAGATGCTCCTCCTATGTCAGCTATATGGTTATCCAATTTTGACCAAATACGGCCAAAGTGTGTAAGACAACAATAATTTGCCAATGTGTAAAATTTATAAAATTTTTATAAAATTCCATTTCTGCATTGGTTTTAATAAGTTAACTCTTATACAACGTATATTTAATACATGTTTGTAAAGTCGTAATAAATCTCAATCGATCAAAATTTTCGAAATTCAAAAAGTCATTGGTCTATTACTGTTGTGTTAAGCCTTGAACATATGTCAAAAATGACCAATCGGTCCTAAATGTGCATGGGAGAGTATGTAACTCTTGGGGTGCATAAGCGAAGCATGTGAGCAGTGTGACCCATAATTCCAGTGCTAAAAAACACAATTGTGAGAGAATCATTTAATATTCTTACAACAATTTGACAGTTATGTTTAAATATAAGGACTTAAGGGCGTTATTATTGGCAGGTTTTTTTTAAAAAGAGTGGCAGCCCTAGTGGAACATTGATTAATAATCGACTTACCACCACAATAAATATAACCGCTTAAATCTGAAAAATGGCCGCAGCAAGTAATAGAATTGTGTTATTTCTACATTATAATGCTTAATCACTTCTTTAATAAATTTGATTAAAAATAGAAGACAAATACAAAAATATAAAGCTCAAAAAATTGACAAAGGATTTCGAAAACTATTTTTTTGATGTTAGGGGTAAAAAGCGAGAACATCTCCGCGGGCTCTGAAAAGTTGAAGTGTACGCAGAAATGGTCAGTAGACTTCATGAAGCCAAATTCCAAATTACTCGGGAAGAAGTTAAAAGAAATAGAGTCCTGTAAAAACACATTGGTGTGTTTAGTTTATTTATCCTTAATTTTACATTTAATAATATAATGTATTTAAATTATTACAGTCAAAAAAGAATTGTTCTGTCAGGTTAGGTCACTCTCAATTTGGGTTCACTACGGCAAGCTGTCAGATTTTTCCGGTAGTTAAAAAGTAAAAGATATCTCGAATTGCAGTCCGGATAGCTTTGGCTGATTTTCTGCAGTTTCCATCGAGTGGAGCAGAGACTATTGTCATGATAAGTGAAGCTTATGAAGCAAACAAGTCCGCTAGAGCCATGGACAATGTGGTTATAGCTTCGACTTCGGAACACTGGTTGAACAACGTTACCTCGAAATCGAATTCGAGCTCATCACGAAGTGGTTCAACTTGATTGTGCCGGACAACCTCCACAGTGCTCTTGTCTCTATTACAAAAATTATGTAAGATACAACAACATTTATTTTACAATATTTTGTCCAGTCCCTTGCCAAGTCGCCGGAATCTTGCCAATAAGTTGGTTGCCTTTGCCTTTCTATTTGCAGTGAGGCTGAAAGTGTTTGGCTTCTTCATTGTTTTATAGAGCTTTAATGTCAAGATCACAATGCAAATAGAGCTTTTGCAAATCTACAAATCTTCTGATATCTAATATTGTCACGAACATTTCAAATAAAAACATAAATTCAATTAACTCGAATTAATATGTAATCAGTTAACAGGTAATATATTCCAAACCGATTATCCAAAAGCATAGCTCGCAAATAACAATTGAACGTTTTTTTCTTTATGCGCAATATCAGAGCAGAAGCGAAATTGCTCAAAAAATTCGCTCTCACTCTGAGCAAGAGTCTATTTTTCTATTTTGCATCGGCTTTCCCTTGAGTGTTGTTGTTGAGTTTTTTGTGTTGATCTCTTTAAACGATTCTCTTCTCGGAATCAATAAAATTGTCGTTCGCGAGTTGAGACTCAGTAAGTGAGTAAATGACAGAATAAGTTACTGCAAAAACTCTTTGAAACACTCTTCACATTAATTTGCTCTGTTGACAAAAAAAGGAATAATTTTTATAAAGAATATTTATTTAATTTTTACTTATGGTTAAGCTTAATTAGTAACAATGAATTTAAATTGTCTGCGCTTATAGAACTTCGACGTTCACTTAATATAAAATGTAGGGCTGAAAATGCATCACTCGCTTAACAACGTTTTGCTTCATTTCACTCAAGCAAATACTCGCACTCTAAGTGTAACAAAAGAGAAAAGAAAAAAACGATTGTAGTCCGAGCGAGAGCGAGCTAAGCGAACAGCCGATGAAGCCGTTGCTCGCGAGTTTTTTTCGCAAATACTCAGAAAAGAGACTTATTTGAAGACGACGCAAAACGCTCAACTGTTATTTGCGAGGTATGTTTTTTACAGGTTCGTATGGGTATTTTTATTTGTTAATTCCACCTGCAACTTATTTTAAAATATAAAAAACATTTATTTAAAATGCATTAAATGCAAGCTCGCTAAGCAAGCATAGAAAACGTACAATGCGTGTGTAGTACACACTGTGTACGCATACATACACAATTTTAGCGTGAGCAAAATTAATAAAAATCTTTTAAGCCGTTTTGCATCAAATATATACAACCTTATTTTACCTGTAAGATTTAACATGTGTAAAGCTACGCTGTAAAGCCCTTAAAAACACATCTCTAACCATATAGAACATATATTTAGCTTATATGGCATAGATACTGTGGGGTTGTCAATTTTAGCGGCAAATTAAGGAATACTTGCAACGAATAAGTAAATTCAATTAAATTTTGCATTTCTAAGTAAACCGTATATATACACCTAATAGGGAAATATATTGCCATATATTGAAGTTTGAATCGTCAATAGGTGCCATGAAACATTTTACCTAGAAAGTTGCATCTGAAAAAAGTTGAATGGAACACCTTAAAGTCCTGAATATTTAAAATAGAGTTCTCACAAACACCTTTACCTTTATATCTCATGAACCATGTGAGTTTGGAAAAGACTTAGTAGTCTAAAACTTGTTAGCTCAGGCTATACCTTTCGATCGGTATATAACTCAACCTGATTGAACAGTCATAGCAAATGGTCCCAAATAGGTGTATATCAATTGAGATGTGTAACTTGAGAGCCATGAGCTCATTAAGTTATCTGTAGTACTAGATAAGCTCATTTTGATGTTGTCACCACTGTTGACATATTAGCTTATTTCGGACTAGATTCAGGATATTTTAAAACTGAATAGCTTATAAAAAAAATTTAAATTGCATATTGCCATTAAACTTAAAAAAAAAAAAACATTGAAATAGTTGTTCACTCAAGTAAAAACTTCTTTTATCTGTAGATTTATGTCTAAAATTTGAATTTTATAATTTTCCTTTAGTTGATAAAATGCCAGGTGAGAAACCTGACGACCGTCAGTAGACGGTATTGTCGGTTTGAGTGGAATAAATATCGCCCTTCGCTTGTAACACAAGGAAATATTGCACGGCATTTTTGAAGATAATTTGAATCAAGTTATATGATCGGAGATCAGCATAAACTCGTAGGGGACATAAGTATATCGTCGTAAACTGCCACAACGAGTTAACTGAACAGATTTGCAAACATTGAATGTGAAGCTTCAGTCCTGAATAAATTACTTTCATCACTCCTGAACTCAATGTCGTGTTTAGCAATTATTCCTTTAAAAATGCTTAAATAAAAATTAAGCACAGAAATTGATAAGATTGAAAAAAGACAAGTTATCAGCTTATCAGGCAACAGCCAAAATCCAACACGAAACAAACAAAAAGAATTAAATTCTGTCTTTTTGTATCTTTTATTGGAGGAGCTTCGAAATTGTTTATGCATCAAGAACATACAATTCTTGAAGTAAAAAATTACTTCTTGGTTTTAAAATGATTTCAAATAAGAAAAAATTTTCATTAAATGAATAAATATACTTAAATTTCAATTTAAGACCAAATGACCGGTATTCCTAAACATTCTGACAAGTTTTTGACTTTGTCTTTTTAGCTTAATTTTACTCAGAATCTAGGGTTTGCGGGAGCTCAACACCTGGCAACACTGGCTGCCACAAGCACTAAGCTAATAACTCATAGCAAGCAAAAACGGAAAACATTACCCTTAAGACGTTATTACTTATTGTTAAAGACCATAAAAATGAATGCAATCCGTTGCTTGGCAAATGATAAATATTAATTTTTGTGTTACAAACCACCTTCAATAACCGTGTTGAGTTATCGATGATAGGCAGTGCTGCCACAAAGATAGATGATAAGCCAGGGCTGACTTTGGTAATCATATATTACCATAAAATAAGTTTATTGATTAATTATAATGTATTGAAATTGTGTTAAATGAACATTGTATATTTTGAGTGTTGAAGCTTGCTGCGCGCCATCCAGAAGACTGTTGAGTTCTAGCGGTGGAAGACGCTTCAAATATGCATCGATAAACATATCGATACATACGATGTGGTACGGGCGTCCGTTATGTTATATCACTAAGCAAATAACCTATCGAGAACTCATTTCATACAAGCAAAAGTGGCCAAGCAAATGCCTCGACATTGGGTCCACGGGAAATTTTTGCCGTGGACGCAATGTCAGAGGGAAATTATTTTGACTTTCAGTTCAGTCGGCTGCCAGAGCTCGTTGCTTGCTCAGTACGCAAAACACAAAACATGCGCACTGTGAAATACCCTTGACGCTTACTACCTTTATGTAATTAGTATTTTTTATGAAAACACGCCAAAAATTAAATAAATTTATAATTAATGATAATAAAATTAATTAAATATGTTGTTTTATGAATGTTACATATTTTTTAAGGGTGAAAAATCTTGATATTTTTTTTTACTTCAGGGTATTTTAGTTTACATACAAAATTTAAAAAGTAGCATCGAATTTACAAAGCAATGTTGCCAATTCTCAGATGAGCCCATACATATGAACAAACTTATTGTAAGATTCACGCATACATGCATGCTTGACTATATGTGTCTCCGTCTGACTACTCAAGAACATGTATGTGGAAAGAGGGCGAGAGATGAATATTGCCATTATGCATGGCTTCTCGACGTAGAGTTTTCTTTCAATTCACACATGCATACAATAATATGCGAGTATGTGCATGCGTGTATATCTTAGACGCATTTTAGCCACGACCTATCTCAATGATAAGTGATAGTGATTGGTTACAAGAATAAGCTGATGCAAGATAATTAATTAAAATATATTAATAAATATAAGCAATTGGAGTTCGGTGTATTTTCTTGTGTTTGTCTACCTGTGCCTACACCTTTGAAACACCAGATTTTTAATATACATATTTAATTTTCATTTTCGATTTTATTTGCGGCTGATTATTATTTAATATAATAATAATATTTATCTGTATATTTCTAAAACATATACATACATACATATATTAATAAGTGCAGTTCTGTTTGCTTTTGCTTCTGTGGGTGCAGCTACAAATATACTTAAGTTTAGCTTAAATTAATTTTTGATTAGAATTACAGATAGTGCAGAGTCGATGTTGGTCACAACTTTATTATTCCATTTTATTTGAAAATTTAAAACAAATTTTTGATTGGGAAAGAGGCTGTTTTAGTGTTTGATGAAATGAAAATAAAACCAGGTCTTTAATATAATTCCTTTCTTGACGAAATTGAATTGAAAACAATGGTTGTGCACTATCTATAATTCTATTATTTGCTTAGTGGTTGGGACCTGAATATGGTGGTTCCAAAGGTTGTCGAACAGAATCAGTTCGCAACATTACGTGTGTGCAATCATTCATATGTTTTAGAACAAACATACTTTTGCTACTTCATAAATTATGTGCTGAGGTAACAGGTCGAACGGAGCGCATGTGTTCTCTGAACTTTTCTATGAAATCCTTCGGATGAACAGGTTTGGAGATGCCATCATAAAATTCGATTGGTAGCCGAATGTATGAACCATAGACCATCTCGACAGTTGAAGTTCCAAGATCTTCTTTGAGGCAAGTTCGGAGTCCAAGCAAAACGATTGGTAGTAGTTGGATCCAATGCGTTTCTGTCGAACACATTAAAGCAGCTTTGAACGATCGATGCCATCTTTCAATCATTCCGTTTGGTTGAGGATGGTAGGCTGTAGTGTGTATTCGTTTGCTGCCCACCAAATCGAACAATGCTCCGAACAGAGCAGACTCGAACTGTGATCCTTGCTCTGTTGTTATTGTTTTAGGACAACCAAAACGGGCGATCCAGTTTGACCAGAATAGCGAAACCACTGTAACGGCTGACATGTCTTTCATTGGAACAGCTTCTTGCCATCTGGGGAAGCGGTCGATCATCGTCAAACAGTAGCGATATCCATTTACTTCTGGCATTATCAATATATCCAGATGCACATACTATATTCATAGCGGTTGTCAGGCATGTCAATCTTTCCGGGAGCATTGTGTTGTAACGGTGGATTTTAGCTCGTTGGCATGGCTAACAATTTCGAGCCCACACTGTTACGTTCTTCTTCATAGCTGGCCATACGTAGCTGCGTCGAATTTGTTGTATTGCGACTCTGCTACTAGGATGCGAAGCTCCATGGATTGACGCAAATACCTTGCAACGCAAAGCTTGGGGGATGTATGGGCTGAGGGATCCAGTAGAGACATCACAGTAAATGAGAATGTCATTCCCAAAATTAATGGACTGTATTTTCAGGCTTGAAGTGCCTTGTATCAGCTGTTCCAGTTCTTTATCATTTATTTGTGGCTTGGCAATGTCATCCATGGAAATTGAGGCAGGCATAGAAATGGCAATTAGACGAGATAAAGCATCTGCTACTATATTGTCGGAGCCAGCTACGTGTATTATGTTCGTTGTGAATTGTGAAATATAATCCAAGTGGCGCAGCTGTCGGTGTGATGCTTTCTCCGGTTTTTGTGAAAAGCGTATATAAGTGGCTTGTGATCTGTTTTAATCACCAAAGTTTGTGCCTCTAACGTATGCTTAAAAAAACGGATGGAGTCGTATACAGCTAGCAGTTTTTGTCATTAGTGCTATAATTCTTCTCAGTTTGTGAAAGTTTTCGAGAGAAGAATCCGACGGCTTCCAGATGCCGATGAGTTGCTGCTCCAGGGCCGCACCTATTGCTGAGTCAGATGCATCGCAAATAAGGCTAAGTGCAGCGTTAGGTGCAGGATGTGCTACAGCTGCTGCATTGGCTAATGATCGTTTGCAAGCCTCAAATGCATTTGCAATTTCTTCTGTCCATTCGATTTGTTTTTATCATTTTTTTCCATTCCTCTACAAATTTCACTCAAAGGTGATTGTATGGCTGAAGCGTGGCGAATGCATCTGCAATAATAGTTGACAATGCCAAGAAATCGTTCAAGCTCGCAAACTCTAACTGGTCGCATATAGTTTAGGATGGTTTTGACTCGATTTTTGGGCGGTCGTATTCCTTTTCCGCCTATGGTGTAGCCTAAAAAGGTGACTTCGGATTTGGCAACTTGGCATTTGTCTGGGTTGATGCTTAAGCCATTCTGCTGAAGTATGGACAGAACTGTTCTTAAATGCTTTTCGTGCTCGTCTGGTGTTGTGGACATAATTAATATGTCATCGATGTAGCAGTAGACGAAGTCTATGTTTGTGTTGCGTTCTTTAAGCCAAATGGCATATAAAGGAATTCGATGAGCCCGAATGGTGTACAAACAGCAGTTTTTTGTATATCCTCTTGTGCCATGGGAATTTGGTAATAGGCTCGAACCAAATCAAGAGTTGTGAATATGGTTTTGCAGTGCAACTTTTCAACAAAATCCTGAACATGTGCGACGGGATAGCGATCCGGCACGGTTATTGCAAGCTCGCCAGCCACCGTTTCGTTTGGGTACCATGTGCAATGGACTTGCCCAGCAGCTTTTGGAAGGTCGACAGATGCCTTAATCGAGTAAGAAGTTTACTTCATCTTTTGCAGTTTTAAACTTATCACCTGTGAGTCGTCTGGGTCGATCTGCAATTGGTTTGCCATTTGTTTCGATATTGTGAATTACACTATGTGTTATACTTGCGGAGCTGTGTTTTAGAGGTACCGTTGTTACGCTAGCAAACTGCCTGAGAAGGCCACGAAAGTCATTCTTGCCGTTTAAAATTGAGACAGTCTTCGTCGTTGCTTTGATTAGTGCGGTAGTGATTTGATCTTGTGTTATTGGGTCAATGAGTTGTTTCGCTTTGAGGTCGATGAGCACATTGTAATTGGAGAGAAAATCGGCTCCTATGATGAGTGATTGCACATCAGCGATAATGAATGACCAACTAAGTGAGCGACGCAGGCCTAAATCGAGGGCCAGGACGTGCTTTCCATAAGTGTATATTGTTGACTGATTTGCAGCGTAAAGATTGAGGTTGTTCCGTGAAGTTTTATAACTAACTGAGAAGCGCGGTATAACTAATACTACACACACAGAGTCGATAAGGAAGGTTGTTTTCGAGTTGCGGTCGAAAACGTGTAGGCGAGGTTCTAATGAAGAGGCTTCTGTGTCATTCATAGAGGCACAAGCCATTTTGCTGGTTGTCAAACAGTTGCCGCCAACCAGCGAAGTCGGCAGCGGCTTCAGTTTGTTGAATTCGACTTCAAACAACCTGCTACACATCTGCGTGCCTTAGCTCCAAACTTCTTGTGATACCAGCAAATCTCAGGTTACTCGGCTCCGCTGTTGGTGCGTGAATTGGACACTGCATTATTGATACTCTTCATTTCTATTTGCAGCTTATGGACAGAATCGAGCAACATCTGTATAGGCGAGATTATGTCTGCAACTTTTCCGATCGGTTCACAGCGTCCACATTAACAAAGCGTGGCATTGTTTGTTGTTTTTTGACCGCTCCACAGTTAAAATTAGTGTCCATTGAATTAATCATGGTCTCGGCAGTTTTGGCGAGATCCTTGAGGTTATTTTCCTTTGAAACAGAGAGGAACGGACGGAATGCGGCATTTGGCGCATGAACAATGCACGTACTGTGGGTTCGTTACCAGCGTCTGGTGCTAAGCTTTTCATGCGAGCCAAAATTTCAGTTGGTTTGAGACCGGTGTATTCTAGCCCATTAAGTAAACATTGTAGTTTACTGAGTAACCTTTTTTAAATTTTTATAGCGGTCTTATTGTTCAAATGTCGATATTATACACTCAGCTACTCGTACCAAATCATCTTCTAGGTTAATGGTGATCAAGTCAAATTTGTCAATATCGTTTATTATGCCGCTGAGTCTAAACGAACTTTCAATTTGAAAGAACCAAAATTCTGGATTTGCTTTATTGAATTTTGACACGTTGACACGTTGTAGGTTATGGCGAGAGCTCGACTGCTGCTGAGCAATGAACGAATTAACATGCTCCATGTTGCTTTCCAATGTTGCAATTTTTTGATCAGGTGTTGATGTGTTAATTATTTGGTTGAAATCTACTTCCATTTCATCGGATATAGGATTTGCAGATCTTAAATTGTAATGCGCCATTTGTAGTGTATGTCGTGTAATTATATTTCGTCGATCTTGTAAAATTTAATCAAATTCAATCACGTCGGCGTCACAACTTTGGTAATCATATATTACCATAAAATAAGTTTATTGATTAATTATATATGTATTGAACTTGTGTTAAATGAACATTGTATATTTTGACTGTTGAAGCTTGCTGCGCGCCATCCAGAAGACTGTTGAGTTCTAGCGGTGGAAGACGCTTCAAATATGTATCGATAAACATATCGATACATACGATGTGGTACAGGCGTCTATATAACAGGGTGTTGCCACAGTACGGTGTTACTAGCGCCACCCATCGACTGGCTGCAATAACTTGTCGCTTTGGACAATCGCAAACTTATAATAGGTGAAAAGATTTAAAAGTTTGTTTATAATAAAAACTCTAAAATGCTAAATTTTTTTTTATGATTTGGTTGCATTATTGCTTTTCCTATAATAGATAGTATCCTGTGTCTCTATATAACTAGGTGGCTTCGCCTTATATCGGTCAGTCAGTTAGTTCGATAAAGAGATTTATACGTGAAGATTTCGAATCTGGTCCCGGGGTAAGATCAAGACTGCAACCCTGTGCCGACATAATTGTAATAAAGTTAACCAGGTATTATCTTCCAAAGTCTAACCAAAAAGATATTTGCCTGATTATTACATATTAAAACATATTGAAAACTGCTTGATTCACTTGCTGTGGTACAGCTAAGTGGGAGGATAATTTAAAAATAAATTAAGTATACTTGACAGTGAAAAAAAGCCGTGAGCACAGATAAACAGAAGCTGTTCGACACACTAGATTTTATATATTTGCACTGCATTTAAATTTGGATTAATTGTTCAATAATAACTAGACGTGGCCGTGAGTCTCTTTTTTTTAATTCATTTTTTAAAAAATAAACGAGCCCGCGCGACATTTATTGCACGACCCGACACGAGATTCTGGAAACAGTTTTTCTTTTTATTTTAACAATGTTCAATGTTTATTTAGGCTCGGCATATTGCGTTCGATACAATGTATGTAACATGACGGCCCAGGTATCCTTGACCCTATGAAGTACATATATTCTTGATCAGCAGATTTCTTGTAAATTCGTTGATAATATTAAATATGATTAATTAAAGCAAAAGTCTATTTGTTAGTAAATTTATTTATTTATTGCCATTGTATTTAAGTGTAGGATTTAAATTATAAACATTTCTGTTAGGATTTAAAATAATTGAGAAGTATCATTTTTATTTATAAGTTGTCTGACATTTATATATTTTAAATTATTTTACTAATATTGTAGCATTATAACTATAAACTTCTAGGCATTATACCTTTTTAAAATGTGTACATATGCGTACATATGTATTATGTGTTACTCGAATACATTATTTTCAGCAGGCAATAATACCGGAACCATCAGGTACCTACTGACACCGAAACGATATTTTGTCGGTATTAATGCCTGGATTAAAGCTGGAGATTTTCTGGTTAAAAACACCGATGGTTAAAAAATCAATGTTCGAAAATCGATATATTGCCTTTGTATATGTCATTTTAAAATTAATAACATAAGCCAATATGTTACGTGTTCCTCCTTTAAAATAATGTCAGTGTCCCTCCAAATTAATATTAGGAAAGAGTGTAATTTTAAGATAATTTATTTAAGTAAATAAGCATATAATAATTTTGACCCTAACAAATGTATGACTCAAAAAAACCAAGTCAGTTTTCAAAAATTGTCGGTGATCGAACTGTTAGAATTGAAATATTCCATTATTTTATTTAATAGATGTTGCTCCAACTCAATTCCATTGGGCCCAATTCGTACACATTTGAGCCTAATGATGCATATGGTTGCTAATATTTTAAAAAACATCCATTTCAATATTATTTCAGTATAAGAAAAATATCATAAATATGACATAAATATCTAGGCGGGAATAAACTTTTTTTCGTGTTTCCACTTAAAAGAAGTTGCGTTCACGATAATGCTTGCGCTTGAATACACTGTTATCAGTTTTGTTTAAATATAATTTTGTTTTCATGTTTACCAAGTAATCGACAGCAATGACAAAAACCACGACATATCATTGACATTATGGTATAAAAAATATCAGCCAGAAATAAATCATAATAAAAATAAATCGTTTGATATATAAATGATATTTAGGCAGCCCCAATGTGACATCCTATGCTTTAGACGGGTTCAAATTGATTCATATTGTGGATGTAGCATATTTAATAAATTTTCAAGGATTTTTTATGATTGAAATTATTAGATTAACTTATACAATTACATATTATTAAAAGAGATAAGATAAACCAACACAGTTTTACGATCAGCCGTTTAAAGTTTAAATTCCTAGTACCCGCTTTATGAGTTGAAAAATGTATTTTTGTTAAATTTTTTTAATATTATTGGCATATATTTAATGTTTTCTCGATCTTAATAAGGTATACAAACCAAGAACTATGGCTTCTTGGAGAAAACATCTGTAAACTGAGCGTAGATTACGAATTTGGGTTACCAGTTATTTTAAGGGAAAACAAATCGACGGCCTTTACTATACATATGTATATAAACTGGCAAAGAACAAAGATTTGTATGTATGAATGTGAAAAGTGTAGAAAACGTACATTACATATGCGGCATGTTGATTATTATTGTTTTTATATATTGTTAGTTTATTTCATATTCATTTTGAACAAAAAAAAATAATTAAGAAAATAATAGTAAATATGCACAAGTGTATAAAATCATGGTATTTAGATCAATTTAATGTAGAATATATTGTTTCAAAGCAATGGAAAACTCACCATCGAAAACAAGTAATAATAATTAAATTGAAAAGGACAATTATTATTATTTTTTTTATCAGTACTGCTTATTATTTTAAAGTAATACCTTTTTTAATTGTGATCGTTTGGTAATCTGTTTTCCGTATGTACTATGTATTTGCGGTAATTAGGAATTGAGTAGTTTGTCTTATTTTGCCATTAAATATTTAAGAATTTGTTACTTTAGAAACATAAGTATGCTGTTATAAAATCAAAAATATAACATTTAAAGGCGAACACATTAAGTTCATGGTTGACTTGTGATTGCATAATATTTTCAATTGAATTATGAAAATGCAACTATTTAAATAAGAGATACATTTGTATGTATGCATGTCCATGTACGTATGTACATAAAAGAGGACATCTCGAATTAATCATACATACATATTTATACAATAGAAGCGTCTGCATTATCTATTAAACTTTTTTATAATTTCCGTCAGCTTAGAACTTTCAGCAGACTTTTTATTAGGAGCTTTAAGTACTTTTGTTAATAAGTGTTAGACAATTTCTTAACATTTTCAAGTAACATACCAATATACTATATTCTATTGATTTTGCTTTAAAATGTAAAGAAAAAAATTTAAAATCAATAGGTATACATATAATGTAAATTAGAGATGGACACGGCCTGCATGCATGTAATCAGCAGTTTGAATTCATTAAAATAAACGCGCAACGAATAGAGTGAAATCAGTTGAAGTTTGAACTCTGGGCGTATTAAGCGGGCAGCTGGCTCCACCCCCCGCCCCGCCCTTTCCCATGCACTTATAAAGGACCAAAAGATTTAAATTACATTTTTCGATGCCTAAAGAGTCAAAAGAGAAATTATTAACGTTGTCAGCGATAGTTCTTGGTGTATATTATTGTAAATGTATTCGTTAATTGATAGGGCAGCGTGAAATTGTGCAGCGGATAGGTTAAGTATTTGTAGTAGACACTTATGAAATCAAATTGTTGCAATGGACATCAAAAATAGTTCAGTCGTAATTATTAAAAGAGCAGTGTAAATAATTGATTGACAGAACTCCGATTATAAGGCCGGTTCCGATTATCACTTGCTATTTTATAGGATTTGGACTGTTTGGACTACATAGGGTTTGTTAAACATAAATCAGAAAAATGACCGGTACACAAGCAATAGGTTTAAATTTGGTCAACAATGATTAATAAAATATAAAAAACAACGAAAAATAAAATAACTGAGCACATAAATAAAATAAATTTAAATGTAGTTTTATAATATTAACGGAGAACCATCGTAATACTTTAAAATATGTGATATAATGTGTAACTGTGTGGGCCTTCGCCAACTCAAAGCAAATAAATAATTTTTATTCAAGCTCCTCAGCTTTGCAAATTTTATGAAATTTAGTTCCATTTTCTGTCGGCGACTGATTTCGTTCCTTTCGTTGCTCTCGGGTGTACGCTCCCTGATAGTTTTTGTATTTGCTCTGTTCTAATAGGAAATTTTGACAGATAATGTATCATGATATCTATGCATGGATCAGAAAAACAGAATGCTGCTTTGATCTGATTCTGTCACTTTCAGTTGCTTTCATATAGAAACTATAGTACAAGTAGGCAGTGGCAGAGAAATGCATTAGAGCCTCCACCAGGAAGTAGCATTTGGGTTATACTTAATCAGGGAGCATGCTATCCGATTAATGCGCCCATTTATAAATCATACAGCTGATATGCAAGCGTGCGGGACTGTACCCGTCACTGCCCTAGAGTTAACGTTAGCTGACTGCGTTCCGATAAACGTCCCCATCACTGATGTAAATACATATGATATGCATTTAAATTTGTGCTTATGCTGCAAACAGCGGGTGGACATATCGTAAGGCAATTATAATTGGCACGTTTGTTAGTTATTATATTTAGATACATATGTTCGGAAATTCCATTAAGTGCGTAAATTGCTTTAGGTAATTTACTAAACATATTACAATTTTAGTTAGAGATTGTTGACTGGGTTAAGAGTCAGTTAACGGAACCACACAAAAAATCTTTTTTTTAAGCAATTATGTATGATAAATACTTTCGAGTGTAAGTATATATACCCTTTTCCGAAGCGCAATTTTGCACTTGTATTTAGTCGATTATTTGGAAAATATATGACTCGAATTATGGATCATCCGCCTACCACTTTCGTGCTGGCGGAGACAACTGCTTTTCATCCTGGTAGACACTACGGTGTATTTCCACATAATCATTTTGAGTTTGGGTCAGGATGCGTTGCTCACTGGGCTGGCCTCGCACAATCTGTGATGGGTACAAAATATATATAAAAAGAAGAAGAAGAATATTTAAGCAAACTTTATGATCAATAGTCTGACGGATTTACCTGACGCACACGATGAGCTCGGGGCGTACCTTCCGGCGATGAGATCTCAACCGCGTCAGGGACAGTCCAGTGCTCGGTGAACTCGCTGGCGGAGCGAGCAAGCGATGGATGACTGATAGATCGATGAAAGGAGCGCCTATCTTCGTCATCGTCATACTGCATGCGGTAATATGAGCTGGCGTCACTTACATTATCCAAATGATCCGGCTGAAGTCTCCCAAAGTCCACGGTCACCTCAGACATTGAACGAAAATCATTGTTATCCGTTTGGTATGAGGTGCGTGAGCTTCGACGTGATCGTTGCATGCTGAAAGGTCCAAGTCCAGACCCGACACCAGGTCCTTCATGTAGCGGCATCGTTGAATCGTTGCGTATGGTGCGTACGCTCGACCCACCATCGCTGTCGTATTCGTAAAGCGTGGGCAACGAGCTGCGCCTGGAACGAGTATCCCAAGGCTGCGGTACTGCTTTCTTGCCACGTTTGGGTGCACGCATCTCTACGTCTGTATCTTCGTCAGTGGGTGATGCAAGAATCCGTATTATAACATCCCAGGTCTGAGGTTCAAACATTCGCTCATAGCGGGTGTCTTGACGAATGCGTTCGAAGTCCTCGCGAACCACCGCTTCGGTTAGCATTGTGCGCAGAGAAGACTGCGTGGTGATGATTTCCTTCCACTTGGCCCTATCGTCATAGCTGATGTTATGAACAGAGCTGGCGTCGTCAACTATATCGGACATCTCTGGCTCCTCCAAAATTCGTATGAGTACATTCCAGTTGGGCACATCCTTATCTTGCGGTGGAACCTCGATTGGCTTCATATTTCCTACTAGTTCTGGACTGGTCAACTTAAGCTTGTTATCTCGAATCTGTGACGGCGGCTCAGCTGGTGGTAAACTCAACTCCATGCGCTCCAGTTTGGGTGTCAGTGTAAGGCCTGAGGCGCTAGAAATATCCGAAAAGTTCTCCCATTGCTGTTGCTCGCGTTCGCTCGGATACTTGCGCACTCTAACATCAAATTTGGGGTCTACCACTTCCACTTCCGAAGGAGGCGTTGGCAATGGAGCCTTCGGTTTACTCTTGTACTCAGTGACAAGTCGTTTATGGCTTTCAATGTCTTCAATGGTCTTCTTCTCAGTAACTGTGCGTAAATAGACATCATCAACGGTGTGTGAAGTCACTGACAGCTGTTTACTCAAAACTATCGGTTTCGCTGGCTCATACTCGTTCTCGTAGTAGTGCATTGTGTCTAACGCACCGTTTATTGCATGGATATGATTGTCGGGGGCCTCGGACGACAAGTCTGTAATTTCGCTAGGCGCCGGTCCGTCAGTATAGTCAGACCAGGTTTCTGGACGTCCGTCCACTACCTCATGATGTGTGCGAGTGTACACAGAGAACTTGGGTTCGGCTACAATTGGAAGTTGCTGCGAATTTGGAGCGTGTGGCGTCGGATGCAACTCTGGAGCATATGTAAATTGTGACTGCATGGTCTCCACTTTGGGCGGCAACGAATCCATAGTCATTACACTCTCTCGGTCTTCATACGCCTCCATAATGGTCGACAAGTTGTTTCGATCGGGCCGTACAGTGCTCACGCTCTCCGTGTCGGAGGTAACTGGTGATGGAATCGGCAGCGGAGTCTTTTTCACACGCACCTGAACGTCGAATTTGGGCGAATTAGTCACTAACTCCTGTATTGGTGAGTTATGTCGTATAACGGTGGTCATAACCGAGTTGGCTGCTGGTATTTCCTGAGTAGGTGCATAGTGGTCACTGTAAATGCTTGAGGTCTCTTGAATGAAGGCGCGATTTTCAAAGCTACCCGCTGAACTGAATGGCAATGATCGAGTGTCAATCTCTTCAATCTCCGAATGTGATTCACTTGGATAATCCGATGGTATCAGTGCACCTTCGCTACCAGAAGAGCTGTATACGGCCTGGAGTGCAGCATGGGCTCGCGGTATTTTTACACCCTCAAACGCGCTGATGTTGCCAACGCTGCTGCCACTCAATTTGGTTATCTCCGATCCGCTACCCATACTCATGGGTAGGCGACGCACCACTGGAATGGGTCGGCTACGAAGGCAGTAATAGGAGACGGCGAGACCCAACAGAAGAAGTGTAAGAAACATAATAGCACAGATGATCATTAGTATCTGAATACTCTTCAGTGGGGGCTGGAGCACAGCACTCGTAGCAATAGGATTCAATCTGCCAAAATATAAGTAATGGTAGTAATAAGAAGCGTAAATGAAACATGAAGGATTCTGAGTCGCTTTCTCACTACATACATAGGGGCTGGCAGTGCTGGCGGCAGTGAAGGTACAGGCGGCGGATAGCGGCAAACTATCGTGATGATCTCATCGCCATCCATCTCCAAATTGGCATGGAAGCGCACAATAATGTTGTTGGTAAACACACGCGTGGGATTCTTTCAAGACATAAATTAATTCAGAACATCACTAATTTGAAGTATACAGGTCAAGTGTATATCACTTTATTTTGATGCAGACATTCTCCGGCTTATACATTTGTTTTTAAACTCAATGATAAAAAATACCATTTATGAAATCCTCAAAACAGGAAATTTAATCCGAAAAGACCTAATAAAATAGAACTTACTTGTATAGTACCACATCCCTTAAGAGGCAACTCCAGACGATAGCTAAATGCACCCTTGCCGCTTACGCGACAGGCACTGCTGCGATCGTAGTCGGCTTGAATGATGCCGTGGAACGGATCGTTGAATTTTAGATCAACCTGTGGTCAACAAACAGTTAGTATGGATATGAATTTATGTCATCCATCGTTCCATTTACTCACTTGCATTGAGCCAGCTGCGCAGTTAAGAGCAGCCTTCGTGCGATTTAGAAATATCAAGGGACTAATGTCATCGAGCTTGGTTACCTATAAGAACGTTGGAGAATACAGATTAATGAGACACTTAACTCTGCCGGTTTTTTTTAGCTTAATATTATAATAATGATTTTAAAAAAAGGTTCTGGTAAATCCGCCATCGACCACATTTTCTCACAGCACCATATCATTCGAAGTTAAATGACAACCACATCGTCGTCCTTTTGTCGATTATAAGGCTGATTTCGATATCCCACGGTGCGATCGCCTATATGCAATCCAATACTAGCACTGCTGTGACTCATAGCAATACAGTCAGCAGAGACGTGCGCACGACAGCAACGCTTGGAAGGAAATTGTGCATCGAGCTTTGTCCCAATCGGAGATACATATGTAAATATATGCATTTACAACGCACATATGTACAGACCAGGTGTACTGTAAAAGTGACCGCTCACCTTCCCATCTAGTGTTGCCTCTTCTGGCAGTCCGTTTGTGGAGTAGTTGCCGCTATCGCCATGTTGCACGTAATTGGATTGAGCTGATGCTTGGTCGCTACATATCAGCAAGAGGAGAACAGTGAGATTTATACAGCGCATGCTGCTGGCCAATTTTGACCATAGGATCGACTTCATTCTTTTTTAAATATTTCTGTAAATAAGAATATAGCTTTGTAATACATTATATTAATATTTTTAGTATTAGCCACGTGGCCTTAAAAGGATTTTTATTTAAGACCAAATTTTTAATATGAATGACCTTGATATTAAAGGTTGGTCTTCTTTATCAGTGTAGAAGCAAGTTAAAGGTTCGATCTGTATCAAAAGTCTATACTAAGAGAAAGTATTTGATCAGCAAGAAAGCTGTTTTTTACGATCCTGAAGGCCGCTTCAATGTTACAGTTTTTATACTACACATACATTTTATTCTGCCGAGCTGTGAAACAATCACTATTGAAGTGGCTGCCTGCCTACCTAGCCAGCCAACCTAGACGATTAAGTTAAAGGTTAACTATAAACATAATACACAGAACTATTAATGAAATAAAATACTTCCAAACCCCTAAAACTTCTGAGCCTAACTCAAAATTGCGGAAACGATAATATATTACGTCATATTCTTCTCCTCGATCGGCCTACATTTGTGTGGCGCCTCCATAACTCTGATAAAAAATAAATGGTGAATTCAATTGGGGATGATAAACTGTCATCAGAACTACACAAAATATTTAGACAACCGTTTTGATATATATACAATAGAAAATCGAATAATAATGCAACCCTAATTTTGTAAATGTTAGTTATTAACATATTTTAGTGACTCAACATATTTTTGAATTTAAAACCAGAGAATCAAAGCGAGTGTCATTGCTATATCGACAGGACTGTTGATGCTGATCAAAAATACCTAATTTTTAAGTAACGGGTATAAAAATCATGCTTTACTTAGACAGTGTATGATCGAATCAGAAAAATATATTTATTAGCTTTCAGATAAAAATTGCAACTAGTTTTTAAGCTTTTATGTATGAATTTTTGACATTAAAATACGAGGTAAAATTTTAAAACATTTTGTTTTCTATTTTATTTATGTGTACGTGTACATAGTTGCATTAATTACGCGTTTAAAATGTGATTCATTAAAATCAATGGAGACACGGTGATATAATATTATGTTGTATCTAGGGATGTTTGTGCTTCTTGTTTGTGCTATCTTAATAAATCTCACAGAATATCAATTTGTTGTTTTCTTAAACATTTTGACCATATTTGTTTACTATATAATATAGCTGCCATTGGAGTTATCGGTTGAAAATGTGCCCTAAGTATGAAAAGTGCATTTGTGTTCAAGATATATCAACTAATCTCACAATATATGTACATGTAAATGTGTAATATACCCTGGCCAAATTTATTGCTTACACATCTTCACCAATATTGGCTCAAATCGGACTGCTATATCATATTGCTTCCGAAGGAATGTATTTTATTTGCTCAGTAGTTCTACTGTGTTAATACAACATTAAAATTACATGTCTGACTTAATACAACATTACTTTTTCTGTAAACTGTTGCTACCACCAAGTAAACGCTGTATACGCTAGATTTGACGAAGGGAAAGCTGTTTTGACAACACTGCTGATATATATTTTTTTGTTACTGATCGTAGCTGCAACTGCATTATCTAAATTGCAAGAAACTTTTCTAACTATTTAATTAAAATTACAAAGGTCAGGTGCGCAGTCGCGAATGAATAGATCGCTTGAGAATTTTAAAATTGGCCCTTTTAGCGAACTAAGAAGCCCATTAAACTGTTAGTTTCCACTTGCCACCTGCCCTCAGTCAACGACCTGTGGCCCAAATAGTTGGCGTACACGCAAAAATCAGCTGAACAAGAACAACAAAGAATAGATACAAAAGCCCAAATATTAGAATGAGGTTTCTCTCCATTCAAGAGTCGTTGTTAAATAAAAGCAACAATGAACCCGTAATCAGCATTTCATCGGTTTCATTAGCTACATATGTGACTGTCATTTCACATACATTCAAAGGTTGAGCTAAGAAATCGACATACTCGTATGTCTGTATACTATATGCACATTGTACAAGATGATCTAGCTAGAAATGGTTGAATAGGATTGATTTGACTGGATTTCATGATGATGGATGTTTAATCTGTTTTGGTGATCGCAGCAATTTTATATTATTACATATGAATTATGAGGGTCAAACTGAAGTGTATACTCGAATGAAATAAACGAAAAAGTAGTTCACATGATATGTGTAAGCTATATACCATATATTAATTTTGATTTCTTCACTATCGAATAATATTCGCTTAATTCGCTTTAGTGGTAGTTTAAGTAACTTAGCGACTTATACACAAATGGCAAATTTAATTCGAAATGCATAAGTAGATTTGCAGAAACGCAATCAAATTGTAAAACGTATATATAAAAACCTACACCTATATAGATACACATTACCAATAACACAACTCCTACGATAATTTGGCCATATTTGTCAAATGCCTTGGGCAGTCAGAAAACAGCTGCAATGCAAGAAAACGAAGTCGGAAACACAATCTGAGAGGTTGACTGTTGACTTGGCTTGCTTGAGTCTTAAATTCTACTTGATTTGAGCAATTTTGTCGAAACAAGTTTCAGCCAACAAGCATTCAATACAAGCACACAGATATGTCTGGAAATGCTCTTGGGAGAGCGAAGAGATTAAGGTATGTATTCGAGTTGAGCCTCTCAGATTGGCTTAGGACCAGTGAAGTCATAACAATACACGTTACACAAGTATATATATATATATATATATATATATATATATATATATATATATATAAATAGATAGATAGATCACAATTACACGCATTAACATCGATTCGAGAGCATATTCAAAGAATGATCATGTTCAATTTGCTCAAGTTAATTGGTGCAGACTTTAATTAGTCAGAGATTTATTTTGAAACTCTTTGAAGGTTATTTAAACAAGTTTAGCGAGTTTTAAATCAGTACAAATAAAAACGTTGATTAGAAATGCTATTTTTTATATTTTGGCAACATACTTACTTATCTACAGGATATATTACCACAATCTGTGAAAATTGTTAAGATAACTCTAAAAACAACTAAGTTTTTTCGGTACAAGTGAACTATCGACCGATCGCTTCCAGAACCCCTATTTGATCTAGTAATTCAATCCGGTCGATTTGTCGAATGAATATTATATTATTAATCAGTTGCAGAGTAGAGATATCATGAACAAAAGCTACTCAAAAGCAACTCTGGAACTTGGCACGCTTATTAAAACAGATCGTCGATGACATCTCTGGTATAACTAGCGGGAACTTTTTATTAACGGTTTAATAAGATAAAAATAGTTGTGTTTGACAAAAACTAAAAGTAAATGTTAAGATAATAAGCTTTTAGGTATGTACAATATACATACACTTTGACACGATTTCGTGGAACCATTTTGGGGAAAAGGAAGTAAATTTTGAAAATCCATTTGAGATCGTGCTTTATGGCAAATCCAGGCTGTTAGATAAGATGCGTTTCTGATTTTTAACCATGCAATTAAAACAAAACTTAGCTTGAAATATAGTGGGTCACACAAGTTGTTATTCTTTGAACTGAGCTTGTGTTGCTCTTTTAGACAATCGTAGTGAGTCTCTCACAGTCGAGATCGCTCGACTGTAGTCTTTCCTACTGGTTTCATACATTTGATCACTACAAGTCTTGGTACAGTTCAATCCCAAATTGTACTTTTTTTAAATGTGATTTCAAATATTTTATTCAAGTTGGCATGTATAGTATGTATGTATCTAGAGTCGCAAGCAACCCATGCAAACCATCGTTTCCCTGACTGAAACACTCGGCCCAGATGAAGTCGATTCGCAAGCAAAACTGGTTTCTTGATTTGTAGCTGGCTCCCTGGCTCTCTGTTCCTCAACTCAGCTCAGCTCTGCTCAACTCGATTCGACTTAACTCAACTCAACTCAACTTGCCTTGGTTCGCAGTACATACTGACTTAATAATAACGAGACGCGGACGCTACATTGGCTGCTTCAAGTTGACGAAATACTAGTATAAGTGCCAGTATGGTAACACCAAGTATTACATACTATGTATACATAACATATGTCTATTCATATGTGTATGTATAAACATAAATGCCTGTTTGAAAGCGTCAAATATAACAAAGTGTTCATTCCTGTACCTACATCCATGTGTAGATACATGTATAATATACAAAAAATTGAATCAGAATCTGTATTATGTAAGACCACAGAATTCTTTGACGCACGAAAAAGGAATGTCAGAATTTTAAGCTAAATTAAAGCTTTAGCAGCTGATTCAAACAGAATAAAATTCACCTGGGTTTTAAACCATTTATGAATTTATTTAAGATTACTTCTTAATAGTTTGTTGGAACTGATTGAAAGAGGAATTGAACCTTGTACTTAGTAACTCCAAGAAAACATGCCTGTCATGTTTGGCTACAGATGAATATGTATCTTTATGTTTACATCTCTTACATATTAAGAATTTTAAATCAATTAATCTTTTTATAGAAAGATGTATACACATTTATAACTAATTTTTTAAAATAAAGAATAATAATTACATTTAATTATATATATATTTATTATTTTATATATATTTTGGTATTATATTTTATATGGAATCTAAAGTAAGAAAATTAAAATTTCATCGGGTCGGGATGTAAAATTGATATTGGACCAATGCCCATATAGTTCGAATTAAATAATAATAACAAACCAACTAAAAATTAAGGGCTTATACTCGAATACACTTATGTACACATGCATGTATATTTGTAGTCTGAATAAAATTAGTTATTCAATAAATATCACCAGTATAAAGCTTTCATTTTGTACGCACACTTTATAGACACAAAAAAAAAACCATAAACAAAAATAATTGTATAAAGATTGTGTGAAATTAATTTAAACTGACATAATATATTTGTATGTATATACATATATGTTCACGGTTTTTAAACTTTGTTAGTGAAATGTGTCAGTTGGCAATTTGCAAACACCACTCAAAACATAAAGTTTATTATACTTTGTTTTTTATTTGCTTTGCATAAATAAATACATGTGTATATATGTACTTTGTATGTATTTTAAGCCATTAACAACAGATTCTCGCATCGGCGATAGGAGAATTTTCTTTTCTACGAATACAACGAACAGATGCTTTTGATGTTTGTTATTTTTCACTATTTTTTAATGAATTCCGTGCTTACCGCATTAGATTTTTTATTATACTATTTTTATATAAATTCTTTGTCTATTTCAATCACCTAAAATTTGGTCCGTGCCCAAACGCGCAAGTGGATTAACAGCTAGCGACTGTTGAGGCCGTTTGCCATTTGTCACCACTTGCCAAGCGTTCGCGTTTGGAGCTGTTCCACAACGTCAGCTATATCCGCTCTCCCCTCGGTCTTGGCTCTGACTCTGATTGTGGCTCTGACGCTCTCACTCCCACTTTCAACTTACCTAGAGTTAAATTTAACTACTGCTTCTGTATCTGCGAGCCAATTGTTTGCCTATGTATGTGTGCATTCATTATTACGTTGGCTCTCAGGCACTCTTTGCTCACTGACGCGATATAAGTCTCGCTCACAGTTGCGGTTCTCATTCCCATTTCTCTTGATCAGCGATGCGCAATGAACGAACAACTTGGCCACTAACACAGCCAAAGCTCACATTTACCTCCCGCTCCACACCTCACTTGGCCATGATCAAGTAGACGAGGCTCTAAGCTGACTGAGCTGTGAGTGGATTCGGTATTTCTACAAATATCTCTCGGCATGTTGCCAAACCAGTTGCATTGGCTTCAAAATTCGCTTAAACCTGGTTTTGACGTTTTTGAATCTTAGTCAACAAGCTGAAAGAGTGCGACCAAAAACAACCAGAGATGCAGAGAGAAACTAAATTTCGGAGAACTCTATACCTTAGCCTAATGCGGTGGTTTTATTTCACATCTGATCATATATAATGGAAACAATTGACGCACAGGTCTGGAAACATTTTCCTGCTAACAGCGATGACTAAAATATAATTTCAGTGACGATATTACACTTAGAAACCTTAAAGCCCCATGATATTCTTTCGTATCAAAATTATAGCCCACCTTGTTTTTTCTAAATAATTTTCAAGACATATTGCCGTAATGCATGAATCTTCTCTCACTATATGAATACGATGTGGTTAGCCGTTTTTAACCAAAATTATTTATTATTCTAACTTTTATACTTAATTTTTTGAACAAAATAGCAAAAATTGGCTTTTGCAACCGTATCAAAGTGATAGCACACTCTTCTTTTTAAGGCTTAAAATTAAAGAAAGGAACAATAATACTCTTAAAACTCATTTAATAACATTAATTAGATATTTATGGTCGATCCCCTGGATTTTCCGACGTTGTAAGTTCGTTTTTTCATTGATTTGCCAATGACCCCAGTCAGGTTTCACTCCCGCAAAATCGCGCATTTAAGGCTTCTTACACATTCGAATGTAGTGTTATCCTTATACACTCTTCTGGCGAGAATACCCCATATACTTTCAATCGGATTTAAGTCCGGTGAACATGCTGGCCACTTCAACAACTCCACTTAGCTCTCCTGCAAAAATGTTTTTGTCATGCGACTGAGGTGGATTCTGGCATTGTCTTGCATAAAAATATACGGGGCTTCACGTTTTTCATTGAAAAATGGATGTAAACTGTTCTCTAAGACTTGAATATAGTCTGCACTATTTATGCTGGAGCTTGTAAATTGTAAATCAAGCTTGCCAAACTTGTTAAAAGCCCCCCATACCATTGCAGATCCACCACCAAAATTTCTTTTCGAAAAATACAAGGACTCCTTTCTTAAATCCCGCCAGTAATGACGAAATCCATCTGAACCATTCAGATTAAAATTTTTTTCATTCGAAAGAATAACGCAAATAAAATATATTTTATCCAAAAAAATAACCTAAATAAAATATATTTAATTAGGAATGTAAAACGAAAAGTACAATTTTTTTTTACCGAGGCCCAGTTTGTTGCCAAGTTATTTTCTGCAAATTTTATCCGAGCTGCCTTATGACGGGCTGTCAAATAAACCGTCATTTTGGACACTTCTCTTGCATTTAACGAAGCAAGTCTGGAGCACGACACATAAGAATTACTCTCTTTTTTGACAATGCGTCGCTTGCTACGGTTATCTATGACTGGTTTTCGACTGGAACTGCGTTTTTTGCCATATTCTCCTGGATTCTTTAAAAAATTGGCAATAACTTTGCGACTGCGACCATTTTCACGCGATATTTCACTTATATTCAAGCCAGATTTCGAAGAGACAAGAATTGAGCCGTTTTCTTGTTCACAAAGCAGTGAACCACGACCCGTTTTATTAAAAATTAGTTAGATTGCTATTGCGAATTTTAAAAAATTTTAAATGACTTAGTCTCAACAATTCGGCGTCTGTTTTCGTTAAGTGGGCTATAATTATGATACACTTGCAAGCAAGCAAATTTCTTCGTTTTTACGCAAAACTAACGTGTGCCGTTAATACTTAAATTAGCCAATAAAGGTAAATTTGCATTGCCTATGCCTTATTCTCTCTTTCGTCATACTTGCTTTTAATATATTCCAGTACTGGCAAATTTTACGAGGGAAGAAACGCTAACGAGGGGAAGAAGTGTGCTATCATTTGATACGCACCTTATTAAGTAAAACTGATAGGTTCTACTATTTAATGACTTCGCATGCGTCTCAGAACATTGTGATACTGTTGCATCATTCTGTTAAATATGCTTATGAAGTTTGTTAACAAAATAAGAAAAATACTTATTTTGCACATCACCACAAAGGTAGAGGATGTAACAAATTCGATTTTTTATTGTATTGACCGACAACCGAGCCCATATTATAGGCATTCACTACTGTTAATCAAGTCTACATACAGACATTTTTATTCAAGCAGGCAGAATACGTTGAAATGTATTATGCGAATTCGGCTGAGTCGACTTAAATATCCAAAATGACAGATCGTTGCAATGGTAGCTTTAGAAAATAGGAATCCAATCCGGTCGATTCCGAACCTATTGAACTAAAAAAGAGGCTAGACCGAGACTAGAAACAGACGACAGACGCTCATCGCTTTATGGACTCGTCTGAGCGATCTGAAAAAGAATATAAAAATAAACGTTGATCGGTTTCAGTTACGCAAAGTCGTTGCACATCGATCTCGTAACGGTTACCGGTATTTTATATGTTTCGATTTCGAAAATCCAGTATCATTTTGGCTCACAAAAATAACAAAATTTGAAAAATACGTATTAAGAAAATAAAATAATTTCTTAGAATAGGATCAGTTAACGAATTTATTATTGATATTAAAATCTAGGCGGAAAGTTAATTAGGATGCTGGATGGTAATAATAGATAACGTCAGCCACGTGGTATACGCGATTTGCAGCGGAAGAAAAATTTAAAACAAATTTGACTTGCGTGGGGTACACAGATTTGGTTGCTCTAGCTGTTATAGTCTCTGAGATCTAGGCGCCCACAAGGAAGGACGGGTAGACAGACGAACGTGGCTATATCTACTTGGCTGTTGATGCTGATCAAGAATTTATAGTCAATCTAGTGTCGGAGATGTCTCCTTCAACCTATTCATTGTAACGAACACAATAAACCCTTTTTCTTGAGTTTTAAGTAATGGCTACAACAACGGATATACGCATAGTAAAGATAGAATCTATTTGAAAAAACCTTCATAACAAGAGAATACAAAGAACATAATTGAATTTAATCCTTGGTTAAACCGATATTAAGCGTTATTTCCTCAGCGATTCATTGATATCTATGGAGAGACGCTTGAGTTATTAGCATATGAACAAAACTACCATGCAAGCCCAATTTAATGAAAACCGACCGTCCAATGGCAACTCTACGTTATAGTGGTCTATAAATTCACCAGACACACACATTATGATTTTGATTGAGATATCTTAAAAATCTACAAAACATTTCATACAAAGCCTTGAAATTCGACCGATCCTAGGACAGCAACAATATTATAGTGGACCGATTGGAGCAAATTTTGGACCGTAATAGTAATTAAGACCGTAAATGCATATTATATTAGATAAGTTAAGATATCTTATAAAACAAAAAAAGAAAAATTAAAGATTTTGCAAATCGGGTTCCAGTAATGATGACACCTCTGGAAAAAATAATATAAAAAGGCATATTTTAAAATATTCTAAAAAAATATCTCACTGTAGAAAAATTATATTTTCGTTGTCCGGGGCCTATATCTATTAAAAAAAAATGTAGGTTTGGTAAATGTTAGAGCCAAAAAGCATAAATTTCTTGCCTAGTGTTAGTAACCTATTCATATACCATATGGTATAACGGTTGACTTATGTTCAGCCCAGCAATAAAATCAACTATGAATTGCAATCATTGATTGTCAAACTTATTTTTTTATTTTTATTATCTTGATTGATTGATTTGTTTGAATCCCGAAATATAAAAGACAACCCTCCTAACTAAAATTTTCGCCAAAAAGTGGTACGCAATATTTTGTTGTCATGCAAACGAACGACCTTATTTTTCCGATTAACTCGTCTACATACAGTCTTCAGTAAAAAATCGGATGTTTCTTGATCAGCATTAACTACCAAGCCTGTACAGCCATGTTCGTCTGTCGGTTCGTATGATCAAAATAATCTCAGAGACTTTAAGATCTTAGAGCAACAATCAACAACTTAAAGCCTTCAATTTCGTTGGAGAAAGTTAGGTTTGATTTAAATGCCTTCAACCACTGCAAATCGCGAAAAACCAACATATCCACAGTTCTCAAGATATTAACGAACGATTCAGATCGGTGGGAAAGTAAAGTTAAAAGAATGCAACTGGTATTCCTAAAGTCGGGGTCTCGACTAATATTTACTTTCCTACTTATCAAATATAATTCTTCTTCGACTTTGAAAACAAAAAAATCAATACATGCGTGATTACTCCGACCAAACATTCTGAAAAGTTAATACTCTCAAACTTCTGTGTTACCTTCGGTTTAGTTTGCGACATTTGTAAATCAGCTCGAGTAAATCTCTAGATATTTCTGTGGTACCCATGATATACTTACTACAGTAAAAGATGACCCTGAGCTTGTAGATAAAAATGCAGAACACAAAAATCAGGACTGATTTTACAGTTTATGTAAAAAATGACATATGGTTTAATAAATGAAGCCATTGCAGAATTCAAAAAATATATGTCAAAAATATCAATGCATTTATTAAAAGACTTCCAGTTCTACCAATCATCTTCGACGTCATCTGAAATCTCTAGGCGAAAACTAGTTTTAAAATCATGCAACTTGCGACGACAGTTTCTGCTCAATGGATTGTTGCGCAGATCTACCACAGTCAAGCAGTCACTGGTAATTGCATCTTCAGTATCGATCTCTAATATTGTCAATAAAGGAAAGGGATTAAACGAAGTGTCGACTAGACGTTAAAATGTACTCACCCAAAATGGCGTTATGTTGAGCATCCAGGCTTGCAAGCTTTTGCAGCTTAAAGACAACTTGAGGTAGAACAATAAATGAATTGTGAGAAATGTTTAGAGTCATTAACGCAGAAAGATTAGCGAATTCATCTGGCAGCCTTGAAAGTTGATTATGTGAGAGATTTAAATCTATAAAATTGTAAATTATTTAGTATCACATCGATTCAAAGCTAGGAAAGCGGTCCCAGATTCTTACCTGTAATAGCGCTAAATTTCAGCGCAAACTTTGGCGTAATTTTCTTTAGGACATTTCCGCTTAAATTGCACGCCTCAAGTTCTGTATTGCGCATTAGATGATAAACTGCATCTGGTATTTGCATTAATTCACATTGTGATAGATCTGACAATAGAATATAGTTGTTATACCCATAATAAGATTTTATTCATAGATCCATATATCAAAATTAATAAATTGTAGTAAGCTTTAAATAAAAACAAAATATATATTTCGGTATCCCAAAAAAAGGCGGTAACATTTACTTTGCTAAATGTATGTAACAGTCCGAAGGCGGATCCCAAGAATAATATGATCAGTATCAACAGTCGACAAACAGGTTAACAAACCATTACCAAATATAGAGTATTCCAAGTTTCAACACATTCATTCATTTATTTTTTAAATATTTTTTTAATATTTTAAAATGCTTAAAAACAAAAAAGTGAGACCAAACCAGTTCCGCAGCTTATTTCAACCATCAACTTTGCAGCTGATCAAAGATCCGCTCTTTTGCTATGCAAGGATAGATTTTTCATTACCGTAGAAAAATTGCTGAGATGGTTGGTGATTTAGTGGTTCTACAGTTCAAAGCGCAATAGACAAATCGGTCCGTAAAAACAGAACCCACAAGAAATGCTCCGAACATCCGAACATGCTATCGGCTTGACAAGTGGACAACGATGTTAAGGAGACTTTGGGTACGTCATGTCGCCCTAAAATAATTCGCCATTTGCTTCGAGACCATGATGTAATGTACCACGCAAGAAGTCTTTATAAGCGACAAAACCCAGAAGTGTCGCCTTAAATTTGCCAGGAGCACTTACACAAGTGCATTGGATTCTGAAACATTGTTTTATTTTTGTGCTGAGTTCAAGTACTATTTGTTTGGCCCCTCATATGTGTGGCGTAAGTCTAACACAAGGCTTGACTCAAAAAAATTTGAGGGCTACAGTAAAGCATTGTGGAGACAACGATATGGTTTGAGTCTGTATATTATCAACCAGCATTTGGATCTTGAAGTTTAGTGAGACAACGATGGATTAAGGTAAATATCTTGATATTATTAGGTAAATTTTAATTCAAAGTGTTTAGAAACTGAGCATAAAGGAGGACTTCAGACTTTACCAAGAAATTTTTCCGAAACACACTTCGGGAATTGTCCAGACTTGGCTGATCTGGAAATATCCGCACGTTACGAAACAACCAGCCCAGTGACCATATTCAAAAATTGGTGGTCGAAACAAACATTCGCATACGCAAAATATTGAGCTGAGGAATGGGAAAAAATCATTCCAGAAGTTACCAAAAAGTTTGTGGAATCTGTGCCAAAAAAAGCTTATAATGATAGTCAACCAAAAGGGTGGTCACACCAAATAATAATATTTTTTTTTTTTTTAAACACTTAGCTTTTTTGTTATTTTATAAGCGGTTCAAATAGCTGTATAACTGTTTTGGTCTCATTTTTTAGATTTTAAGCATTTTAAAATATTGAAAATATATTTTAAAAATAAATGAATTAATTTTGTATTGGTTTAACAACCTTAATTTTAGGTGCTGGTTGAAATAAACTGTTAGCCACTGTATGTACACACATATGTGCATAAATATACATATATATTAATGTATGTATATATTTATACATATTTATGTACATATCTATATTTATGTACATGTTCGCATTTAAATTTAGTTTGAGAACAATATCTCTTACCTAGGTGACAATCTTCAGTAGCATTTTCACAACGCTCTATTATTTTAACCACCATGTGAGCCATTTAATATCGATTTATTTATACAAACTAAAGTACATATATATATGTAATTTATACATATGTAAATATTAATTGTCCAACACACAAAGAACCAACAGTACCCTTATGTATCATCGACGTTGTGACTAGACTTACCCAAACGCTCACGAATTGTATTATATAGTTGGGACTAAGATCTAGTGAACTAATCTCTTAAGTAAAAGAGCGAGCCAAACAGTGCGGCCAGATGTTGAACTCCCGCAAGAGCTAGATTTTTTGTGAAAATAAAATAAGCTAAAAGTTACCAAAATATATGCTGAAAACAAGCGCTATCCAAATGCAAGAAAACATACCAAATTATTAGTTTTATATTTTAATTAATTAATTAGTAACCCAGATTTATGATCCTTTGTCTTTCAGCATTTTTCAGAAAACACACAAATTTTGTTTTTTGTTATTAAACTCTTGCGCCCACTGGTAATACATGACTTGCTATTATCAAAAATATTTTTACTATTATACACTTATAATCGCTACTTTCTAATCATCGTGGAATAAGTGTTTGTATATTATTTCTAGCATTTTTGGAAACTTCACATACTTTTGATTCAACAATTCCCTAATATAGAAATAGGCGATAATACAGATAAAAGCTATTCCTTTTCAGTGTTGCCAAGTCAGCTTTTTTGTTGTCAGCTCTGACGTTTCTTTAATACCATTGACGGGCATTCCAGCATCCCACACTCAACGATTGATCCAAGTGATGATGTAATATTCGATTGTAATAAAGTTACCTTTAATGATTATAAAGTTATTTGCAACAAACTAGTCTTTAAGTGTTAAGGAGGGATTTGTTCAGCTCGACATAACTATTTACTTATTATAATTATTATTTTTTTTTTTAAATGACATTATATTTGTGAATAGCATTTCATCCCAATGGGATTTATGAGAAAAATGGTGATGTACGAATGCATTTCATTACTGGAATACAAATAAAAAGAACCGACAACACATACATTTTTGACTGCTCCTTAGTTGGTTGAAATTGCTAGATCACTTTTTCTCTAAATTCGATTATAGATTATTTTTTAATTTTTTACTTATCTAGCTATTTTAAAATTTTAGTATAGCTTTCTCTGGTCCTGAAGAGCTGGCAAGACTGTTTTGTTTTCAAAATTATAATAAATCTAGACTAAAATAAGTTTGTATGGCATCGCTGGAACTAAATCCCAAACTAGTTCCCAATTCCAGTTCGTTCCTTAATTCGGATCCAAAATACGTTCGTTAGGACACTAAGCAAATAACCTATAGAGAACTCATTTCATACAAGCAAAAGTGGCCAAGCAAATGCCTCGACATTGGGTCCACGGGAAATTTTTGCCGTGGACGCACTGTCAGAGGCAAATTATTTTGACTTTCAGTTTAGTCGGCTGCCAGCGCTCGTTGCTTGCTCAGTAAGCAAAACACAAAACATGCGCACTATGAAATACCCTTGACGCTTACTACCTTTTTGTAATTAATATTTTTTATGAAAACACGCCAAAAATGAAATAAATTTATAATAAATGACGATAAAATAAATTAAATATGTTGTTTTATGAATGTTACAAATTTTTTAAGGGTGAAAAATCTTGATATTTTTTTTGACTTCTACAGGGTATTTTAGTTTACATACAAAATTTAAAAAGTGGCATCGTATTACGCACGCTGTAAACATTTTTGTGACTTCGCTTAAATTTGTTGGCATTATTTTGTTGTATTTTTTGTTTGGTACGTCGTAATATCCGGTTGAATTATGAAAATCTCATCTGTATAAGCGCTTTGTCGCTAAAAGCGGAGACGTACTGACGTACTAACCGGCGGTTCTTTCATATAACTTTGTGTGGGGACCAATCAAGCCATCGAGTTTCCGTCTCAATAACCGGACGAACACTATAAGCGGAGTTGTTATAATCGGACTTTACTGTATTAATATTATTTGCGTAACATAGACAATTTTATATATTCAATGATACCCATTAGAATAATCTCAATAAATTAAGTTGATCAGTTTTTTTATTTGACATTGTTTAAAATTTAAATTATAATGCTCGCGCAGCAGTCATATTTTTTAAGTATGATCTTTTCAGAAAACGTTTTTTTTCAATACTTTGTAAAATAAAATACGACTTAGTTGATCTGGTCTTAACTTGATCTATTGTTAATGGCGCCAATTGAGAATGTACGCATAATTTAGCACTGATAGACAAATAGTACATGGATTTTGCGAACATGCATCTTTAAATTAATATATTTTATTTTTAAAAATAAATTGTGCGCCCTGCCAACTCATTCAATTCATTATCAACACGAATGTTTCTTTTGTAGAATTGACTTAATTTGTGCAGCCCTTGTATGTACGGAAAAGTACGCAATATAAATCACTGTTTCGATCACAGGAACAAAACATCAACAACATAAGAGATCTTGCTCGCACTTGAGTACTTGCGAAACCGAACACAAAAACAAATGTCATGGCCCTCTTTGCAGTCGAGTCTAACTGTTGATCTCTGGCTCTCTTTCAGTTGCTCACGCTAAAATTGTGTATGTATGCGTACACACGCATTGAACGTTTTCAATGCTTGCTTAGCGAGCGTGCATTTAATGCAATTTAAAAAATGTTTTTTATTATTTTTTAAATAGTTTTTAGGTGGAATTAATAAATTAAAATACCTATACGAATCTCGCAAATTTTTTTCTGAATTTAAAAAAAAGCTTCAAGTCTAAGTCAGTCAGTAAGGACAAAGCATTTTATATATGTGTATATGTAGATATAGATGTTCAAGCTTCAGTCATAATAGTCGCTTACGTCATAACTCTCACCGTGAGACCTGTAATTGGATAGATCAATAACAATTCAGTCAGTCTGAGCAAAGAGTTTTGTGTATAAAGATTACTGTATTAGAATATGTATGACTGTATGAAGTTCTGAACTGAGGACAGAAAATCTTTTAAATTTGTTTATCCCATAATCTTCCAATTAAATTTTAATAATTAAATTGTCTGCTGACAATGAGAGTAACAGTTAATCTTAAAATAAAGAAAAACTATTCACTTTAAACTTAGTGCGCCATAACTGGATAAACTTAAATACTGCCCAGGGTTTGTTCCGTTTTAAAAACACACAATACAAAAATGTAACTAATAACAAATATTTGTGTTGTCAATTACCTAGCTTGTGATTCTCCTTGGCGTCTTCACAACGACGGACCACTCGTATTACTCCACGTCCGGCAATGGTCGGGAAAGTTTTTATACCGCCAATTCTGGCTATGTGTGGTGGTATGCGTAAATCTGTTTCAGCGTCTAGTGTTGCTTCACTGCTCGGAAAATTTGAATTACCGCTGTCTCTGTTGTTATCATTGCTATTTGAACGATCTTCGTTATTTTCGGAACCGTTGTTATTGGCGATGTTTGTTATATCATTGCCAAAAGGGCGCATTTTAATGTGTTTGTTTTTGTTTCTTAATACAATTCGCGTTAAAAGTGACAAAGTTAGTATATTTTCACTTAAACTTCACTTGAAGAAATTAAAATATATTTATAATTAAATCGATTCGATTTATTTATCGGGTACGCGTTTAATTCCACTGAATAATTCTCAAATATTAATCAATATATTTGAAACAAAAAACGAGAAACTTTCTGTAATCAACTGAACATGACTCTCTTGCACATTGAAATATTAAAAATACTTTGCACTTTCGGTTTTTATAGCACAAAAGAAGAAAGAAAACTGCGCAAAACAATCCAAATGAAAAAAAATGGTAAGAAAAACCACAAATAATTAGCCAGAAATCAGAATTTCTAGTGGCTAGAAAATTTTTTTATACCCTTTCCAAATATGTACTTTTTTTTCCAACATGACACATATTTTATATTATATCATATGTATACTGTAGCATCTCAACTTATCGAAAATAGACTAAACAATTATTAATCAAATCTTGTTCTAATTTAGTTTATAATTTATTTACTTCTTGTAAATCAATGCTATAAAAACGTTAAAAGAAATTTTTTTATTTACTTGGAATATCATCTTTTATATTTGCATTTATGTGAAAAGATTTTTTCTGAAAACAATATCTTCAGAAGTGTAATGTTCAGTGCAGTGTGGATGAATGCAAACATTAAATCATGAAGCAATTTTTTTTTTAATAATCGCTCCCTATAATTTTAATTTTATAAACATCGTCATAAATATATAGAAAGTTTATACATAAGCAGAAAACCAAACACCATTTTTATTCAGATATTTATAATTACTCAATATAAAACTAAGGCTTAATATTAATATTATGTGACAAAGTCAAAGACAAAATAATAGAATTAAGTCGAGAATAGAGTAATGTTGCATCCTACAAAATCGTCTTGTCATCGTGAGAGCATTAGCCTCTACTATAAACAATTCTGCTCTGGATGCGCTCTGTTCTGCGAACGGAAAAGTGTAAAAGTTCAAAATGTACAGAGCGGGAGAGAGCGAGAGAGAGAGTGAGAGAGAAAAAAAAGAGAAAGTGCGATTCAATCTATAAAAAAATGAGATGCGTACAAGATGAAAATACATAAAATATATTTGTGCTTATATACATATACATATATGCATATAAGCAAATCCGACTTTTACGCATCTGAGAAATTACAATTGTGAGATACCGGAACTATTGTAAATATTTTCCGCACACTTGCCAGAAATATAAATATGCATGTATGTTTGTTTATGCATACATCATGCATGTGTAATATGCATTATACATATATACATGCATACAAGGGCGTACCTAGGCATGAACCAACTATAGGTTCAACAAATGGATCCAAAAAAGTTGTTCAATGTTTGCATAGAACAAATTGTTTCTGTGGCTTCAGTTGAAACCACCACTTATAAAATAATATCTGTTTTCGATTTTTTCTTTAAATCTGGTATATTATATTTAAAACCTAATTTCCAGAGGTGAGTTGTTTTTTTATATATTTTTTTTGGGTGTAAAGAATGTTGACTTTTTTGCCCAAAATATAGCAAATCTTAGTATATACTTTTTGATACTTTAGTGGGAACAAAATGATATTAGATGATCTTGGACTGAAACGACGATAATAAACTTAATTTGGAATACGTTTTCATCCACACTGTGTGCTAGATTTATCTCCCTCTGATGACTCTGTGAGAAAAGAATTGACAGAAATAAAGAGGTGGAGTCAGCTGGTAAAGCTATTTTAAAGGGTAAAGGGTATTTTAAGGAACTTCACGATTCTTACTATAAAAAAATTTTATTGAAGCTATTGAGAAACAAAGAAAAACTTTAAATTATTATGAATTAGTTGTTAGGTCGGTCACTTTAAATTATCATTTTTGTTGATATCCTTAAATCAACACACATCGATACACACATGCAACATACTACATCACTCAATAAGTCCGTAGGATGACACATAGATGGCGTTGCTATGTAATAATCCATATGATTTTTAGGAAGTACTAACCTTAAAAAGATATCTGTCAAAATTTCATGACAATCGGACGATTAGTTTACAATTTACAGAGGTTCAAGTGACGCTACTTTTGAGTTGTTCAAAAAAATGAATTCAAAGCAATTTCGTGTGTTGATTTATCATTGCTTTTTGATGGGTTAATACAATCACGGCCAAAGCATGGCTTGATAGGTATTATGCGGACTCTGCCCCATCGAGTCAAACGGTGGAGAAGTGGTTTGCTGATTTTAAACGTGGCCGTACAGACACTGACGATGCTGAACGCCCTGGAAGGTCAGTTGAGGTGGTTACACCGGAAAACATAGAAAAAGTCCAACGAATCGTTTTGGAAAACCGAAAAGTGAAATTGCGTGAGATAGCTGACACCTTAAACATATCAGAAGGAAGTGTGCACACTATTTTGCATGAACATTTGTCCATGAGAAAGCTGTTCTCAAAGTGGGTGCCGCGTTTGCTCACAGTGGACCAAAAACAACAACGCGTCGATGATTCCGAGAGCTGTTTGGAGCTGTTCAACCGGAATAAAAAGGACTTTAGCGTCGGTATGTGACAATGGATGAAACATGGAGCCACCATCACACTCCAGAGTCAAATCGGCAGTCAGCTGAGTGGACTGGAGCAGGAGAACCACGTCCAAAGCGGCAAAATCGCAAAAGTCGGCTGGTAAGGTTATGGCGTCTGTATTTTGGGATGCGCAGGGAATTTTGTTCATCGACTATTTTCAGAAAGAAAGAAGAAACAAAAGCGAATACTACATGGCATTATTAGTGCGTTTGAAGGAAGAAATTGCCAAAATACGGCCACACATGAAGAAGTGCTCTTTCACCAAGATAATGCACCGTGTCACAAGTCGATCGCAACGATGGCCAAATTGCACGGATTGGGCTTCAAATTGCTTTCGCACCCACCGTATTCTCCAGATTTGGCCCCCCACCGACTACTACCTGTTCGCAGACCTGAAGGAAATGCTCGCTGGAAAGAAATTTGGCTTGAATGAAGAGGTGATCGCCGAAACTGAAGCTTATTTTGAAGCCAAAGAACAAAGAACAAAAAAGGTGTCGAAATGCTGGAGCGGCGTTGGACTGATTGTATCACTCTTGAATGTTGATGAATAAGATGAAATTTTGCCAAAATGTGTTTGTCTCAGTTATCCTACGGACTTATAGAGTGATGTGTTATATATTTCAATAAAAGATGCACAAGGACCGTTGAAACGGATTCGAATAAAATTTGGCCAACGAAAAAAACCAAAATGATACCTGGTGGAAACCCACAACATACTTAATGCTTACATAACTGGTGTCCAAGAAATGCGATGCAATGAGCAGTTTTGTCTATTAAAAGGATGCTCTCGTTGTTGACTGAAATTATTTTGTTAGCACCTTAGCTGTAACTAATAGCAATAATTTCAGTCTGGAGATTAAGCGGGTCAGAACACTTGCAAACAGGTGATTTTTGGGCTCTCTCTCAACAGACGATGATATCACTTTGCATTCCATCCATAAAATAAATAAATTATGGATATTAAATGTTGCGTTAAGTTGTTAGCGTTGACGATACCTATCGTTTAAAGTGGAAGGAAGTGCTGTACGATGTTCACTCGAATGAGCACACAGCTAATTCGCTATCTAGGCTACAGGCTAAGGTTCTTGGAACGGTAGTATGCGGACATCAAAAGAGAGGAAGACGCCGGATACGTTGGAAGGACCAAGGGACTAAAGACTTGTTAGCCCTTGATGTTACCAACTGGCGGAGGCGCACGCAATACAGGAACGTATGGTGGCAAATTGTGCATCAGGTCATGTCCCAATAGAAGATACAGGCCATATAATAATAACAGTCATGTTGACTGATTATGGTGTCTGTGGCCATAATGGTTTATTGCTAAACTGCAAGGTTATAGCGTTGTAAGTGACTTCGGTTGAAAAGCCGAGCTAAGATCCTTGGAAGAAGATTGAGGTGCAAGATAGTTCTCCTTCTCGGCTTATGGATTTGATCTATTTGATGAACCCCGCCCCAATAATGCTTTGCACGATTGGGATTGTGCACGCTGCATCAATGTTGATATTAATGCTTGCGCTTCACGGATGTCACGGTGTCAAGCTAGATGCCAAGGTATTCCTTACATCATAAGCTTGACATTTTTGGCTTTTTCTTTCTGGCCAGCTCTACAGCTCCGTACAGCTCCGTACAGTTATCCCGCACAGAGCACATCTATTGGCACTATATGAAAATTTTGGTAGATGTAAGACTGACGACTGTTTCATTAAAAACATCTAGCATCAGTAAATTTTACTTTTAAAATAAAACTATTTTCGAAAGAAATTTTCCGTTGCTATTGCTGTACAATAACAATAGAATGAATATTTAAAAAAAAATGTTGGCATTCGTGTTTGAGCGGAACTCAGGCACAGAAGACTTGATGTTGATGTCTGCTAGCTTTAATTTGTAACTATAACTGACTATAACAGTTGAGGACAGACAAATGCCGCAGTGGTAAAGGGGGACACAGAAAATATAATGTAAAAACAGAAGTATGAGAGGCAAAAACAGTAATTTGGAATATGTCCTTCTCACAAATTCCTTTTGGAGAAGTCGAGCGCAACAAAGCACTTTGCTTGCAAAAGGCAGTGTTCAGAGGCATGGCATAGACTATGAAGATACCTACTCAGTTGTGAGAGCATAGGCCATGAAGAGACTTTATGTGCATAATTAACTGTTACTTGATTTTTTGGCTTCTCGTTGCAGGTTTAAAAATAGGCTCCAATAACAACATTGCAATTCAGCAGACAGTGTTAAAGGGTATGACTCACTTGGTTGAGCCTTTGTAGTTTAACATTTTTTTTTGAATAAGGACTTGAGTTTGAGTCCCGGCTGCGCCAACTTTTCTTTTAAATGTTTAGTTTTTTTCTTTATATTTTAAGTAATAATTTTTACCCAGAGACTATAAGAGCTGTAGTGACACATAGACTCCAATTGCATTGGAGCCGGTCAAATTTGTTTAAACTTTTGGCAATGCCCCCTTCCGCCCTGCAATTCCACCCCCCTCGAAGTTTTTTAAAATTATTAATTAACGTTATCTTTCCTCGTTATTTAAGCTATCTAATCGCAGTTAGATCGAAAAAAAACCGGAGGTAATGGTTAGCTAAACTTCTAAAAGCATTCATGCAGCACGCAATTGTTTTTATAAAGTTGGCCTTTAGTAAAGCGTCAAGTATCTCTGGTTTCTATAGAGATAAGATAAGTTGATAAATTTTGTGATCAAAGCTCTGATTAGTAATCCAAACAGTTTCCACGACAAAATTAGCTATGTGCACACCTCAATTTGAGCTCTGTTAAGTTTTATATACTTAAACAAAGCATACATATAGCTAAAACAGTTCGACAAAGAAGTTTTTCAAGAACATCAGACTTTCTACTAACCATCGCATTAATATCAATTAAAGAAACTTGAATCCTCCACTGATTGAACTTGACATTTTCAAATAAAGATCTTTTCGATTTCTAATAGTCTGCAAAAGCTCAACGTATCCTTTTCTAAAGTTTGGCAGAGAGTTTAACGAGCTACTTCAACGTCAACCACTATTACACACAAACTAATTTGTATCAGAAAGTTTCAGAAGTTGCAGTAAAAATCCCTTGAAAGCGTGTAAATTTTGCGGAAGTTTTAAGTGATTGGCTATAGCTGAATAGGCTAACTTTTACTTAGTGGAAAGAATGATCGTAAAGATTATATGGTAGTACCGATTGATTCTTTTACAGAATTTGTTTACATGTTCCAAACATTTAAACTGGATATTGATAGTAGCATACACGCTGTAAAACCATATTTAACATTTCTGTGTATTGCAAACAGAATAATTTCTGATCTGGAAAATGTTTTACAAGTGGGAAATTTGCCTAATTTTGTACATTACAGAAAGTTAATCTTCATCCTTTGGCTACTGGAGGAAGAAAGCTAAACAGGCTGTTTATGATATAATAAAGAACGGCATCAAACCAAATTTAATGCAAAGTATCGAGGACCATTTGTGGTAAGTAAAGCTTTTGATGGAAACAAAAAATTTCTTGAAATCATTGCATAATAAGAGAACGAAAAATATTGCCATGAAGACTTAAGAGAGAGATGCTAGATATCCATGATGGAAAATATGTAGATTGTATAATATCTGTGTGATATGTTCTCAATAACGGAGTATGAATAAACTTATGACATGTGGTGCGAAAGTTGGCGATGAATGGCCTAAGAGAAGGTGTTGGATGAGCATGGAGGCAGACCTTGCGATTTTGTGTGGTAAATTGATTGGAAATAACCCGGTAGGTGTAAAGTTCACGTAAAGTTGACAAATACCATATGATTTGAGATAACTACATCAATGTGCAAGCACAAGTGAAAAATTAAGTTGATTTGGCTATGATCATAATCAAAAAAAAAAATGTGAGAAGATAAATTTGATTATGCAATGGAAAGAAAGAGATCAAATTTGTGTGTAATAATAGAATACAAATAAGAGGATCTGTTAAATGTAAGACATAATGAAGTAATCAAAAATTGTAAGCTATTAAAATTAAATAGAAATGATAATCGCTGCTTTATTAAACATTTCTGGTAATAGTGAGAGTATGGATTGTTGGAACTTCAGAGTACACGAAGACGAGTAGATGCAGTATGGCCGTGTCAGGTCCAAGAATTTAATAAGCATTGTTAAAATAGTATGCTTTACACCGTAATTTCGCCAGATGGTCTTAGTAGTTCGATGAGGTTCGACAACGGTTTGAAAAGAGAGTGACACTATAAGCAGTTGTCGAGCACTTAATGTGAAGTGGCTGCGTGGGACAGAGATGACTGAGATGCAGAAGTGCTGCAGCGCAAAAGATATTCAAGTTGAGACTTAGCTGACGAATCCATGCATCACATTATTCTGCTATATTAAGTGCATAAATTGTGAAATATGTACGACATTATTATTAACCCGAAATATTTATAAAAATCTAAATTTTAAAGCTTGGTTTACATACAGACACCATGCGGCAACATATTATGTGGCAACTTTTCACAGCTTGTGGCATTTGGCAAAGTTTTTACATTGTTGTCACTTTAATTGTTCATCACAGCGCTATGTCAAGTCAAAATGTGTAGTTTCACACAGCGCCGGAAAGAAAATTATGGTCAAAAGCATAATTAATCGTGCCACAGTGTCCCAGGAAAACCAACTAGCTCGAAAAATGGTTCACTTGACTTGATGCTACTACAACAGCCGTCAAACTATTATTTGTCAAATTCGTGCAATATTGGGAATTTTCTCAATTTTTGGAATTATTTCAGTTTTTGATAATTATTAATAAATACGTTCTGAATAACAGAATCGAACAAAAGATGTCTAAACTGTAATGTTACATACCACAGCGGAAAATATGCAATTAAAACGCGTAGGTAACCTCACCTTTAGGTATACTCAATCTAAGATAATACTTTTAATTAGAAAGTAATTTTATATAAGTGCCGTTATTAATATTGAAAGAAGTAAAGGATATTCTATGGTCGAGTTTCCGGCCGTAACTTTCCGACTGGTTTTACTGTCACATTAAGATGAAAACGAACCGTTCTTATTCTTCAAGTGCATAGTGAATTTTACAGTGCACTCAGTGTTTTGAGTTTCGGTTGCACAAAATAAGTCTTCTTTATGTCATTTGCTTAATGGCCCTACACAACATCTATAACAAACAACAATTCTGAAGTCATTATGATCCTTTCAGTCTCTGTGTGGTAACGGATTGAGAAGATTCGTAGTAAACACTACATGTATTTTGTTATTGTGAAGTGTCTCGAGATTCAGCACTCTGAGTACTGCGTGTATTTTGTTACCGTAGAATTTCAGCTGTCCAGCAAGTTAGCGGCTATCCCTTGTGTATTTCATATTTGTAAGCTCGTTCGAGATTGGCAGATGTTCGTATAAGTGATTGCAAATTTTACAAAAATGCAAACTTTTAAACTGAAGTTTAGACGAGTTCTGAGACCGAACTTTTTGTTTTTGGTTTCATGTGAAAAGTATTTTCGTTTCTGTTGAAATACCGTCAAATTTTGTTTCTTCAATTGTTTTCTTTGCAACTATTAATAAATTACTAAAATGAGGCTATTTTTTTAGTTTGATGGACTTAAGTGCACCTAACAGCAGTTTTGAGCCAAAGCTGAGGCATCCCCGCAATAAAGGGGTTATAAAAGAGGAAGAGTGCCGTGAAATTAAATGTCTGGTTCAAAACGAGATTTTTAAATAACTTATATTTTTCTATTTGGGTAATCAAACTATTTTAAATAAAAAAAATAAATATTAAAATTGAATTTTTTAATTATTTTTATTTGTTCCTATGATTTTTGCAATGAAATATGAGAAATGGCCCACTGTGCAGCGTTCTGCGAGGGCATAATATTTGAGTGCCGGACAGCATCAAATTTCCTGAAACAGGGATCGCTATATCGAGTGTTCTCAACTGTTCCGCTAATTTTATTTACATTTTTTTTATATTTTATTAGTTGTTTTGATCAGAGTCGAAGGATAAGATAATTTGATGAATTTTTAACTTAATACATATTTCTAGAAAGATGTTAATACAAATTTTCCGAAACAATCTGGCAAATGACAAAGTTATCCTACAAAATAAATTTAAAACACCTCAAGTTTCACTAACACTTGTACAGTCAAAGACAACACCAATTTTATATTTTAATATTCTCTACTGCGTAATATTTCCTTGTGCATGTTGTAATCCTGTGCACAAATACAGCATGATGATGCTAAGGGCTTGAACTCGCTCCTCCGAGTTGTTTTTCCGGCTATCCATAGATTTCCATGACGACTCTGATGTCAACCTATTGGAGATAGCTTTTTCAGTGTCATTCAACATAGTATAACCCTCAGTTTCCGCATCTAATGCAACCTTTAGTATTGTGATCTGCAATATAAATACATAATAAACGTTATTTTTCCAATGCTAGTGGTATTATAATGTGTAACGTATTAGAAAAATGCGTCGAGAACTTGAAATTCTTAAAATAAGAAAACACAACATGATTTACATTTCACAGCTCTTAAAATTTAATTCAAGAATAAATACAATAATGAAGAAATATAAATTTATTTAATGGGTTATTTTAAGATCAAAATATTTTAGAAGAATGTTCCTGATTTTAGTGGTCGGTCTTGAATTTCAGTGTTGCGAATCCCATCAAGTATATATATTCTTGGCAAGATTGCAAGTTGTGTCGTATCATAGACTTTTTCATTTCAAGGTTGACTTCAGTTTGAAAACTATCTTGATAACACTTTGTACAGGTCCGTCTTTTTGATGAAGGCAGTAAATAGATATGTCAAAACAACTAACCCTAAGTGTGAAAACATTTGCTATTTCTGGAAAATTTGGACCAACCTCACAGATTGTGTATTTGGTATTGTCGCACACATCCTGGCTTTAAATTCTCTCCTTCAATTGTACTATTATATCATTTCATTATTAAAAAAACGACCGGTCCAAAAATAGTAATATAACATTTCAATAGTGTTTGTAGCACAATTAAAAAGAAAACAAACCAGTTCATTTATTTGAGCCACTCGCCGATTGGGTGGAACTTCCGCATAAAGCAGCTTACTGTAGGTCTTGGCCAGGTCCATTAGGTCTTCGTGACTGGAATGACTTACAATTGGCTCAGTAATCAGGACGACTTGTTCGAAATTGAGCGATGCACACTCTAACGGTATTGCCTCTAAATGTTGAGTGACGCTCTTAAAAGGATTTGGATGATGTTGGTTTGATCTATCCTCGGATATCAAGGCCTTTCTAAATTTAAAATATGTTATAAAAATCCAGTTCTAAGGCCATCGGGAGTAACTCACCGCGTCGGTATATGTTGAGGACTCGGAGGTAGGCTTTTTGAGCTAATTTGTGAATTATTGCCAGACAGTGAAGACACTATACCTGGTATATCCAGGTTGCTGGCTTGTCGCTTAATTCCTTGTGTCAACATTTCCGTTAAGCTAGCTCCTTGTACGTCAAGGGTGATTTGCTGAGCCTGTTCACAGCATCCGTCTGAAGTTGTCTCGTCTATTTGCACACCATTTGAAGAAATTGTGTTTAAATGTTCTTTATATTCAGGCTGTGTAATTGTTAACTCTGGTTTGCTGACTACCGATGCGACTACCGTTGGTGAAAGTGTCGTTTGTATGTGTCCATACAATTCAACGGGTCCACAGACGGTCGCATTTTGACATTTGGCAATGCACTTTTTGTGACAGCACATGGTACAGCTCTTACACTGCATAGCATCCTTAAGCCAAATTTTTTTCCCACAAAAATCGCACTGTGTAGCGCGATGGAAATGGGTTCGAATAAAGTTATGTGCCTTTGACAGCCCCTGTGCCGTTGTATTAGTAGCGCTAGTGGCTACACAATCTGTTGAACTATTTGAAGACTTCAGTGACGCCGTCTCAGCAAGGTAGTCTTCTTGAATTTTGTCGTTGTTAGCTGATTGTGTTCTAAAAAGAAGAGTGTAATGCTTAGACTTGCCAATTATATTGGAAATACTAAAATATACTTGACTGGAGATGAGCTCTTAACTGGACTTTTAGCTGAGTTATCAGTTGTAGTACCATTTGGATTGCCATTCCATGAAAATCCAAATAAAATGTCACCAAAGCAAAGGTTAGGATTAAACCCAGACTGATGGGACAACGCGTGCGCTTTTCTGTAAATGAATGAGGTAAACGAGGAATTGTTGTACAATATTAAAGCTTACACTTGTAGTAAAGTTGCCGGATTTAAGACTATCCGCTTGAGACATTGAGTTAGACTGGTTTCGCAGCATTCGACTAATATCTGACCAATCTGTATATTGTAGTAGCCGAGAAGTGCACTCTCTCCTGCACATTTGCCAAAAACACATACATTGAGAAATCGACTATTCACATCTAGTTGAAAGTTGGATAGATCGTCCATGTGAATAAGAGGACTTAGAGCACAGTCGATGGTGGAGTGTTGATAAAAGTAGTTTTCATCGCTTGTATAAGCCGGCTTCGAAGTACCTTCATCAGTTTTAATTTTGTCTTTATCTTTTAAGTAATCGCCGCTCTCACGGCTTATCGTCTTCTTAATTGCCTTCGCAAGTATATTTGATTTTTTGGTGAATTGGTTGGTGTACAGTTAAGACTTGACTCGTTGCAGCTGCGGCCGACACTTGTCTTGACTACCAAAAGTTTTGAGTTAATATCAGTCTCTTCAATGTCTGATTTTATAGTGGCTGGAATATCGCACAAATCATCATACTTCTCTAGGTCCTCCAATATGGCATCATTACGTAGGATACCAGGAATCACGCGCTCGATACGTAAGCAACAGACTATAGACTGTAAGTTCTTGACCACTTTGGCTATCTGCTGAATGGTTGTTACTTGCTTTCCTTCAATGGCAACAAGCGTATCGCCAGGCAAAAGATTTGACTTACAGGCTGGTGTATTTGGCAGAATTGACTCGATTTTCACCTGGCTGGTGCTCTGTTTAAATACAATACCAATCTGTTGATTCTTAGCTTTATGTATGATTATGTCCAATGAGATTAATACGTGACGGTTATCTTTCTGTTGCACCTCAATGAAGGGCACTGGCGCCAGTGTTATCGTGCAATAGATCTGGCTGGTGCCTGGCCATGTCATCAGTCGTGATAGCTCTGCCACCCTAACGACTAGCCCTCCATTAGGCTGAATATCACAGTCACCAGTCTCATCCTCTGTCGCCCAATGAAAGAAGGGCTTATAACGTAGCTTGTAGTTGGGCAGGGTATGTTTTCGACGCACCGCTTTGCGTATTTGATTCGATATAAGATTTGTAATATTTGATTGCATCTGGCGCCCTTGGTACTTAGACTCAACAACTAAGTTTAGCTCTGGATCGCCCAAAAAGCTTAGAGACCAATGAGTGTATGGCTTTCGAGTAAACTGAAGTCGTGCCATGCCAGATAATTGTTTGACTACAGATGAAATAACAAGTTTAGTTACCCAGTGTTTGAATAGTGATTCTTCGTTAAAATTGTTACCTTTTAACATAATGGAGCCTTTCTTGCCCAGAACCATGTCCGCATCAATCGAAGTAGAAAAATTGCCGATATAGTTAATATCCAGTAACAAGTCCAAATTCTCAATGCGCTGCTCTGCCTCGTCCAGTTGTACGTTATGTACGGAAAGCGACCTGATATCTGGAAACTGATCGCCTAAATCCAGTTCCTTGATCTGAAATATTGTTGCAATAATACTTGCATTGTTTTGTAATCCAACTTAAAACCTTACCGTCAGCTTGTCTAATAGTTTTCCTGTAGTTGTTTTTGTAATTAGTTCATCTAGTTCAATGGACAGCTTGCGATAAAACCACTTGCGAACGCCATTCGAATTCTTAAATTCATGAAACAGAAACTGCAGGACAAAGTTCAAAGAAACTACCATTGAAGAACTCTGAGCAGTGCTCTGATTTAAATCGAAAGTGCTCCCTTCGGGTTGGCTTTTATTTAGATTCCGGGCTGTTTGCTTAATATTCTGAGATTTTACAAAAATGCATGATATTACAATAGATACAGCGTCAAATGGAGTTCTATCATTGTAAGGGCAACTTACCAAGGGTAAAGTATATTTAGCATTTATCTGTTTCTGTTCCTCACTTTCATCGGGAAGATTTGAAAATTTTATGAAAAGCAAATACTGAAGTAATATCATGATTACGCCACCAATTAGTAGGAATATCAAACAGAGCAACAATATATTGGAGATAGGTATTTCCATTTTGATACGTTGTTATCGAATTCGTCCTTTTGAAATGCTGCATGCAATTTAAAGTTGCAAGAATATTTTCTTGCCTATATGCAAGTGCTGTCAACTTTCAGTCTTTCACATACGCTTTATTTTGAGCCGAACATCGTCAATGTCCATGAAATTGTCAATATGATTTCAAATGCTAGCTGATCACTCCGTCCATCAGTATTTTGATGTTTTTTTGTGTACTTCAAAATAGTGAGTTTAATTAAGTTGAATTAGCAATTCGAAACCCTTGGAACTAAGACCTTTATTGCAAACTACAACTGTCTAAATACACTACAAAATAAAATCGATACTATTACTTAGAAGTGCGCAGGTCAGCTGATTTGTATTGAATTATAATGTGAACGAATGCATGCAAACAAAAAATTTGAAATAACAATTCCTACAACTGTTGATAGTCATATCCACACCAATTGAAATTCGCCCCCATACGACCAACAAAATACATAAAATAGTAAATGCACAATTTGTGTTTTTGGTTGAGTTATTTAAAAAAACATTTAAAATTGGACATGAGCATTTTACTCGTACATAGAATTGAATAAGTAAACAATCAATTTTTTTAGTTTGAGAACACGTTGTACCACAACACTGCTTTTTGCAAACGCTTTGTAATATATAAAATACTATTTTTCATATATACAATTCAAATAAATAAATGAAAATTATTTTAATAAGCGGCATTCAACTGCGAGTTCAATAATAGCTATATTTAGCGTTTTTCCGCTAAATTATCGTTTTTTTTTAATGTAGAACTAAAAGTTAATATTGAACAAGTTCATGAGCAATAGGAAAAGTTCCAGAAAAAGAATAAAGACAAACAAATGTTACTCAGTGATTTTTGTAATTTGCTCTGAAGTTAGACAAAATAGAAAATGAAAATTAATTAATTAATTCTCTTAAAGTAATTTAATTATTTTATTAGTGCACCGACTTCGGGTGAAAAACAAGCTGGGACTGAAATTATAGATAAATATTGATACATGTATTAAAATACCTTTAAGTAGTCGATTTTCAATACTTGTGAGGCACAATGTAAGTGACATCAATGTGAACACCTTGGCATGTGTCACGAGCTGTCAAAAGATGCCACAGAATATCTTGCCACATTGTGCCCGTAAGTCAGTCCAGTTTGAGAAAAAACTGCAACACAGAAGCTATATGCTATATTATTCCGATATATTGCTGCAATTTTTCTTTTTAAAGTAAACCATTAATGTACACTTAATAGGGTTCTATCTGGCCGAAACGAATTTGTACAGTTATCTGTGATAAATAAAAAAAATGGGAAATTTAATTGCTAAAAAATATTAAAGTTGAAGAAAATTTATCAAGATGGCGAAACACTAGAGGTTTCTCAAAAAGTCAAAGAACAAACCTTTCTAGTTTTTCAATAAGGAATATTTCGTCAACATTACACTTAAGACAACGCTTCGATACAAACAGACATATAAACTTTTCATCTCATTTTAGTAAAGGTAACTAAAAATTTAAAATGAAATTATCGTTTAAACCGGTTGTTCGATTTTTTGTGCGTACTTCTCATATGCATTTTAAATAAATAAATTTAATCCAAGGGCTACTACTTACACTCTTTGCAATCAAGTTACCTTTCGATCGGTATATTACTTGATCTAAGTGGACAGTCGTAGGAGTCACGAAAAAAAAGTTTTAACACCACATAGATACGATAAATTTACAGTGCGCTAAATTCCAATTCTATGTTCGAATTTATTTCGAATTTAGATTTAATTGTGTATTTTGGAGTATAAAAATGCTTTGGAAATCTATTTTAAAAAAGGAAACACACTCGCTAATATAATTATAAAATTTCGGTACAATTACATTCCGATTTTATTTTTATTGTTCGTATTTTTTGTTTTAGATACTGTGATGCAGACAATCTATATATATAAAATGCTTTGTCCTCACTGACTGATTGACTGACTGATATATCACAGCCATGGCCAAACCACAAGTCCTAGAGACTTGAAGTTTTTTTTAAAAAATCTGAATAATTTTTTCCAAATTCGTATGAGCAACCTATTTTAAAAAATAAAAAACATTTAATTAAATTGCATTAAATTGCAAGCTCGCTAAGCAAGCATTGAAAACGTACAAACACAATTTTTTAGCGTGAGCAACTGAAAGAGAGCCAGAGAACAACAGTTAGACTCGACTGCAAAGAGAGCCATGACATTTGTTTTTGTGCTCGCTTTTGCATGTGCGTAGTGCGAGCAAGATCGTCAATGTTGTTGTTTTTTTGTTCCTGTGAACAAAGAAGTGACTTATATTGCATTCTTTGTCATACATACAAAATAAAGTTCTGCTTGAATTAACTCAATTCTACATATGAAACATTCGTGTTGATACTGAATTGAATGAGTTGGCAGCGGGCACATTAGTGCGCAAATGATCAAAATAGAAGCTTTTTTTAAATATTAATCTGTAATTTATTTTTGAAAATAAAAAGTATTAATTTAAACCGAGTTAAAAATGCATGTTCGCAAAATCCATCCGTGCCGAATTATGGGTTTATTGTCAGTTGGCACCAGAGAACTGCAACGAATCAGAAATTTTCGATCTGAATTTATCGATGATTTAGATTGTTATGATTTGTTTTCATTTGCGTGAGCGAACTGAACGAATCGTTCAAATAATCGTTTACCGTGAACGCTTATTTTGAATCAACTCACCACGCAATCATGCTGAGTCTTTCGTGAGCGTTTTTTGAATCAACTCACAAATCATGATTTGAAATTTCGTGGTGGATTTGATTTGAGTTGATTCAATTTGTTTCATCTACTCATAAATCATTTCAGCGACATGTTTGAAATATGAGCGACACTCAGCGTGCAAGCTGCAGTGTTTTCGCTTCACTGAAATATATTTATGTATGTAAATACGTGTTTGTATATAAATGAAATAGGATTTTTGGCAGAACACTTTTAAATATGTACGAGTATGTATAAATAATTATTCGCTGCGTATAAATATGAGGTCAATAAGTGTAGAGGCAATTATATGTGCATATATAACGCAAATGCAATATAATACAATACAATGAAACTATTGTAATTTTATACAGGCAAAGAATAAGAACCAGACTCAACTCACATAGACCATAAAACTTTACTCAATTGATGGCTTCTTGGGCTATTTGTAGTTCGGAATTACCTCATACTATGCGTATTTTAAGTATCAGGTAGTAAAGGTCACAATATTTTTTGCCTGCAGGGTTATCGGGCTTCCCAAGTATTTTGGAAATTTGCGCAATAACTGTAACAAGGCAACAGGTACTGTATTTATGTTGGTGTGGTGAAAAAACAACCAAAGCAAGTACCCGAATTTGTTTGTCTTAGCAATGCAGATTCACTTTATGCCAGCTAGCAGTGCAGCGGCCGAGAGATCGTTTGCTTGGCCGGGAATATTATTGTATAACAGAGAAACGGAATAGACTTGGGCCAGGAGCCGTTGACAGCTTGCTGTTTCTAAACTCTTTCTACAGAAATTTCAGAATAGTGATAATGTGCATTTTGTTTTAATAATTTAATATTTACAATAAGTCGAATAAAAATAAGTTACTTTTTTAAATAAAATAGGGGTCGAAAATTGTTAAGTCCCCTTAACTTCATTTTCAATCGAAGATTAAATACATATATAACTTAGCACTATACATTTTCAACACGTTTGTGCCTGTTTTGTCTTTAACTTTAACTTATGGTTCAAATATATAACTGCGATTAATCAATTATTATTTTATTTTTATATGTGTGATAATTTATACTGCAATTTAAACAGAATAAAATAAATTCTTTATTAATACATAATTGCCTTCGTATTCAAATGCATAATAATAAATACGTAATACGTGTGTATGTATGTACACGCGCACATTTACTTAGTAAAAGAAACAGATTCATAGTATGAATTTCATACAAAAATACTTTGTCGTTTTGAATCATTTTCAAATCATTGAATCATGATCGTGATTGATTTGAAAAACAACTCTCACATTCAACTCACATTCAACTCACAATCGCAACATTTGATGCTGAGTTGAGTTGAATTTCTCGATAACAGAATAGTCGATAGAGTCGCCTATCGTTCACAAAGAAAGATGCGATTTGAACGAATTCGTTCGAAAGACTCCGATGAGTTGATTCGATTACACTGTTCCGCGAACGAGTTGAATCATGAACGTTCTGATTCATTGCAGTTCCCTGGTTGGCACCACTAACAATAGATGACGCCACTAGGTTTGAAAAGGGCGACAAATTAAAATACATATGTTTTTTACCTCTTTGGTGGTGTTGAAATGACGAAATAATTTAAATAATAATATTTATATTAACCTTTTAATATAAATATTTCTGATACTTTAAGTGTGGGTCCGAGCAAAGCAAGGATTCAAATGCGGGCCCCCCTAGTATTAAATAAATAAGTTACTACTTCTTGCATTCAGCAGGAAAATATTCAAATGAGAACTGGTAATAATCGTCACTAATCCATGAGGAAGATAGAATGGGAAACAGATGGGAAAAAAACTGTCGAATGATACTTATGTAAAAAATAAATACCACTAGGCTAAATAGTTGTCTGTCTTACACGTATATTTGCTTCTTCTTTTTTTTCTTATATGCATTGACAGTTTATATGACTGGATTTTAGGAGGAACTAAATTGCGTGATGTCGTTCGCATAGTATCTAATAATCTTCTACGACCAAATCAACTTCTCAGGACCGGGAAAATTTATGTTAACAATTTAAACTAGTCGGAAAATTAAGGTCGTGGCCTCGACTTTAGGAATACTCGTTACATACTGTTAGGAGCTCGATTGCATTAACAATTAAGACTATTAACTGATATTAATGCCGTTCTGCGCAACCGATCTGTGTGCGATAAAGAAGGATGATAGATAATATTAAACAAATTTGACTTGTGTGGGGTATTCAGAAGTCTGTATGTTCAATTTAGTGGCTCTTGCTCTTATACTCTCTTAGATCTAGGCGTTCACATAGACCGAAAGACGGACTTGGCCTTATTGAATTGGCTATTGATGCTGATCAAGAATGCATATACTTTATAGGGTCGGCGATGCCTCCTTTTACTTGTTATATAAATTTTAACGAACAAAATATAACCATTTACTTGATTTTTAAGTAACGGGTATAAAAGCCAGAAAAGAAAATTGACTTTTTAATATCACCCTAGAAATTTAAAATTATAATGAACTTCAGGCATCTTAAAGTTAGTGCATTTTCATACTCTCGCAAATTATTCATTTTGAAATATCTTTGTGAGTGAGGGAATAGTATTGCTAAGATGGTAAAACCCCATTCAGTGATATTATGGCAACAACTATCGATTAAAAGTGATGTCATATTTACAAATTTTTGGTATACGAAAACTTCAGATCTGACGGGAAAAAATCTGACTTGGTAACACTAGAGCGAAGTCCCCCAGTACTGCATAGATTTGCATGCATTTTGTGTATATTTAATTAATGTTAATCATCACAGAAAAATAAAAATTTTTAGTTTTTGTAATAAATGTATAAAATAATTTTAATATATAATTTGAATCTTTAAATTAATTTTTTTTTTATTAAATGCGAAGACTGGTTGTAAGCTCGTAACCGTTTTTTTTTTGTGGAGGTACCAAGCGGAAGAGCACAAGAGCTATACATTTTTTAATTTAGAAAGTTCTGCTATTTTTTTTTTTGGTTTTATTACGTTATTTTGACGTGAAAATTCTGGGAAAACTAAAAAGAAATAATCGTATACTGTTTACATAACTGCGGTGTTAAAGATATAACTACTATAGTTCCAATCGGTGGAAAATCGGCATTACAAGATTATTTTGGATATTGGGATATTGAGTCGATTTTAATGATGTTCGACAGCCGAGAAATTTCCACTCTAGCATTGCAAGCATAATATATGCACAAAACACACAAATGGCAGTTGTCCCACATGGTGATCAACATCCACATCATATAACTAGTACAAACAAAACGATCGACGATTGGTATGGGTTCGACAAAGATCGGACGACGGCCCAATATCCACACCTATTAAGACTGTAACTTTGTAATACCTGTTGATTGATTTTGTCCCAAATTCGTCAATAATGTGCGCTGACGTAACCGTGCGTCCAAAATTGAACTTCGTAGAAGTCCCTGCACTAAAAAAGTACAAAGGGTCTTTTCACTTTGCTAAAGGCGAAATGTGTGCAAAGTCGTGAAAAACTGCTCAAAAAATATATATGTGTCGACATTAGAGCTTTTCTTATTTTCGAAAGTCCAGTATCATTCATTGTCGATAGGATGTAAAAAGGAAAATATGTGCAAATATTTTGAATATACTAAAATCCGATAAATTAATAGAGTAATTAAGTAATTAATTTTTCTTCGAGCAAAAAAAAAAAAATAACTGATTGTACTGTGCCGAATGAAATTTTTAATTCTATTTATGTATTTGAAATGTATATGTTAAATACAGTATCGAAATTAAGTAATATATCAGAAATTGTTGGGATAGAATATGCATTTGTCACTTGACTTTTTTTATGTATATCATTGTACATATCGACAGAAACCGTCTCTTCATCTGTATGTTTTAATACCTACAGACCATAATAGCTAGAGGCACCAAACTTAAAATTAAAGTTTTTCTACGTTCCCTTTTACCCTCGCCATTTGATGGCGTACATTTTGGTACTATACAACAATACGAAGATTATAATATTAAACTCGGAAGTTATTCATAAATTTTCCACACAACATTTGACTACCACATTAACAATCCACTGTATTTCTTAAGTGCAGGGTCCAAGATACAAAGTAAATCAAGTTGCAGAGTCGATAGCCAACATCGAAACACTTTTGCTTGTACGAGTATGAGATGAAACAACTATTTCCATTGTTAATATTTAACCACGCCATTTCAAGCCATTTCACGAAGTCGATACACTTATATTTAAAGGCATCCAAACACATCGCACTCAGTTAACAGCAGCTAACAGCGAAGTATTCGAATTATGTCTTATACTGATTTTATTAACAGCGCTGTTAAGTTGGCAGCTTCGTCGTTGCTTTGCGGCTGCGCAATGCAAAGAAAACAAAGAAAACTTGAATATGCGTTACTTGTCGTTTTTCGTACCTTCCCAGCGACTGGCCAACATCAGCTGTTAATGACTAGGCTACGGTTTTTGGTTGTAGATTGAATTCAGTGCAACGGCTACTCTCGAACTGTACTGTTTGTTTAGCGGTATTTCTTTTCGCTTTCATGGTAGTATCTGTTTGATATTTGTTCGCCAAACCCAATCGAAAATAAATTCTTTGCTTACAATATGGTTATTGTTTTTTATTTTTTATTTGTTTACATTTATTTATTTGAATTTCTTGAATGATTTTTTTATTGTTGAGTGAAAATAAATTACGAAAAAATAAAGCGAAAATACATACGTGAAGAATAATGATAAAAGGCACAACCTGCTAAAAAAGTGAAAAACTAAAGACGCAGACGTGTGTAACAGTTTTTATTTTCGATCTGGTTTTGGTAGTTGCTATTTCAGTTGTTGTTGCTCAGCAGAGCATAAAGCAACGTAGATTTGAGATTTGCGCAGGCGCCGCAGATTGCATAAATTTTTTAAAAGAGCCTCAAAAAATACCAACAACAAAAACTGCGACGAATACTCGTACAATAGCAATATCATCAACATTGTGTGTGGTTCACTTTTAACATAAATTTCTGAAAATTTTGTTTTTGTTATACGAGTAAATTAAAAAAAGTTGTTTTGTAGATACCAAATACAAAGGAAACCCGTTAGCTACGTTTAACCGAATTACCAACTCCACCAATAATAACTACAAATCCAACAACGAAACCGAAAATAAGCAACTATACTGAATTAACAACAACTATTAGTATCCCGATAAATCTCTGCCGCCAAAATGCTTCCGGTAAGTTTGCAAAGTATTTGGCATCTGTGAATTATAAGTGCCTTGGTTATTTCTTTGACCAATAGACACTATATTTTTTGCTCTCAAATCGAATCACCGACAAGAAGATACCCATTACGCAATGTATAAAATTTTTAGGAAGCCATTACTGCCAATATAACATATACTCGTATATGCGACCTTGGTTCGATTAAGTTGAATAGTTAACAATATTGAAAGAAAATGTTCGCCATCATAAAGACTTTTCAATCCTAGAAACTATGGATATGGATGTAGAGCAACACTCTAACCGGCTTGTGAGGTTAAAAGGGTTGACGTCCAAGATTGGAAACCATTTATCTGGGACAGGGAGTAAACCTGGAACCCAAATCGTAACCGTAAATCGGGCTTGATCAATTCAAATTGGAATCCGTTACTAAATCGCCAAAAATAAATAGATAAATAATATATGAAAACACCATTTAAATTTATTGAAACCGAATCATTCGATTAACGATTCAATCAAACATTAAATGCAATTCTGAAATTTAGATTTTATCATCGTTTTCAAACATAATTTTATTAATACTATTTGAATATTGATCTTATTGAAATCATAAAATGTTCGTTTACAAATTCATGTTATTTAACGACTTTTTAAACTACTTTTTTATTTTTTTTTTGTAAACCGAAATAATATTCAAAAACTACTAACCGATAATCGAAAAGAAAGTGCTTTCATAACTGGATTCGCAACTGAATCAAATATTCGTTTTTTGGGAATCAGAGTCGTTTGTATTACAAATTGAGTTACTCTGTTATAATCTCCGAAATATGATATAGGCATTAATACACACGGACGTTAGGACTGTGTCGTATTCTGTCTCCTCTCTGTTCTATATACCTCGTATGCATTATAACGAACACAACATACCTTAGCATTCTACGTAATGGGTACAAAAACCTTGAAGATGCGTGATGTGAAAGTTGTCGCGGTCGACACATCGACCAGTCTAGAGTCAATCTCAAGGGAACTGCAAAAAGTACGAATACCACTGTCAGCATCTTAATCTGCAACGGTTAAGGAAGTTGTCGGCTATTTTCACATCACAATTTGCAAACAAAATAATATCAATGAATTTAAACTAGAATCTAGAACAGGTTTTCTTCAGATAACATTTTTATATGTGGTTAATATATGTGGTTATGCTGACATAACTCTGTTGATTGTTTTCGTTTTCAATATACTCAATACTCCCGTAATGAACTTTAATGGAATGTTAAAAATAACTACATAAAAAACCCCATTTTATAATGTTGTTCATTTTTAATATCGTATACATATGTATAGCGAATATCGAATATCGCTTAACAAAGCTCAAATGACAATTATTTATTTTGTTGATTGCAATGTGTGTAACAGTGTATACAAATTTTTAATCAAGATCATGTGCCTAGATTAACATATGTATATGTAGCTAAGACCGTTCTTTTTGTGTGCATACCAACACAAACATTTAAATCTTAGAGAAAAAAGAGTAAGAGCAAAGAATCCCGCACCCATTCAGTAATTTCACATTGTACACACCTATTTTCACCTCTGTCAATTGATATAAATTACATTTACAACTTACACGAATATAGCTAAAAAAAAATCTTATTGACATTAATAGACGCAAATATCAAATCATATTCACAATTTTTTCACACCCCTGTGAAACCCTTTATAAATTTTTTTCAATCATCGCATTTTATCTCATACAAATCGGACCAATATTTTAAATCAGCTCAAATACCTAAATGTTTATCATGTGATAATACCTCATTTTGTAGCGTTTGAAGTTTTTAATTCAAAAACAGTATCGACAATGTATTCACCAAATAAAGCGGCACTTTATCTCATACGAATCGGACCAATATTACGATTCTTATGAGTATTTTAAGATTTTAAGCAACTCAAATACCTAAACCTGATAAAACCAAATAAATAATATTTATCATTTTGTAGAATTTGAAGTTTATAATTCAAAAAACAGTATCGACAATATATTCACCAAATAAAACAGCTGCAGAATATCTGATTTTCTGTTTTAATTCTTAGTTGGTTTTTGTTCAAATATGTGGTTTTTGAAAATATTTTCGAAGATTTAAATAATTGCGTGCCATCTACTAAATTTATGTAGCTTAAATGTTTCAAGCGTTTTAGCTCATGATCCGGTTTAAGTAGCCAAAAAATCCGGTTCCGCGAGGTTCGGTTTAGAAGCGGTTTGTGGCCTTCAGTTATTAAACTTCCTTTATAAATCTTGGCATGGGCCTGTGAAATTTCATTTTCTTGCTAAACTAATGTTTGTTTCTTATTTTAAAGTTGGTTGCTTGGTTTTAGACATTGAAAATTGTCTTGGCATTGCTTTGAGTCGAATAAAATTAAAATGTTTTTTAAAACTGGAAATCAATTTGTGACAGTCTTTAAAAATATATCCAAGCAACTTTAATTTCTGACATTTAAGAATTACAACATTTTAAACAGGTTAAAAAAAAATCAATTCTCTTTAAAATACTTTATAGGTTATCTAAGCATATCTGCACCAAATCTTATCTTAAATATTGCAGAATTACTTTTAGATCTTTTCCAATCTTATACAAGTCTTAAACCGTTGTGAAAATTATTGGAACAGTATTTTATTGGAAATTCAAATGAAAGTATTAAACATCAAGTTGAAGAAGAAGAGATATTAGAGAAATCTGAAAATATGATAAATGTTTACGACAATCGAAACAATACGAAATACGAATATGACGACACCAATAGTGTTTTTGATTTCGATGCTGTTGCTAATGATTATGATGATGGTGATGACTACGAAGATGACGGTGAAAACTTAAGAGTTGTATCGAATTTACCCAATCAGATAGCCGGACACAAATGTCACACGATTAAAAAACATATAACAATTGAATTCTAACAGTGCAAAGCAAGATCTGAATGAATAAGCGAACTACATTTATAATTGTCTGCTGGCCATTCTTGTTATTTATAAAATCAAGGTTCAACAATTTTCAAAATAAAAAACCATTCGTCTTGAGAATACTTAAGTAAAGCATATAGCGGATCTAACTGCACAACTGATGTGGCGAATAAAAGACAAATATAAGCTTCATCGATTTAACTTGTTTGACTTTTACAGTTGCTCAGTCAACTCATCTTGTGTATCTGTGTATTAGTAGGAAAGTGTACAGTCGGTTGGGCTCGACTGTGGGTGACGCAGTACATGATGTGTAAGAAAATCAAGTTATGTTAAAAATTTTGTTTTTCATGTAAATTTGTTTTTTGATTAGCTTCCGATATTATCGGATCGTGACGAAATTTTCAGGAAAATGCTTTCAAATTGTTCTGAGCATGTACAAAATGTAAAAGGGTACATTAATTTTTCAAAAGTTAAATTTGCCAGTTTCAATGGGTATTTGCAATATTGGAGGGATTTAAGTACTAAGTTCGTATAATTTCTGAGGAGAATTTACAAAGTCTTGTTGACTGTATGCCAAATGGGATCTACAAATTAATGAGTGCTTCGGAAAGTTATGTATTACATTAAACCGAATTTTATATTATGAATTAACCAACATTGTTATACATATTATTTAATTTGGTGATTCTGAACCTTGAATAAAACAAATATAAATAAAATAGATTTATTTTTGCTTATAAGGGTATAATGTTTTTAGCTCTTTTCCCTTATTTTCAATGCTTATTTCAACGGTAATCTTAAGATTTTTCAAGCTTTACTCTCTCTATACACACTTATTACTAAAATTACTTAGAAAGAAAACTTTGGATCAGTATACCTTTAAATCAAGGTATGGTTCGAATTAAAAAATATTTGTATTTGTTAACTGACTTATTTTTTAAGCTGGTCAGTACTATGTACATTAGAATGCATTGGATTGTTAAGGCCCAATAAAATGATAAGATGTCTTAGGCCAGAATTCAAGTTCTAAAATCTATTCCCTTTGGGATTGAAAAAAATTCCTATTTTTTTATTTTTATTAGCATATCTCTAGTGTTTAAGGTCCATTCCTGACAAGCAAGACTGTCAACGATTTACGAGGTCTGTCGATATTTTACGCCATTTATGAAGCCATGCGTATTATTTATTATTTGTATTATTATTATTGGTATTATTTATTATGTTGTCTACATTTTCTTTTGAGTGCTTAAAACAATTTTCTTATGCTTAGATCGTCTTATCACCGGGTCGAAAACTTACAGATATTTGCCACCCAAATTTCTAAAGTGAGGACAAACTTAACAGACCCCTTGTACTTTTTAAGTACAGGGTCTTAATACACTCTCACTTTTACTTTTGCCATTCAAGTTCAGCTTAATTTCGATTACGTTGTTTTCTATTTTACATTTACATTTACTGTTTGCCTATCGACTGGTCGTAATATTTGGGCAGATTATATTGATGATCTGCTCCCTATTCACGGAATTTAACTATCATGCCAATTTTTAAGTTTATCATGCACAATGAAATACGAAAATACAGCAACAACAAAGTGTATGCTGTCATTGCGTAAGGAAAAAAAACTTGTTTGCCTTATGCATATACGAGTATTTTTGGTAAAGTCTTTTTAGGTCTTTTTTTGATAATGTGAGCTGGCTTAAGAAATGTTTTGTATAGCATTCCAGCTTTATAGGGGCGGGGTCGAAACAAGTTTAGTGTGACAAGTGTAAAAGACTGTATAACTGCTCATCAACACTTCACCTCAACTTTTGATGTCAGCTCTTAAATATGCGATGTTACGTGTACACTTTACACCACCGCATGGTTATCTCATTAACGTTTCCATCGAGCAGGAAAACTAAATGTGTACGCATCGAGCATAATCAAAAGGTAAGCGGTAAGCGGAAGTGATGCATCCTCAATTCGCAGCCTAAGCGGTTGAATCTATTTTACCTGCGGGCGTACTAAAAATTGCATGAACACCCAAACTGGCTGGCAGCAACGTCAACGTCGATATTGAGCATTGTTTAATTTATAGCATGCTAGCTGATATAATCCGGTATTGATAGATTTCATTGGTATTGGTAGATTTCAAATAAATATGAACCAACGTCTTGGAAATTTACTTATAGCTAATAGGATCGTTACGTGTAGTCTGCGAATTAACAGAATATTATATTCAATTATGAGATGTTTCCTGCTGGTTAATTTTACGTTGCCTCTATTGCGGCGGTATAGCGTAACAGTGCCATAACAGCGCCATGGCATCGATTTAACAGCAGAATAACGTAGCACACCAACCACACCAGTGTTGCCAGACCTTGACAGTATAAGATGGCTAGCCCACTTTGCAAATAATCTATAGAGAACCCATTTTAAGCAAATGAAAGTGGGTCTACCGTTAAATTTACTATGGACTTGACGAAAATTAACTGTTGTTTTTCTAGAAGTCACCGTGAATCCAATGTTTGACATCTTTGCGATCATTTTCAGTTGTTTAAAATGTGTTCTCTGTAGGGTATTAGCTTAGTGGCTAGATTTCCAAAAAAAAATAAATGCCCAAGAAATACTATTTAAATTCTAGTTTTTTTTTTAAATATTTATTTTAAATTAGAATTGCATTTGAAGTATACATCAGATTTTACTTCATATAATACACACACGGCTGAACTTTAAAATAAATCACAATATCTGAAAGACAACAGCGGGAAACTCACACGAAACAAACCCAAGTTGTTTTGAAATTCTCACCATAGAAAAATTCTCGTCATATGGCCTTGGTCATTGCCTAGTGTAGTTGGACAATAATTCGTTTAAATCCTATTATTTGAATTCCTATGAATTGCTTAGCCTCGAATATTTAAGGGAAACGCGAATTAACTTCTCATGGGTTTACTTAACTAAATAGAGTTCTTCGTTGTCACTGCAGTACCAAGCAAAATTTAAGAATCGAGTCTGAATTAACAGAAGGTCATGTATGCTGCTAAATAAAAATAATAATTAAAAAAAAAAAATGTCATTCGTCTAAGGGCAAAAAGTTAATTTTTCGTTTAAAAAGGCTCAACCGTTTTACAGATAGGGCCGGATGCCATTTGAAAAATTCTCTTTCAATTTATGACACAATTGTAATAAAACTTGGTTAATTAGACCAAAAATTTAAAATTTTGTGGGTCAACTTTTTCTCTTAAATTACACTTCACAAATATATAAAAAAAATCTATCTTTTTAGCTGTAAAAAGCCACTTCTACCCTTTAAATTCCAGAAACTTTAGATGTATTCCCTTTATTAGAGTCCTTTATAAGAAAGGGTCAAAAATGAGTATAATGTGTTTGTAAAAATGTATATAACAGGCGGTAGAAGGAATGGTAGATCCCATAAAGTATATGTATTCTTGATTCTGCCAGCAACTTATTTAAGATACATTTATAAACATTTTTTAATTTGCCCTTTTTTACTAAGGCAACAATACAAACACAGTTGCTGTTGAAATGCAAAGAAAGTATTTGATACTTGTATGACAAGCACTGATTACTACTGTTTAGTTATTAAGTATAGTGGTTTAGTAGTTTTGTATATAGTACCAGTGACTTTAAGAGCAATTACTTATCAGACATATGTAGGACTAGTTGTTGGTTAGTAAGACTTTCATTTTAGAGTTGAAGATACACCATTAGCTGAGGACAGCTCTAAGTTTAATTTAATATGATGTCACATTTGTTTGATCAACTACTTGGACTCGATTTTAAAATGCATTGTTATTGCTGCAATGCCGTTATTGCTGACCCAATCCCTCATTTAAAAACTGTCCATAATTATACCCAGATCTAACCTGTGTTAGATTGTCATTGTAGATGGTATTAACTTGCTATTTTTGGAGAACTGTCACGCCAAAATGCGATTAAGAAAGTCAATGAGACTAAAACTGGTTGCATCCAGTCAATGTCAATGACTGCACGCAATTGACTTTAACTCGGGTGCATCTTTGTATTCGATGCCAGCTTTTAACTTTCATTTTAGCTGTCGCAGCATTTTCCATCTATAGAAGATAAGATGTACAGCATTTCACCATCAACCGATATAGCAAACCGGTGGCAAAGTTTTTGATGAAAGTTTGTGTTCAGGATACCAGGTGCGACAACCAACAGTTCAACAGTTTCTTTTAATTAATTATTTATAATATTCACGATCGACTGCAAACAGTCGTCAAATATTAATGTTGTCCACTCGAAATGATAGAAATTAACATTTATATATATAAAATGCTTTGTCCTCACTGCCTGAAATATCACAGCCATGGTCAAACCACATGTTCTAGAGACTTGAATTGTATTTTAAAAAATCAGACATTTTTTCGAGAGATTCATATTTAAAAAAATTAAAAACATTAATTTAAATTGCGCTGTTAACAATAGTTGGCGCCACTAGGTTGAAAAGGGCGATAAATTAAAATATGCATTTTACCTCTGACGAAATAATTTAAATAATAATAGTTATATTAACCTTTTAATTAAAAATATTTCTGAAACTTTAAGTGTGAGTCTGCGTCCGAGCAAAGCAAGGACGCAAAAGCGGGCTCTCTAGTAATATTATAAATAATTTATTTTTGAATTGATGAGAATTATTGTAAGTTATCTTTTGCTTTGCACATAAATAATTGCTGTTTATATTGCTTTTCTTTTTCGTAACCTGGACGTAATCCTGATAATCTCTACATAAATCTTTAAAAAAATGTTATCCTGAAAATGTATTAAGTTTGTTGTTGTTACCTACAATTTATAGCCTCAATCCACAGAGCTTACTTTTGAAAAATGTTATTAAAGTGCATAACACATAAAAACGCCTTTGCCGAATGCAGTACTTTAACAACGGACTATATTATATTAAAATGAATAGAAAATATCAGATGCTAGTTTTTATTATATTTCCGATACATTATATTATATTCAACGATACATTGAATAGTTCTGTCACTTCTGTGGCTTCAGTTTAACGGGTTTTTAGCGATTTCCCGCTTAAGTAGCGGATTTCTGATAAGAAATTATTTCTCATTATTAGATTTAAGCATTTTCAACCATTTGATGCAAGAAATCAATTCATTATGATAAGGCCACTAAAAAATTCATATCAAATCAGTTGTCAGATTGAGGTGATCGAGGTATCATTTAACACGTATTTTTGATAAGAATGAATCCAAACAACTGTCACCCCCTTTAATATGGTAATATTTTCAACGCGGTAATATATTTTTTCAAATAAGTGTTTCAATGACAGCTTTACAGCATAGGAATCCAATCAAAGTCACATTTGTTTATCATAAATAAGACCAACTTGGACATGAGTGTGCTGCCATGATTATAAGATCTCAAAAATTAAAGAGTTGTTATTACTTGAACTTACTTTTTGACCGATCGTTATAATAACAGCTATATTACACAGCCAAAATCTATATAGATAATAAAAATGGCAATAAAAATTGTATTTTCAATGATGACATTTTTTTTCAATTTAGTTTAAGTCCGTCTTCTTTTTTGTACCTTTAGAGGTCCATCTCAAAGGTAATAAATATATCTCTAATTCATTTATACACAGCCTAAGATTTAAACCAGTATTTTGAGTGCCATACATTTTTGAAATAAAAAATAATTTTTTGGGAGTTAATTTGGTATATAAAAAGGTTGATTTCGACTGATTTGTCCCATGGCGACTATATGTATTAGTGTTCCGGCTCCAACAACATTTGGACATGTTGTAAAAGACAATACGAGTATAAGGTTTAGATTTTGGTAAAGATAGATTAAAAAATAAAAATGATTTTTATACAAAAGGTATTAAGATTAAGAATTAAGATATCTTAAAGACAACAAAACTTTACATAAAAGCCTTGATAAATCGATCCACTAGAAACCAATATTATTGAAGATAATATATAATATATGAAGATAACACAACTTGCAAGTTTGGTTAAAATATCTTGAAAAATATGGTATATAAAATAATGAACTGATTTAAACTAAATTTAGTCAGCGGATGCAACCTTTTACCAGATACATAAACTGTGATCTACTAATCTTATTTGCTCCAAATATGGCCAAAATGTGTAAAGTAATAACAAATGGATATTGTGATAGATTGGTTAAGACATCTAAAAGGTCATGTCGCTCTACAAGAAAGTCATTAAAATCGGGAAAGACAATTCTAAATAGAAAAATTTATATTATACCGTCCTCGCTTCATAAATACGAATGAATCTTAAACAACTTAAATTAATGCAGAAATACAAAATTTTGTTTTTTTTTTAATTCTTTATTTATTTAAGCGTTGATTTCATAGATTGCAGTTTTAGTATCATAACATCGCAGGTATGTATACATATAAATTAATAGAAGCAAAACCTCACGCTACGCACTGAGTAATTATAATAACTTGATAGGAAAAGTATACTTATTTCTAACCCAGATATTCGGACCGGGTCGGCGCCTCTAACAACGGAGCCACTGGACCATCAGAAATGCAAAGAAAATATAAAAGTGAATGTACTACATTCTTTTCGAATTTTAAAGCACAACTAGTCGGAAAGTTAAAGTTGGGACCCTGACCTTAGGAAATCCCGTTACATACCCTTAGGAGCTTGAATGCTTAAAAATTAAAATATTATCTGCTGTTATTGCCGTTCTGCCTACTTTTACTTAATCTTAAGTAACGGGTATCTAAAAAATAGCTGTACAAATTTTTAAATTAAAAAATGTATGTCTTTTAAACTACTGGGTTACATTTTAAACAGTCTATAAACAAATTAAATATACATTCATTACGTTACAGATAAATTTAAGTTCTTAATCGGTTTTGGGATTCTTGAGTAATGATGACAAATGTGAGCCTACCTCTGAAGGAAAATAATAATAAAAGACAAAAAAAGACAAAAAATTCTTAAGAAAATTTCACTATTGAAAAAGAAGATAAAAGTAAGATATATCAATAAGTTCTTCATACTAAAACTTCGTAGTTGCCCGATCGGTCCATTCACGTCTACATAATCTTGTGGACCGCTTTGAACCAACCTCGGTCAGAATCCAAGTACAAGATATCTTCAAAGACCAAGAAATTGTTCGTAATCCTATCATTCCTATGGCAGCTATGTATATTAAAATAATATATAAAATATATATATATATTCTAGAAAACAAACACGCCAAATGTTGTGTGTGATATTTTTTGTGATAGAAATGACCGTCCACATTTTTCTTCGCTTTAACCGACAGGACCGTCTTCAGTATTTTTTTACCTGTGCGCTTGTTCCAATCAACAGTTAATTATGAAACTTAAGCTTTTTATCTATATCTACTTATTAAATAAGTATTAACTTTATTGAACGACTATTTCGATTCCGCATATTAGAGGCTTAACTTTGTTGGCAATCAGTATAGGGTCTCTCACAATTGAGTTGATTCTACTGTAGTTTCGATATATTGAGTTTCATTTTCAAGTCTCATCTGACGTTGACTTTATGTAAAGCGGATAACCCAAGCAACAATAGCGAAAACTTAAGATGAGAAATTGCATATATATACATATATATATATATACCACATAGGTAAGCACGTTTTCAAAAGTATTATACATGTATTTACGCATTCGTTGTCGCTTACATAAACAACGGGCTTCCAGCTGCAGTTGCTGTTGCAGTTGCCGCTTTGGATAAACTCGAAACAACCAAAAAAAAAATTCCATAGTTGTCCGTCAAACCGTTTGTCTGTTTGCCTCAGTGTTGCAATATCAACACAAAGTTGCTGGTCATAAATTGGCTGAGGAACATTGGTAGCAGCAACTCAAGTACCGCAACGAGACTGTGACGAACTCAATCGTTTACTTTGCAATCTTCAACGCAACACAGTGAGACAATCCGCCAGAATAGCATAGCTTTTTTAATTTATCGGAAAAATGCAAATTATCTCTTATTTTAAAAAATAATTCAATGTTTAAGAAAAATAAGAAACTTTTTAAATAATTGATCGAGCTGTGTACACTTGTTCAAGAGTTCAAATCTTTGAAAGAAATTCAATTTGTTATTGTCACTTATATGACATAATATTAATTAATAAAATAGAATAAAATTAATAAATTCCAAAATATTAATTGAATACGACAGACTTCATACAGCTTTGTGATGTTTCGTTATATATTTCATTTATTTTATTTTGTAAATATGTTATACGGATAATATAAAAAACATTTTTTTCTAAGAACTAAGAGATAAATTAGTCGTCATAATAATATGAGTGTGTCTTTTGAATACCGCTCGATTTCTCAGACCCTCTTATCTCTAGCGATTATAAAAAATAAGTGATTGGAAACTACGCAGCATTAGAGTTACCTTGTAGACGTAATTAATATTTTAGCTCTTTTATCAGTATGGATATGGATATTTTTTTATTAAATTGAAAGCAAAAAAATTTTTGAAAAAAATTAATTCTTATCGTACAAATTATATGTAAATCAAGAACTAACTAAAAGCAAATGCGAACGAGAAATGATAGATATATTTAAATATATTTTATTTCAAAAGTGTATTATTTCACGAATGTAACGTAAAGGGACTGTGAAAACGCCCATATTATTATGAAGGTGTTCGAGATGAATGAGAGAGGGTTGGGTTCATAACACTAGGTAACATTCAAAAATAATTAGAATCAAACCCACTTTTTGAATTCATATGAACCGCATACGAAAAAAATCAATTTTGTATCTTCTAAAATTTAAAAGTTTTGATTTTTTAAAGCATATTTCAGAGGTGCCCATGCATGTTTTACAATTTCTCAAGAATACCAAAACTAAAATACTTGTTAACAATATTATTGATTTCAATAGCTATATAAATTACATTAGCTATTTTGTGCCCAAATTTCAAGATCAATGCATTGAAAATCATAGATTTTATTATGAGACTGCTCCTTTTCGAAAGTCGAGATATTATTGTTCCAGAGATCTTAAATAATGATTATTATCGAAATGATTATTATGTTGTTTTTAAAAATATAACTTACGATGATTAGGTTCTCTGGATTGTTATAATTCTTATCGAAATAACTGATATTTTTTGTTGTATATAATATTCTCATGAGTTGGAACCGATTGTTTTATTATTGCTAAACAAAAACAATAAATATATTTTATTAAAGTTAAAAATCCTGTCTGAATCCCTTTCACCCATACTAGAGGAGAACATTCATGAATAAAATATATTTAAATAATCATACACCCATCCAAATTGTTGTACAAATTAAATTTAAAATATGTGAAGAAAGAATAAAAAAAAAAAGAAAAATTAAATTTAAAAAAAAAACAACAATAATATATATAACAAAATAATGTTGATCTTTATAGCTGTGACAATTAAAAAGTATTTAAGAATTAAATATTACAATACTTAAATTAACTTTTGAACATATTTTGTGCATGCACGTTCTCAATATAAATTTTGAAAAGAATAAATATGATTTAAAAAATCTATAATTAAGTATTTTGAGAATAAAAATGAAATCTTATTATGAATTTCGACAGGTGCAATTTTGACATCGTTAGGCTGGATTTGATACTTGATTTTTTCTAAGTGCATAATTTAGAATGTTTATGTTTTTTAAGGCATGTGGAGTGGTCATATACATCCTGCCCAAAACGTGACTTCCCAAAGATGCCCTAAAATTAAGGCAAAATAAGTCTTGGAATAGCAGTTAAAATAGTGTGACAGGTTCATCGATTGATTCCGGTTTGTCGGTCAACGATAGCAGATATCATATTAAATTTAACGAAGAATTTTTTTTTTTAAATAAAAACTTATTTTATTTTATAAACTATATTGTATAACGGACAAATAGCCTAGTTACGATGTATAAATTATTGCAAAAACCCATGCACTTTCACTGCGCTCTTCTCTTTTATTGAGAGACTGCATCAGTTTTTGCACTGAAACCGTGAATACGCGCAGCTAGAAAAAACCAGTATATTTTTGTGTTAACGTCTTATTTTACCGATGCGGACAACTGGTTTAAGGAAACGCGATCTTTTTGCGTAATGTGCCGAATGCCAAACTTTTTAGGTCAGAAATCTTGAGGCATGGTAACACTTTCGGCACTAGACCTTAACCTCGTTAAGAAGTATGTGGATAATCGAGAGAACTACAATAACTTCTACAAAAAACACAACTTCTGAAGCTTTAAATTTAATCAAAATGCACAATTTTTTTGAATTAATGCGTTTTATTTTTGTTGTTGCACATTTACCTTTGAGTATCTATCAGAATATGGATTAGTTTTACTTTTTTCTTTGCCTTTTGCGTTATGCATTTGGCGCCAAATGAACAAATTTGTCAACAGTCAGTCACTCAAATAGTGCAATCCAAATAAATGGCATTTTGTTCAACTATTTTTTTTATTTTTTTATTTCTTTCAGTACGCAATTTCTTGATATGTAAGCAATACATGTTTGGGTTGTAATAAAGAAATGTTATGTAATGCATGCAAAAACATTTGGATATACTCGTATGTATGTGCAAGTAAGATCATATGTACATATGACGAATGCACATATGGATAAGTTTGTAGAGTTGAAGATTGCAAAGCATTTATGTCCAATAATCCAATCGTAATAAATATAATATACCATCTATATAATACTATACAAAAGCGTCTGTCTTTCTCTTGTTGATTATATTTTTAAAATTTTTATAATACCTCGACTAACAGCAGTTGAATAAAACTAATTTAAAATAAATTTTGAAAAATACTATATATATTCAATTAATTATAACAAAAATAATTTAAATAAGAGAATATAAACAAATAAATATTTATAAGTGTGAGAATATTCAAAATATTAGTGAATTGGATTGGGGAAACTCCGATATACTCAATCAGATAGATAAGTATTAGACCCGGTTTTTTAACATTTTCTCCAAGTGCTTGAAAGCGATTCATTGTCCAAATTTATCGGTTCTATAAAGTTTGGCAACATCCAAATTACACGAACTAAACCCACTTTTTGTTATAGACATGACAAAAACATTTGAATTTGAAAAATTAGAAAAAGAAAAATATATAATGAATATATCAGTAAATCATTTATGCACTGATTTAAATGTAAACCAATAGTTTAAAAGCTTGAAATATGAAAAACATTTCTTCTTTGCAGTATTTTTCCGATCTTTTAAATCAGTACCCAAAAATGGGCAGAAGAGATCTTAGATTCCTGACAAGTTAGGTACGACTCTTATAGCACCATTACCTCCGAGACTACAAGACAATATTTCAAGAATGTTGACCAATATCTGGTTTTATTTAGAATTCAAGAATATCAAGTGCAATTTTAAATATACTGCCGTGAGTTTCGAAGTCTGCTGAGAATTTTTATCAATGTCGGCTAATGAACATTTGAGAAATTATTTTCTAAGTAATTATTTTATGTAAGTTTTCAACCGATCTCTCTTCAAAAGGTCAAAAAAGAGTAAAAATGACAGTTAAGAGCGCCCCTCTAAAAACTACTTAAAAAAATTGAAATACTTTAATATTGCCTTTTGTCAGCTCGGCTAAAGGTATTACATAATGTGGGTTTGGTTCGTATAACAATCGAAAAGTTCGATTATGTTGTCAATTATTAACTATGAGAATTGTCAATTTTGGTGAGTGTGTGCACTAAGATAAAGTAAGCTTTTCAATATTTGTGGGTCAGTAAATTAAAAGAAAGCTAATAATAGGAGCAATTTTGGAGCTAAGCTTCTAATTGTCAATGTAAATTGTATTAAGATTTTAGCAAAAATCCAAGAAGTAAGTTATACTCATGAAGAAAATGAGAATAATGATTCTACAATATACAAATATTGTGTGCAGTTAGTGTGTTAGGATATCTACTGTTTAACTCGAAGGGTATCTCGTAGTCTCCAGTAAAACTATCTTTCTTGTCTTCAAATCAAATTCAATTAAAACTTTCTCCCTGGTGCTGATGCGTGAGGTTTGTCAATTAGTGAAGATTTCAGTGCTTTGATGCTTCAAAAGTGATATAATATACGTTAGTGATTTAAAAATCAATAAACGACGTCTAAAAGTTCGTGGAAGAGATTACCAAATACTTCAAATCGATATTTTTTGATGATCTGTCGAATTTATTTCGTAATTATTGTGCAAAATAAATTTTGATAATGTTTGAATCAGGCATGAAGTGTTAGGTTAAATCGAAAGACCCTCGTATAGTCAAGCATAGGAAATTGAATTTTTCACCTCAGTTCTCTGGTCTTATGCTTTGTGCCATCGGAATTCCAGTGCTTCCTGGAAAATGAGCGGACAGAAAGACTGAGTATCCTCAATACAGTCCACCCAACAGTTTCCTGACTCTAGCGGACATAATTCAGACATAGTTTCGTGTCTGGAGTACAAGTTTCTTCATGAGTTTCTCTGTGCCTGACGCATGTGTGATATGTAGTACATATTATGTACCTTTTGAGAGTTTGTAACAATTTGTATGTCACAGTTTCTTCGTCCGTTTGCTTGAAGAGACTAAAGTTTTTTCTGAGGTTGTTCTTTTGAATTGTTATAGGGACTACCCCACTCTGGATCGTGGGCCATATCTATGATGAATTGTTGGTCTCTGGAGCTTGCTTCGTCCGCCAGAAACAGCTACGAGTAGGCATGTGTAATGCGTGCTTATTTTAGGTCAGCCTACCAAATTGCCTGTCGAAATCCATGGCTCGTGAGGCTATAGAAGATTCGCCGATGCCGTCCTGTTCTTATTCAGATTCATTTGCTGAACACTCAGTATATTCGGTGGATGCTTCAGCTGCTCTTGACGAGTTGACTAAGAGCCTCAGGTTACCGACTTCTTTTCATTCAAGTCGTCGTCCAACGCCTACCCTCACTCGTTTTGAGAATCCATATGTAGATTTTTTCCATTTCCCCAGCTTCCAAAGTGTGCGTCTTTGTCTTTGGGATGCGAGTTGTTGAGCCGAAGGAATACGTAATCTATGCCTCATGCCATCTTGTCGAATCTTTGGTAGAGAATACCCACGGCTCCCATTCTGATTTGGAGCATAAAGTTCTGGCCTTCCTTAAAGGGGATATCTTACCAAAAGAAGCTCGGAATTTTATCCATAATTTTACCAGTATGCTGCACCTTCCAGTCAGCTGTTCCACTTCCAAATTTTGATGCCGTTATCTTCGAGAGGATCTTCAAGGATCCTCCTTGATTCTACGCAGTCGCTTGTTTTCTCGAACCTTCTTGTTCCCGGGGCTTTCCTCGTTCTTACCACCGTAAGCACTCGTGAACGTCTGCATTTGTGGTATCTTGACAAAGTGCTAGCAGTCCTCTTCGATCCTAATTTGCTTATCGAATCACATTTTCTAAGTCGTGTCTTTTATAACATACAAAATCAATATCTGTGCCAAGAATTAATTAATTGTTAATTGTCATTGGGCTTATAAAAGCACAGATCCCCCAATTTTGGTTTCTGAGACGTGAACATATATATTTTTAAGATAATGTACGCAAAATGCACACAAAAAAAGCTAGTCTCTGAAAACAAACTTATCGGTCCTGTGGCAGTTATATAATGTATAGTGGACGGACTTTAACTAATTTTAGTCAAGCTGTATAATCAACTCGACGCTTTCAACCACAAAGACACTGGACCAACAATCCATATGCTATCGATTTGGCTAATTGTTTTTTAAAAATCAAAACAATTTTTCATACTAAAACTAGTGGTCCGAGTCAAAGATAAAAACAAACTTGCTTTACAATATATGCACGATAGATAATATAAATTTAATAAATTGCAGAAACTTCAACAATTCATCAAGTCTAGTCATCTAGTGTTAAATAAGCAAGTAATATTGTTTGTAAGTCACTTCAATAAATGGTATATTCTATTTTTTAGTTTCGGCGTGGAGCCGCCTTGCAAGTGCTCTATTTACTATGTATAATCGCCTATTGTACAAATGGTAAGTTGATTGTCTAATTTATCTGTGCGCTCAATCTAACAGAGTTATATTTTGTATTTGATTAAGTTGTGAGCAGTGAAGGTCGAGTGGTTTGTTACTATACAAATTGGAGTGTCTATCGTCCGGGCACTGCAAAGTTTAATCCCCAAAATATAAATCCGTATTTGTGTACGCACTTGATCTACGCATTCGGTGGATTCACCAAGGACAATCAGATGAAGCCATTCGACAAGTATCAGGATATTGAACAAGGTAAGTTAGACACTCCTGTTTCCATATCTCTTTCCGTCTATCTTACCCTCATGTCAATTTTCTTAGGGGGCTATGCTAAGTTCACTGGACTTAAAACGTACAACAAGCAATTAAAAACGATGATTGCCATTGGAGGCTGGAACGAGGCCTCTTCACGATTCTCGCCCCTGGTGGCAAATGGCGAACGGCGCCAGCAGTTTATTAAAAACATATTGAAATTCTTACGCCAGAATCATTTTGATGGCCTAGATCTGGATTGGGAATATCCAGCACATCGGGAAGGCGGCAAGTCGCGCGATCGGGATAATTATGCACAATTTGTTCAGGAATTAAGGGCGGAATTTGAGCGCGAGGCGGAGAAGACTGGACGTACAAGGTTGCTGTTAACAATGGCAGTGCCAGCCGGAATTGAGTACATTAATAAGGGATACGATGTGCCAAAATTGAATAAGTATCTTGATTGGTTTAATGTGTTGACATATGACTTCCATTCTTCCCATGAACCGTCGGTTAATCATCATGCGCCACTTTATTCCTTGGAAGATGATTCCGAATATAACTATGATGCTGAGTTGAACATTGTTAGTTTTATATTCGACGCATACATTTTGGTCACTTCATTAATGATTTGATTTTCATTCGCAGGACTATTCCATAAAGTATTATTTAAAGGCTGGAGCTGATCGAGATAAATTGGTTTTGGGTATCCCCACCTATGGACGATCTTACACACTTATAAACGAGGAAAGTACAGAGCTCGGTGCACCTTCTGAGGGACCTGGTGAACAAGGAGATGCGACTAGAGAGAAGGGATATTTGGCGTACTATGAGGTAGAGAATTCACAAACAGAATAAAGGTTTTAGTGACGCCCAATATGTTTTGTTCTTGTTTTTAGATTTGTCAGTTCCTTAAGGAAGATTCAGAGTGGACTGTGGTACAGCCTAATGCCAATGTTATGGGCCCGTATGCTTATAGACGCAATCAGTGGGTCGGCTACGATGATGAAGCCATTGTTCGCAAGAAGGCAGAGTATGTAGTAGCTCATGGACTGGGTGGTATTATGTTCTGGGCAATAGACAACGATGATTTCCGTGGTACATGCAGCGGTAAACCGTATCCCTTAATTGAGGCTGCTAAAGAGGCAATGATTGAAGCATTTGGGTGAGTATAGTGGAGCTGATCTCCATAGTGTTAATATTAAGTAAATGGTTTCCTACTTAAATTACCAACTCGAAACATATTAACACTCTGTTGTAGGCTGGGTATCAATGAGGTTGCAAAACCAAGCGGTCTTCAGAAGCCATCACGTTCAAGAAGTCGAGACAATGGCAGCACAAGAAATCATCTAGCCTCCAAGTTAGAGGTAAGCACAAGACGTTCCGCCGCTACACGGCGACCTGCTAGCAGTACAACCACGATAGCGACGCTCAGCACCACAATTAGACTAACTGAAGCCAAAGGATCATCGCTATACATTGGTGGTGGATATGGCTCAACGACGCCAGCACCACCAACAACACCTGATCCTGGTTCTGACTTCAAATGCGAAGAGGAAGGATTTTTCCAGCATCCTCGAGATTGCAAGAAGTATTACTGGTGCTTGGACAGCGGTCCGTCTGGATTAGGTATTGTGGCACATCAATTTACTTGTCCATCTGGATTATACTTTAATCCTGCTGCCGATTCATGCGATTTTGCGCGAAATGTACCATGCAAGACTAAGAAGTAAGTAATTGAAATGTACTGGAAGTAACCGGAGTTCATTTATCCTCTGCTTTTCCACAGATCAACAACTGCTGTCCCAACAACGGCTCGCCCTACGAGCAGTAGTAATCAGGTAACTGCAGCGCCAGTTGCACGACCGGATTACCAACGTGTCACCAGCACAACCAGCACCACCACAACTACAACTACCACCACTTCGACTCCGCGGACAGTAGAAGAGGTGATTGAATATGAAGAGGAGAACAATGATGAGCAATCACCGATCAAGTTTAGTGATGCTGAAGAGGATCCGCAGGTTATTAAGGAACTCATTGATCTTATACGAAAAGTTGGAGGCGTAGAACAGTTAGAAAAGCATTTGTTGCAAAATAAGGATGGTTCTATAACACTAAAGGAGAACGCATCTAATGGTGCGCCGACAACACCTTCCAGCATTAGCAAATCTCTATATGATCGCGTTTTGAATCGCCCTGGAACATTAAATTCTTTTGCACGTAATCGTATTAATGTGGCAAATCTAAAAGTTACTGAAAGTGCAGAGCCAACTAATGTTGCGGTCGCCGGCGATAATAATTCGCACAACAACTTTTCTAAATATTCATCCGTATTGCGAGGCAACAGCCGTCAAGGCCCACAAAATGAGGGCATTGAAAAGATTTCCGAATTTGATGGATTCTTAAAGGAGCGCAAACAATATGTGACCATCAATCGCAATCGTGGTACCACAATTGGGAAACAGGCGTCTGAAGGTGACTCGGAAAATGAGACCGATGAGGGTGATGAGCCAGAGCCAAATCTGGAACAAGTTGAAACTACTAGACGACCTTTCGGCGCTGTTACACCATCGTACACAAGCTCACGACGTTCGCGACCAAATCCAACCACGTTATCGCCTATCGAGAACGAAGAGAAGGCGGGACAATTCATTGCACTTAAAAAGCAGACTCAGAATAAGCAGTATGCCACACTGAGTCGAAATCGTGGACACACTACGGAACGTTCCGAGATCAAGTCTTCTGAAGGATCGGATAAATCAGTTAGCTCAACCACCAATCGGTAAATAATAGCACACTTATTGAATACATTGGTTATTTTACACGCTATAACATACTGTCTCTCTGTCCATAGCTACAAATACTTTGAACGTACACGTCCCACAACAAGCAGAAGTTTATCAAATGTAAACGTCGATGGAATTGACGATGATGATAACGATGAAGATGGGGAGGAATACGAAGATGATTCACAACTGAAAAATGTAAAGTTACAAAGAAATCAAAGTATTACAACTACAACTCAAAATTCACGTAAATACGCGAGCATTGGCCGCAGAACCAAAGTCACTACAACACCTGCAACACCAGAAACATCAACAGACACAGTCACCGGCACTGAGATTGCTAAGGCCAGCACCGACACCGACACCACCTCCAACAACAACAACAAGAACATCAACAGCAACATCAAAACAATCAACAGAAGCAATAATGTGAAAACTAACATAGTAGTTGACACTACATCAGCACCAATCTTTACACAACCTGAAACAACCACTAACGAAACCACTGAACCAATTGAAAGCACTATCATTCCGCTCACAAGGAGTTCTACTAATTCTCAATCCACAACCGCACCCGCACCCATACCTACCATAATATCCACTATTCAAGCACCAACCACAATTATTGACTCATTCGATCTGGCGGATGGCATCAACGACTTATTAGAGTCACAATTAAGCACAGTACCGCCAGTCAATGAGTTAAATAATATATCAAGTCCCTCTTCCCTTGATGTAACAAGTAATAACCAGCCACATGTTGTATCTTCAACGACAAAGACAACAACCACAATTACAGCGACAGAGTCGCAACAGGCAAGGACGAAAACGGCAGTCAAAACCGAACACAACAAGAACAACGTTGACAGTGACGATGACGATGACGTTCAAATCAATAAGAACGATACGAATAATATTGATGGCAAGGTAACAACTAAGACACAAAATAAGTATACATCCGTACGCAGACGCATAAATTTGAAAAATAGCAACCAAAACAAAATCGCAGAAGTAGTCAACGATGCTAGTTCCAGTGGTGATAAAACTAAGGGTTTGAGTTCCGTTAGTCCTAATGTTAATAGTATAAGAATCTCCCAGTCCGGGAGAAGGAAAACACTAACACAATACAATGAACTTGAACTGACAACAACAACCGAGTTACCTGTTAGTATATCTAGTCCAAGACCCTTTGGTTATCCCAGACTTCGTGCAAGCACCAAAAATCGAACTACCACAACAAACACAACAGCAACAACAACTACAACAAGTAACACTGTTACCGATAACGATATCAACAGTCATGTTAATGATGTTACAAGCATAGCCAAATCTCGAATATCACAATTGGATAGGTCCAAGGTGAGTGCCAATAATATTCAAAAGTTGGAGTTGTTGAACCCAAGCACAAACCTCCAACAACCTACGTCACTGAAATCTAAAACAACAATTGCAACACGCACCCACAGCGAAGAAAACTTAACTGTAGCTGGTAATGGTAACAATATTTTAATGCATGAAGTAGTTAGCCCTTCTAGTGTAAGTACTAAAGATGACAATGCACGACTGTCTATAAAAAGTTTAAGGGGTACTGTAAGGCACAACACGCTCGACAACGTCGACAAAGACTCGCGTAGAAACTCTGGCAAGCGTTTAGCGGATACTGAGAACGAAGCGCCGAATTTCAGAGCAGAGAGTAACATATCTAATAGTAAAAACCAAGGGACAACATTAAGTGAAAAAATATACATTAAAACCAGTCCGTCTGGTGAACAGGGTTACACTTCTGGTGATGCTTTATCCGATGTAATCGAAGCGAGAATAGTAACAGCAATAGAAAATACTGAACGAGCAATCAATCACACCAACAAAATAAATGGCCTCGTCAATAATGTCACCACAGCGTCCAACACAGCCGGAAATCGAAACTACCAAGTTATCAATCGAAATGCTAGCCGCAATAGTGTCGACGAACAGATACACTACATAGCTATAATTCGCAATAGCAGCGGTGTCCATCTGGATGATAGCGATAGCTCTAGCTTTGTACGTAATTTGGACAAAGCAAACAAACAAGACAACATTTACACAGTGGCAAGGGGAGGCCATATAACTGATTCGATTATCGAGGATGACACTCTTGCAGCGGAGATACTTGAAGATGAACAACCGATCGCTGTTAACGGCAAGACTATGGCACTTTCTATAAATATTACCTCTAAAAATACTAACAAAGTAGTCAAAGAAGAATTAATGAAAACAGTCATGAAAATCGTACCTCCGCAGACAAATGACTTTCAAGCTTTAAAAGCCACCACGTCTTCCGAAGCTGTTGACGTTGAGACCAACAATAGTAGTTATACATTAGGTACCAGCAAAATGTCAAACATTGCAATCGAAACGGATGCAAAGTCTGAGTCTGGAACTGAAAATGGGACAGTTGTTGAGAACACTACCGAGATAATTAGTACGACCGAACATTCAACAACTACGACCAAGATCAGTGCAGCGTCTCTTATTACTGAGAAAGTCAATACAGATTTGGGAGTTGATCATGTGGAAAGTTCGATTGATAAGACATCAAGTAGAACGAAGATGATGTCGTCAACATTTGCGACCAAAACAACTAAGGAGCCACAAACAACCACACTACGACTTTCTACACGTAGTAGAGAAAGCACCACTACAACAACAACCAAGGCTCTGAAAACAACCAGCAAAGATATAGACCATGAGCTGGGCAATACAACACAGCTTCCTAAGCGACGCACCATTGTGAGAGGAAAGTATCGACCACAGAAGGAGGGCGATTTATCTTCTCTTCTAGCTGGGGACGCAAACAAGCGTGATAGGTCTAATCACCAGACAGAGACAGTGGAGATAGTGTCCACATCAGAAGAACCACAAATTGAAAAAGTTAATAGAACAGTAGAATCAAATGAGGAAGAGAAATCAACACGTCAGAGCTTATGTAGTCAAGGCCCACTAGGATTTGTGCGCAATCGTACCTCCATTCAGACCAAATCTTTAGGAAATGGAATTACACGCACTCGTACCACCTTCGTGAGCACAGTTGATGATGGAAAGGTCGTCAATCGGGTACACACCAAGACCGTGCAAGAAAAGCCAGCAGAGTATGAGTATGTATACGATGACGTTAGCGAACCTGAGGTTACAACAACGCCACGAATTATATCTCGTAATCGGGGCTCCTTAAAATTTCAGAGCAACGATCTGTCCTCATTATTGGCCCTTGATTTTGCATCACGCGGACAGCGCACTAAGCAATCTCAGGTATCTCGTAACAACAAGTCTCGGAGACGTCTGTTGAAAAAGCCTAAAGAAACTATCGAACACGAAGAGGAGTTTGTGTATGAAAGTTCCAATGAAAAGAATAATGCAAATACTGAACCTGCAAGACCAACTACAATTAAATCAAGTCAGCAAGCTCCAATTCAACGACGCACAAGGCCTACTACAACCGCAAAATCGATTGAACTCGACATCGCAGCAACCAGAAGTCATACAGGATTGAAGCAACGCCAACACGAAAGTACTTCAACAGCAACAGCAGCCGTTGAGTCATCTAAGACTAACACAGCCCACAGTAGAGATGGAATCCGACGTGTTATCAGACTGAAGCGACCTCTAACAACAACAACAAGTACTACGCCAACTAAACTAGCTTTTGACGAGTCTGCCCCAAATTCTCAATTAATACCTTCGAAAATCTTTGGAAGTGTAAGTACTACACGAACAACAGTAAAGCCTGAAACTACAGAAAACAATGATGACTTGACGCGAACTACAATAGCTTTTGATGAACCTTTCACGACCGATCAGATAAAATCTTCAGACAAATCCTTTTTAAAATATAGGACCAGCAGTAAGACAACAACAACACCAAGGTCCGAAACAGTAATCAACGCTGACTTAACGAACCATCAACGCAAGTTTGAGAGTTCGTCAAACAACCTTTCTGCCAAAAATGATATTTCCAAAGAGGTAAGTAAGGTTGGAAACGATCTGAATGAGGAATCCAACAGTGAGGTTAAGCTCTCACTGCCAATCTATCATCGTCGCAAATACTATCAATACGTTAAGGACTCACCAATAACGTATATTGATAAAACGTCAGCGTCACCAAAAGAAGAAAGCCTCACTTTCAACATACGCCAAAAGATCCATGATGTTTTCAATGTAAGTGATAATGCAATAACAAAAAATTCAGAGGAGAAAGGCCAAGTTGAAAGCACAGATCGTTTGATCATGGAGCAGGCTCATGAAATAAATTCTGAGTTGAGTCATTTTTTATTGAATACCCCCCGGGTCAGTATAGGTCACTCGGGGGCTAAGAAAGTTGAGTCTAATGAAAACCAAAAAGGAAACAAGTCTAATATAAATGAAGATAGATTTAACACCCAAAATACTACTGATTTTGATAGTAAGGAAAGCTCGCAACGTCATGGTAAATCATTTAGCGTAAAACTGACTAGTAATAATTCGCATACAGATGAAGCATCCACAGCACCTAAAACACAGCGATCTGAAAACAACTTGCGTGGTTCACGAACATATACTCAATTAAGTAACAACTCTGTTAGACAAAACACTTATTCAATCGCTCGGAAACAAGAAAATAAGCAACAAGAAAATAAGCAACAATCAACTCGAACCCCAATCGGTCCAGACCAGTCTTCGCATAGTAATGTTATCACGACGGCAGCTACATTAGACCCGAAGAATCTACAAGATGATGGAGCGGAGGAAATTGACGAATTAGTGGCTGAAATTGACAATGCAAATGATATTATTTACAACGAAGACGTCAGTACGGAATCCACAAAGTTCTCCACTCAAACAACAACATTATCTACCGCAGATCGCACAACACGTCGTCAAGTTTCATTGCGACGACCTTTAAAAGCATTAAATGATGAGAACAAAGAAATTGAGAAGAACGTTCGCAGCTTAAGCAGCACTAACAGCTCTACAACTCAAGATGTTCCTGTTATAAGAAAAACAGTAGCCATAGAAAATCGGCACAGTTCTCAAAATATAATAAATAACACAAAAAACAGATACAATGAAGATACCGAAACTTCTGACCTACAAGAAAATCCTAAAATTACCAGGGCTACTACACCCTTTTCGACAACTTATCCAAGCGTCAGCAGCAAAGTCGATGGAGGTGATAATGGTTCAGGTATTGACAGTAATCCCGAAGATATGATCACCGAAAAAATAGTGTCTAGAATAGGCAATGAAACCGAGAGGCAAAAGAAAATCGCAGAGCAAGAAAGCAATATTAAAATATCAGACACAGATAGAAACAGTAAACAACCTTTGGCAAGGCGTAATATATTGATTCGTCGTCGCTACAATGGCCAAAATTTCACTGAATCAACAATCCAACACAAAATCAATAAAACAAATAATAATGGGAAAGAGGCAAATGAAGATCATAGTAGTGCTGGCAAAGATAACGAATCGACAACATCAGCCACAAAAATTTCCAGTAGATCACGTACAACTCGGCAGGGTTTCAACCGCCGTCGCTTTAATACTAAAACAACAAGTCAAGGCAAAGACATCGATGTGAATAATAATAAAGCTAGCTTCAAAGCGGAAAGTAGTTCTCAAGTGGCTGATCTCACCTCTTCAACCATAACAACTAACAATAAGACATCGTCGGGGTCAACTAACCCTGATGAGAAAAGCACGCGTCGACCGTATGCGACCTTGAATCGTGTCCCCTTACGAAGGGTACCATCAACAACAACCACGGAATCAGTTAATGTCGACATTGAGAACGAGAGCGAGGCAAGCAAAGATTTTAATAATGATAACGTTCATGTTGTGGATAACTTAACAATCCGAGACGGATTGCAGCAAAGAAATCGGAACCTGCCAAGGTTTGGTCGGAAACAACTGGTCGTCACCGAGAACAGTCATCAGAATGCTAACACAGGCCATAACTTGTCCAATTTTGGAACAAAACAGCCCACTGTTTCCCCACAAAGAGTGAGTTCGACCACCCGACGTAATCTAGTTGCATTCAATAGATATCTCTTCAACCGTGTAAACACAAACGATGGTCTAGTGCCTCTCATAACAAAGCAGAAAGTTGAGATCAATAACGACGTGGATGACGTTCAGACTAGGAGTAAAAGTAACGAGGAAGGGGAATTACAAGTATATGACAAGACGCATTCCTTAAACAGCACCCCGTCCGGCTCGACTCGCAGTCAGTTAATTCGTACTGCAACCCAGGTCGAAAGTCTATCTGTCGACAATAACGAGGACGATGACAATGACGATGACGATGACGACGACGACAACGGCATTCTAGACATTATGAATGATGACCCTGTAGTAGAGGTATCCAACGATAATGTTACACAATCTAACAATAACAACATAACTAATCATATCACTAATACCGTAGCTAGTCGTAAATTTGGCACTCAACGTAGTAACCGCACCGTAGCCAATTATTTAAATAATCGTATTAAGTTTACAAATTCTAACACACAAAACAGCAATGATACAAAAAAATTTTCTCTAAAGACAACAAGAACACCAAAGACAGAATTAATTATAATTATTATGATGATAGAGATGATGATAGTCTAGATTCAAATGATGATATTGAGGAGTTGGATAAAAATAATACTGATAATGAAAGTGGTGTACCGGAGCGTGTGATTACATTTAATGACATAGGCAATGACGTTAATTCTAAACGACGTTTTCAGAATCGGTATCAATTGATCCGCACTAGAAGCAGCACGACAGCAACAACGATTAAAACAACAGAGGCAACACCAATTCGCCCTTTTTCGCTCGGGTCGCGAAACCGTGCACAGGTAACTAAACTATCCATACACGATGACCACTCAGCTACAGATTCAGCAGAGAGTGATGAGGATGATGAAGGAAATGATGGAGATAAAGATGGAAATGAAGATAAAAGTGGCACTCAGATGACAAACGATCAAACAACAACACCCTCTGCAGAAATAACAACAGCAAAACCCACACTAAAACGCATACGCGTAGTCAAATATCGTCGACCACTTCACATTATTGGCGATAATACCATTAATAGCCTCAATACCACTGAAACTGATAAAAACGATGATAATCAGACAATATTAGCAACAACTCCAATAGCAATAAAGTCCACAAACAGCACTAGCGACACTAGAAAACTTGTGCGCAAAATTGTGCGTAAGCTTAGACCTGTTGAAACAACAACTACAGAGTCCAGTCAGCCCTTTAATGATGATGATCAGCAAGCTATATCAAGTGACACAACTTCGACCACCCGAAAGCCATTCCAGCCTGGTCGAGCACGTTTTGATACTACAACACGACCAATTGACCTGCAGAGCCTGCGTAATCGACTCAGAGATCAGCAGCCTCATGACGACCCTATAGATGATGTCAATAGAAAACTGCATGCCATTAGCAATAAAATAAATGAAGGGGAGCATGAGAAACACGATTCTGAACTTCAACGTCTGCGCGACAAGGTGAAGGCGGAGCAGGCACGTGGCGATGGTGAGCAGGGTGTTATCAACGACCGATTGAAGAAGCTTCTAGTCGAGAAGAGTGGCACCAGGACCACCGGTCGATCTACAGTCAGCGATTATGTGGATGAGCCCCCAAGCACAACAGCTACGATATCTGCATCTTCACCGCGTCCATTTTTCCGACGCAAGCTGGTGGCGAAACGACCTTATTCTCCTTTGCCAGCCACATCGCCCACAAGATCGACACTGGTCTTGAGCAGCACCCGACCCACAGTAAAGTTTGTACGACGCAAAAACGGACGTTTCGATCCATTCAACTCCAATGTGCGCAACAAAGGTGAAGGCTTTGTGCGTAGCGATCCGAGGGAACCACGACTTCAGAATACTAATCGCTTTAAGCAACAGCGCCAAAACGAAGATGACGGTGATTATGACGATGAATACGAAGAACAGCAAGAACAGCCACAAACGCAACTAACCACTCATAAAGTGGGCAATCTGGATACCGTGAGAAGCCATTTTGTTCCCAAAAATAAACTACCTCAACAAGCTCAGGAGCATAAAGAAAGCGAAGAAGAAGATGATGACGACGAAGAAGACGACGACGAAGATGACGATGACGATCAAGATGACGAAAAAGAAAACAATGAGCAGGAAGAAAATAAAGAAGATTATCGCACTAAGAAATTAACTCAAGTGACGGAGTCAAGCCAGGAGGCTAAGTTCGACAACAGCACCCTTCAGCCTAAATTAAGTTCCCCACCCTCCTATCGATCCACGGAAAATCGAGTGCTGCCTGGTAGTAGACCAAATTATGTTCCCACCCCAAGTGGTGTAACTGCAACCGCAACCTCAAGTAATGAAAATGTGCCATTCAGTCCACGTAATCGCCAGGCGAATGCTAACATTAGTGGCAGCAATCGTCCTCGTGTAGTTAACCGTCCACCTGGCGTGGCGACATCGAATTTGACGCTACGCCCAGTGGCTATCAACTATGAGCGCACTACACCATTGACACCCTTAAAACCAGCTCCATTTATTCCAAGCAATACACGTAGCTATGAGCGTAAATACACAGGTCAGTCAACAGAGACGCCAGAAATCGCCAGTGAAAATTCATTAATCGAAGATCTAAATATTGATGCACTTAATGCGCGCAATAAGAAGATCTTTGACATTCACAGCAAGAAGCATACAACGCTTAAGCCGAAGGTAACTACTAAAGCTGAAACAGAGTTAGAGGCGGACTCACACTCGGAGTCGGTCGACGTCCAGCTGGGACAGAGTCAGGGCTATGTGACTACCACACCAAGTACACCAACAACAAAACAAATAGTAACACAGTCAACAGACACCATAGACACTGTAACTGAAATCGAAACAGCCACCGCACAGCCACAAACTGTATTCAATGCAAATGATAATGAAGCCACAAAAATCTCTTCACTCCCACAGGATAGAAGATTATCCACAATGTCATCAACAACATCACCACCACCACCAGCAACGACATTACTACATGTGTTTACTCTACTTGATGGTGTGACCGATGAAGACCAGGGAACAACAGGACGACCACTGGGAAGAAAAATCACCGCCATGGAGCCCAAACATAAGCTAATCGAAATAAATCGCATAGTAGAGATCAACTCGAAGTTAGCCAAAGCTTCTCAACGCAAGTCCAAGGCCAATCCGGACTTTGATACTTTGCACGTCGAGTTGCTTCCGCATGTGGAGCAGCTTGGCGAAATTAGTGTAGTAAAGTATGTGCACTTGGTAGATGGTAGAAATATTCAAATCAACGATGGCCACAGTACCGTGGCAGATTACACGCCCACAGAGCCCATCATTCCCAAAGGCTCAGCACCAGTTCGTAATAGTCTCCCAGAGACTGAAGCTGATAATAATGTAGCGCGCGATGGAAAGTCGATATTACCAGAGGTTATACGTGGAGCCTTTGAAACATCAACAATCTCGTTGGAGGGTCTGTTCGAATCCTCGCGAATGCCCAAGATGCTAAATGTGGAAAGCAACAGCGATATAAATACGCAGACCGAAGACAGGCAGATGCTCCAATTAAAACAGGAAAGAATTGACACCACTGAGTCGTCTGTCATTCCAATCACACATGTAAGACCCATTCTATCCCCCCATCTTCCCAAATCCAATGAGACCTCACCCCTGATCATCTCAATAGCTAATCTCGACAAGGTCATACTAAGCAAGGTGCCTGTGTCGGAGTCACTCGAGTCAGATGCCGATGCCAATGAAACATTATTGCCCCCAATCAAAACAAAGCTTTCCGACTCAAATTCGGAGTATTCGGTGCTGCATGCGTCCGTGTTGCAGGCGCCCAGTAATCGTTTACTCAGCACCGACAATAACCTAATCAAATCAACACTAGATGGTGCTACTATTGGCAAAGCTAACAAAGACAGTAACAATCAAATAGATAAAGAAACTATACACGCGAATGCAAGCAGCAGTGACATCCTGCTGCTTAACAGCGACACCATGAGTGAAACCAACAACAACCACATCAACAACAGCATCATCAACAACAACAACATCAACCAAGAAACACAAACAACAACCACACTTAATAGCAACAGTAGCAGCATAAGTGAGAGTATTAGCTACAGCACCGAGACGAAGGTGGTGCGACTTAAAAATTCGCGACGTGGTCGAGGTCGTGGGCATGGTCGTGGCCGACGATTACGTCAGGGCAAATCCAATACCAATACATCAGATAACACAACACCATCAACAATTACAACAGTGGTGCCTTAAAATGAGACATCCCTCGACATATTTAGATATTTCTAGTCTTATTTTAAATACATACATAGACAAAAGCATTAAGTTAAAATTCTGTAAATAATTGGCTGCGTTGCTTTGTCCATAAAAAAAATATGTTTTTAGCACAAACAATTTTTTTCTTCTAAAATACATTTTTCAAAGTTTCTTTTATTCTTCCTCTTAAATATTTATTGTGCGTACATTTTTTAAAATTCGTATTCTTCAAGCTGCCATACATAATTACAATATACACGCACACATAAACACATCCACGTAAACAGCAACAATAACTCTTCACACTGACTTCCACACGTACAAGCATACATACACATGTACAAACACATACACACATACAAAAACATGCAATAACTTCCAATTGGTTCAATCGAATCTCTAACGACTCGAATCGGAAGAAATGTACAATGTAATAATATTTGTTTTATTCAAACCCCTATGATAACTTTAATTTTTATTTCAGTTTGCACAGTTATACAGTTTTTTTCTTTCTCAATTATGTTTCATTTAGTTTTAGTTGTAAAATATTTATGCACACAAATAAACCCAATAAATACATAATTATTTTGTATATAAAAAAATAAACAAACAACAAACCTTTTTTGTAGATTACCACAATCATATTCATCCAATACTTAAATTACTTACATACATTAGATTTTAGCTCCTTGTAGAATCCCGTAATCACCAATGAAACACTATATTACCTCTAATAAATTCATAACATAAAATATAATTATTTTGTACATGGTGCTTAAAATGTTCAATTTTGTAAAGTTAGGTCATTACACTGATGTTTAAAAGCTCCATATAAAAATGCAGAGCTGTTTCTTAAATAACTTTCGAATTTATTTGCACATAGTACAAACAGTTTTATTTATATGTTAAGATGAGTGTGTGTTAAATTGTACCACGAATTTTTCATCTTTATCACGATAAATTTTTTCTCAGTAATATTTTCCTGTGGACTGTATCCATATTTCCATTCGCATTCTCGTCGTGGTTTTGATCGAGTTACTCGCAGAAAGTGATTCAACCAAAATATACTTTTGCAAACTCCTTAATTTTTATGAAATCCCACTTGATATGTCGTAATTTTACGTTGTAGCTTTCACATAAGTACATATGCATTTAACTGCTGCAGTTTTTTGTATTATTTTACTAGTCTCTCATTTGCTAAAGATGACGCACCTGCCGACTATGTCTAGTACGCATGGCAGGTGTATCACCATATCACCATGACTCTGTTGCTCAATCGCATTTAAGATTGATCTAACTAGTTTGACCACAAATCAACTACATTTTCATATAGTAAAAGCAACGAGGCTCAAGGCTTTATGCAATCACATTGAAAGTCAGTCGCTACTTAATTTTATTTTAACTTATGACAGTATTTAACGGGTTAACGGGTTACTTGTCCTCATGTTTACTCTCACAGATTTATTGTTTATTGTAATACTATTTTAATTTATGTCTGACGATATTTAAAAATCAAAAAATATTTGATTAACTTAAGCATACTTTAAATCAAACATCTATGGTAAATCCTTATGCCCGATACTTACGGGTGTAACAGGAAGAAGGAGGATTCTTTGACCCTATAAATAATATATATTCTTGTTCAGCATTAACAGCCGAGTCGATATAGTCATGTCAGCCAAGTTTCTAATTTTTGCCACGCCCCTTTTCGTCTCCGCAAATTGTGAAAAAAACACTTTCAGTTTTCAAGTTAATAGAATATAGTACAGTACAGAGAGCTGCAACGGGTATGAACGTGTAAGATTGAACATGTGTGCGAACAGTTCAATCGAATCAACTCATCGGATCGTTCGAAACTTGTTCGATCAAATCACTCCTCTCTTTGTTGACGATCGAGGAGCGTTTACGATAATATTGTTATCGAGAAATTCGCTCCGCTCAGCATTCGATCATGCGATCGCCATTGATCACGATCGTTTGTGAGCGTTTATTTCGATTCAATCACGATCATGGATCAATGATCGAAATGATCAAAAACGAGAGAGTATTTTTGCATGAATCTGTTTCTTTATTTAACAAAGTAAATGCGCGCGTGTACATACATACATACTACAAACAAATTTTTTTTTTAAAAGGAAATAAGCTCCTAAAAGTATGTTTTAGGGGGAAATATTAAGACGGAGTCCCGATTGCTTTTACTTAAAATAATTTTAATTTAAGAATTTAAAACTTTCTAAAGACTTTTATTTCAGATTTTCAATATTACGCTATAAAATTTCAAAATCAAACTGAATATAAAATATGCCTTAAAATATAATTATCTTTATCCTGTTTTAATTTTATTTCTCCAAATTAATTTTAAAATAATGAATATCTATCCAAAAAAATCTAATTTAATTAAACATGTAAATACTAAATACAGAGTGCAGAATACAGAATTAACTTGATATGTGTATGACACGTCTCTGCTCGTTCTGCTCCCAGCGCTCTTTCCGTTATGTTTGGAAAAGTAGCGCTTTGGATATTGCATTAATTTATGAATATAGAAGATGTGTTTGAAACACATCTGAACCTACAGTAGGTCAGAGTGAAAGAGAAATCTGTTTGCTTTTCAAAACTATATCGACTTTTAAGATCGGGTCCAAAACATCGACTAACAGAAGTTATAAGAATTTTAAAAATCAGTACGAATCCGTCGAATAACCAACAGACACGATCTGATTTATGTAATGTGTGCAATATGTAGCAAAGCCAATTTATTTTTGCCCCTGTTTTAATGAATTTTTTTAGGATTATTAATTTTTGTTGGAAAACTGAAATAAATAATGCTAACTATTGAATTGAAAACACCAATTGTTCAAGTTATATTATTAATATTATTCTCTTTATATTTTCAACACGCACGCTAACGCCACAAGCACAGCAGAAAAGAAAAGAACTTCGAAATTAATAGTGTGACCATACTTCAGTGTATGCATAATATCAAAGACATTAACATTAATGTTAATTTCGATTAATGTTAAGTGTATGTTATTTTTGTTTAAGGCGATATATTCAACACGCCCCCTCAAAAACAACATTTTAAACTTAACAATCAAAAATTAAAAATCATATACATTACAAACTTATTCTAGTGTGGCTAGTGTGCTTACTGGGAGTGTACAATGTGTTATCCAGCATTTACTGCGAGGATCAGGGAAAACCCAGAAAAATCTGATCAGATAACATTTCAAAAACAAACTTAATTACATTAAGAACTTTAGATTAACAATGTTTCATTACTTCAAAATTTAAAAAATTGTTAATAAACTAAAAAATTGATTCAATGACTTAAATAGTAATAACTGCATTTAATATTCAGCTTTTCAGTTATATGCCATCAGTCCTTAGCATCCTGTTGCAATCCCATCTTAGCTCGCAGTTCCGTAAATCTTGCAGCAGGTAGAGGCTTTGTCATTATATCTGCAAGTTGTTTATCTGTGGATATATACTCAATAAAAATCACATTATTTTCAACTTGCTCTCTTTCAAAATTTAATATTAATGTGTTTTGATCTTTTATGACATGAGGGATTATTCGCTATGCTAATACAACCTTGGTTGTCCTCATAGATTTTAATGGGTCTTTCAAGCTTTATATTTACACTATTCAGAAGTGACTTTAGCCAAAGAGATTCTCTTACAGCTTTAAATAGAGCCATATACTCTGCTTCGGTCGACGAAGCTCCAACTGAATTTTGCCTTTTGGTATTCCAGCCAATAAGGTTTGTATCAAACATTTTAAATAAATAGCCTGTTGTACTTTTTCTGTCTATTTCATTGCCACCCCAATCAGAGTCTACATAGCCTACTAATATATTTTCACATTGAGTATTTTTCTTATATATCAATTTCACATCAATGCTTCCTTTTAGGTATCTCAAAACTCTTTTTAAACATTGCCATAGTTCTGCATTATTCTTTCTACTATATCTACTTAAAATATTAACTGCTGTAGTTAAATCGGGACGTGTACATAACATTATGTACATTAAACAGCCAATTAGATTGCGGCATGGCGCATTAGAGCTCTCATCTGAGTCAAGTGACTCATAGTTTAATTTGCTTGGCAATGGGGTACTGACTGCATTGCAATCATTCATATTAAATTTATATAAAACTCTTTTAGCATACGCCGACTGACTTAAACAAACTTTGCCTTCAGACATTTCTATTCTTATACCAATAAAATATTTTATTTCATTAAGGTCAGTCATTTTAAACTTTTCCATTAAGTACTGTTTAAAACTTATCATTTCATTCATGTTTCCTGTTGCTATAACTACATCATCAACATATAGAAGCACATATATGCTTTTCTTGACATCTCCTTTGTCACGTATATATATACAGCGATCTACCGAAGAGTTTACAAAGCCACATTCTTTTAGTGCTTGCTCAAATACTTCAAACCAGCATCTAGCTGCTTGCTTGAGCCCGTAAATCGCTTTGTTTAATTTACATACACTCTCACCACTGCAAGATACACCTTGAGGTAGTCGCATATATATTTCTTCGTTCAATATACCATTAAGAAATGCTGTTTTGACATCCATTTGAAGTACTTTCAAATCATATTGTACTGCTAATGATAATAAAAATCTAAAACTTGAAATCCTGGCAACTGGTGCAAATGTTTCTTCATAATCAACTTGGAACTTTTGAGTGAAGTCTCTCGCAACTAATCTTGCTTTGTTTAACAGGATTTCCCAATTCATTATACTTGAGTGAAAATACCCATCTACTATCAACAATATTTTTGTTTTCTGGCTTCTTTACTATAGTCCAAGTGTTGTTCATTTCATGAGCATCTAATTCTATTTTAATGGCTTCGTCCCAAAGTGTTTTATCACTTCTATCTTTGATTTCGTCAAATGTATTTGGAACGTCATTAAATATTGTATGTGCATTCAAAACATATTTATTAAAATTATCATTATCTTCATTACAAGATATTTGTTGCTTCACTTTTAATCTTTCACTTCTTCTTTTTACTATTTCATTACTGCTGTTGCTGTCGTCCAATATTACAACTGGATCATTATTAAAACCAATTTTATTAGGCCTTTTAGTTGTTTCAAATTCCGTACTCTCATTCGGGATATCTAATGCCTTACTTTCATTCAGTACATCAGCCAGTACATCATCTTTTCTTATTTCCAGAAAACTCTTTTTTACTTTCCTTACTCTCGTTCAGGAATTCATTTTTACTTTCCTTACTATCATTCAGGAATTCTTCTTTACTTTCCTTAGTATCATTCAGGGATTCAGTATTTTCACTTTCCTTACTATCATTCAGGAAATGTGTATCATATAATACAGCTCTGGAATTAGCCATATTGGTTTCGTCAACAACCACATCTCTAGCAACAATAAATTTTTTATTAACTTCAACCCATAATTTATAACCATTGGGTTCATATCCAACAAGAATACTCTTGAATGACTTATCGTCAAATTTTCCTTTCTTTGTTTTATTTTGCACATAAACAGTAGATCCAAATACTCTTAAATGTTTTAAGCTTGGTTTTCTGTTGTGTCACATCTCTTCACCCCAGAACATTTTATCTAATCTTATTAATTAAATTTCAGTAATGGTTCTTACCATTCGCTCAGATACACCATTTAACTGAGGTGTATGAGGCACAGTCCTCTGTGAACACAAAACTCACGCATCTCATTAGACAAATATTCCCTGCCATTGTCAATATACAAATTAACAATTTTTAGATTAAAATGTGCTTCACATTTTGGTACAAAATCTTTAAACATATTGAACACATCTGATTTGTGTTTTAAAAGATAAGTTTTAAGATAAGTTACACAGTAATGTGTAAATTGATCAATAAAAATTACATAGTAATTTTGATCTTTTATAGTTGCTGGTGAAATCGGTCCACAAACATTTGAATGTATTATAAAAAGGGGTCTATTAACATAGCTTTTATCTTTACATTGGTTGAATGGCAGCCTAGCTTGTTTGCCATTTAAACAAGGCTCACATATTTATTTCATCAGACAACTCAATACCGCTTAGTAGACTATTATCGATAAATAAATTCTTCCTTTTAATTTCTATCAATTTACCACTGCTAATATGCCCAAACCGCTCATGCCATAATTTATAATTATTTTTATTTTGTGCATTCACTGCATATGCATAAAATTTAATAATTGGTATATTGTTCAACTTACCTGAACTTTCGGCTACCACAACTCCATCTTTGGATATCTTTACGCCGTCCTTATCAAATTCGATCTTCATCTCAGCCTCTTGTAGGCGCTTTACAGAAATTAAATTTCCTGCAGCCTCCTTGCAGTAAGGGACATCCTCCAGCGTTATCTGGTTGTCATTGTGCAGCCGCACTATACCACGTTTAGTAGCAAGGATAAATGCACCTTGCTTAGCCACAGATATTTGAAGTGGATGCTCCAACTCCACACAATCAGCATACAGGTTCTCGTCGTTTATAATATGATCCGTTGCACCAGAATCAAGAATAAAACCAATTTTATTCACAAAATTTGAATTCACCATAAACGCGAAACCATGCTGTGACGTTGCGGCATGTGCTGTTTTATTTTCTTTATTATTAATTTTTGATACTCTTTTAAAATGATAGCAATCCTTTTTAATATGCCCTGCCTTGCCACAGTGATGACATATAATATTTGATTTTTGTATGCCTTTAAACATCTTTCGCTTTACTACTTTATTTTTAAAAGAACTCTTAATATTCTTATTCATAACCACAGCTGCTTTCATAACTTTTCCACTTGTATCGTTAATGTCATTTTTAATTTTAATCTCTTGATCTAGTAGCCTATTCTTTACAAAAGCTAGAGTTAAATTCTCTGTGGACAACGTTTCGATTGCTGTAATCACACCGTTATATGAAGGGGGTAGAGTTAATAATAAATGTGACACTTTATCCATTTCATCAATTTTCGCACCAGACGCTAATAATTCACTTATTAGAGTGTAGAGTCACTATTTAGTTTCAGCGAGAGTAAACGTTTACGTATCGTTAACTGCGGAGCCAAACTTTTCCGTTCATACACGGCGTCTAAATTCCTAAGAATTTGCCGAGCCGTTATGTCGCTTTCTGCGAAATTCAAGAACGTGTCACTTAAATGTTCTACTATGATGCTCTTCGCGCACCGCTCTGCTCTATCCCATGTATCATCTAGCTCATCAGGCAAATTTTCATCAATAACTTTTAATATATTTAATTCTTCAAACACCGCGCGAATTCTAAATTTCCAAACGGAATACTTTTCGCCGTCGAACGGTTTTATATTTCGTTTTGCCTTTTCCATGTTTTTCTCGTGTTCACACACACACACACACTAGTATGTAAAGAACAGTTACTTACGAATAATTTCACAACTTAATTTCACGATTTATAAAACTTTTCTATATGCATGGACTGGGCCAATAACCTGTTGGAAAACTGAAATAAATAATGCTAACTATTGAATTGAAAACACCAATTGTTTAAGTTATATTATTAATATTATTCTCTTTATATTTTCAACACGCACGCTAACGCCACAAGCACAGCAGAAAAGAAAAGAACTTCGAAATTAATAGTGTGACCATACTTCAGTGTATGCATAATATCAAAGACATTAACATTAATGTTAATGTCGATTAATGTTAAGTGTATGTTATTTTTGTTTAAGGCGATATATTCAACAATTTTACACATGGCTGTGAAAAGTATGAACACAAACCTGTAACAAAATTGTGGAGGACGACTGCCTGACAAAATATTAAAGGTGGGATATTAATATTATATTGATCAGTAGACAAAATATATCTCGAGGTCTTAGTATAAAATTTTTTGAAAACTATTAGCAAATCAATTTCTTTTTATTTATATTGGTCGAACTTGAGTAGTATTACGATAAACCAATCATAATGTACTATATCATATGGATTGCTTCTTTATGTCGTAACCGAAGTTGGTTCCAACTAGCTTACTATATCAAAGAGCTGTATTAGATCAAACTGTCGAGAATTTAAGACAACGCTCTGGAACGACTTCAAGTCTTTAGCGTGCCAATCGGTATATAACTGAATTGACACATAGTATCCTATTCTTGAGAGCGCTCGACTGTAGCCGCAACTCACGTTCAGCAAAGCGAGCAGGTGCCGGAGCTCCCATGTCAGAGTTGTGCTATTCATATCATATTTTGAAGTACAGTGTTGTAATTTTGTTAAAAATCTTTACAAAGTATTTGACAATCGTTGCTTATTTAATACTTTCCTTCTAATTATCTTTATTTTGAAAGATTAACTTGGACTGGTATCCTCCCCCGCTTTCCCCTGCCCATTGCAGCCCTTGACAATAAATAAAAGGCAAGCAAAAAAAATTTTCCGATATTTATTTAACGTACGTTAGTCAACAAAAAATGGTTATTGTTAAAAATAAAATTAGAAATTAATATTTATATTAACATTATATTATCAAATAATTTATACTATACTAGTGGGCCCGCTTTTGCGTCCTTGCTTTGCTCGGACCCACACTTAAAGTATCAGAAATATTTATAATAAAAGGTTAATATAAATATTAATATTTTATTTATTTATTATTTATTATTAAATTATTTCGTCTTTTGCACACCACCAAAAAGGTAAAATACATATTTTCATTTGTCGCCCTTTTTAAATCTAGTGGCGCCTCTATTGTTAGTGGCGCCAACTGACAATAAACCCATAATTCGGCACGGATGGATTTTGTGAACATGCATTTTTAATTCGGTTTAAATTAATACTTTTTATTTTCAAAAATAAATTACAGATTAAAATTAAAAAAAAGAGCTTATATTTTGATAATTTGCGCACTAATGTGCCCGCTGCCAACTCATTCACTTCAGTATCAACACGAATGTTTCATATGTATGTAGAATTGAGTTAATTCAAGCAGAACTTTATTTGGTATGTATGACAAAGAACGCAATAAAAATCACTTCTTCGTTCAAAGGAACAAAACAACAACATTGGCGATCTTGCTTGCACTACGCACATGCAAAAGCGAGCACAAAAACAATTGCCATGGTTCTCTTTGCAGTCGAGTCTAACTGTTGTTCTCTGGCTCTCTTTCAGTTGCGCACGCTAAAATTGTGTATGTATGCGTACACACGTATTGAACGTTTTCAATGCTTGCTTAGCGAGCTTGCATTTAATGCCTTTTAAATAATGTTTTTAATTTTTTTAAAATAGGTTGCAGGTGGAATTAGAAAATTAAAATACCCATACGAATTTGGAAATTTTTTTTTCTGATTTTTTAAAAAATACTTCAAGTTTGGCCATGGCTGTGATATATCAGTCAGTCAGTCAGTGAGTGAGGACAAAGCATTTTATATACAAGAAAATCACAATGAGAACAATATTTTATATTACTCAAATAAATTGTATAGTTCTACTAAATTAAACATTTAATGTTGAAACGTCTGAGAAATGTGAGAGAGTTGATATCACCGATGATCATTCAATGTAGGAAAATAACCAACAGAATATAAGATGATGAAGATGAGAAGCAGAAGTTTTTTATAGTTAGACTCAAATTGAAACCACAAATCTAATTCGTAGTAGAAATGGCTTTTATGCAGCCTTATTTTATATTGAAGATGTTTGTTCTGAGTATATCGTTATATCGTAAAATACTCTAGACCGGACGCATAATAAATTTAAATACGCTCTAAGCTTTATTAACCGTAGTGGAGATACCAATCAGATACATATGTATCTATTAGGTCGGAATAGACATTAGCAATGGATAAACCAATTTTATTTTAAAAAATTATCAAAATTTAAAAGCGAAGGTATGTACGTATTTTCAAAGAAGATGAATTCGTGTTTTGTACAAACACATTTTAGTTAGTACATTAGTTTCCACTTACTACTGATGAGTACAATAAGATAAAAAGTATAAATAAATGCATTTAATTTACAAGCATTTTTATATAAATTAAATCCACATATACTAATTTTCTGAAGTACTTTACTAATATTATTTTTAATTTGTAAATTTTAAATATAGTAAACATACGCCAACTTTAGAAGCGTTATTGACTACAACTGCACATCGTGGACCACAGAAAAACTAAATTAAAAACGCACAACACCCATAAAAAAAACACACATAAGCAAGTTGAGAATCAATCAATGAAAAGTCAAAAGGAAGAGTTTGAATTGAATTTTTGAATAATCATAAAAGTGAAATACCATTTGCTTGCTTTATTTCATGTACAAACACAAATATGTTGAACAACTGTGACTTGAACTGTTGCTCTTTCAACATTTAACTGACAGCTGCGTTCACAGACTACAGCAGTTTTGACTGCAACTTCAACTGTTTCATCCACTGTCACAGCCGCCAATGTGACACGTCGTCCGGTGTTGAGCGTTCGCAGGCGTCTAATCAATTCTCCAACGACAGCGTTTGAGGCAACCACGCCAACAACAGAATTTACAACAATTACAACGACCTTCAAATACAATCGACTGCGTAGTAAGCCGACCACAACAGCGGTTAAAACAATTATGACAACGGCAGCCACAGAGTCGAACAGAAACGGCAACAACAAAGTGTATCCAAACAAACTGAAGTCGAAAAGTTCATTAGCACACATTGAAGCAGTCACTTTACCGTCAGCAACACTACTGCCAGCAACAAGCAACAACAATGTTAGCAACAACATTGTTGACAACACTCAGAAACATCACAGATTCCAAGCAGCCAGTTATGTGTTGCGTCGCCAGTTTCAAACTCGCCGCTTGACGACAACAGCGCCGTCAGCAAGCAGTGATGAAAGTTGTAAGTACGAAATGTTGCTGAGTCAGCAGAAACATCGAGGTTTGTAGTTATCGATGTTTCGAGGTTTTACACAAAAAACCTCGATGTTAATCGATGTTTTCCCGATGTTTTCTGAAAAAATTAATATTTTTAAAATATTATTAAATTTAGCTAAAGTAAAAAAGTTACAGTTAAATAAATAATATTTTTCATTTTTAAATTATATTATAAGAATTAAAAGTCATAAGAAATAATAAATAATAAGAAATTATTAATCAAAAGAAATTTCAAATCAAAAGAAATTACAAATTAAAGTGATCTATTCATAAGATCATAACAAATTATAAACCAAAGAGATCTGTTCCAGCATCTAAAATATTAAATGAGTACATATTATATATGTAATAATAATATCACTTTCATTGAGAATCATTTTGTAATCAAAAAATCAGCATTTTTGTTTATAAATCAAATTAGTTGATCAACAACGTCAGCTTTCAAACGCGTTCGGCGATCGGAAATGATTTGGCCCGCTTTACTAAATGCTCTTTCCGACTCGCACGAAGTTGCAGGTACGCAAAAATATTTGGCTGCCATTTCCTTAAAAGGCGCCATACTGATTGAACTCTTCTGAAATTATAAAAATTTATTTAAATTTACTCATAATACGAAAATTAGATATTTACCTTCCAAAAAATTAACGGGTTGCATTTTTCTGGCTCATTCGCCGTCTCCAAATGCTGGCTAAAAACCTCGATAGTCAAAAACAAATATCGATGTTTTGAAAAAATTCATAAACATCGATACATCAATGTTGCCATCGATATTTCTGCATTTCTATTGCTGACAGCAATTCGTGTGTTGCGATGTTAAACGAGTACATGTGCACTAGGAAACAGCGAAATTCTGAACTAAACTAATTTATTTTTATACTAGTGGGCCCGCTTTTTGCGTCCTTGCTTTGCTCGGACGCAGATCCCCACTTAAAGTATCAGAAATATTATTATTTAAATGATTTCGTCATTTGCACACTACTAAAGAGGTGGCGCCATCTATTGTTAGTGGCGCCATCTAACAATAAGCCCGTAATGATTTACGGATTGACAAATAGTACATAGATTTTGCGAACATGCATTTTTAATTCGATTTAATAAATATTTTATATTTTCAAAAATAAAATGCAGGTGAAAATTTAAAAAGAGCTTCTGATTTAATGTTATATTAGTGAGCAAATAGCCCACATTCAGTTAATTTCATACAACCAAAAGTGTCTAAGAAAATGCCTACTACTATGAAATACCCATTACGCTTTAAACGTTATTGCCTTCAATATTTTTGAAGGTAAAACACCGTAAATTTAACACATTCATAAAGAAAGGCTATATAATAAGTGTAATGGGCTGTTTTATAAATAAAAACAATTTTTTTAATGTATAAATTTCTTAATAAAACATTTTAATGGTACAGGGTATCACAGACTACATACAAAACTTAAGTGGCAGCAACGAATGAGTAAAGCATTGTTGTCAATTCTCACAGCAGCCGATTCATATGTACACACTTATGTATGACAAAAAAAGCAGTATAAGTCACTTCTTCGTTCACAGAAACCAAACAACAACAACATTGGCGATTTTGCTCCCACTACGCACATGCAAAAGCGAACACAAAAACAAAAACTACGTACATGCAAAAGCGAACACAAAAACAAATGTCATGGCCCTCTTTGCAGTCGAGTCTAACTGTTGATCTCTGGCTCTCTTTCAGTTGCTCACGCTAAAATTGTGTATGTATGCGTACACACGCATTGAACGTTTTCAATGCTTGCTTAGCGAGCGTGCAATTAATGCAATTTAATTAAATGTTTTTTAATTTTTAAAATAGGTTGCAGGTGGAATTAAAAAATTAAAATACCCATACGAATCTGGAATTTTTTTTTCTGATTTTTTAAAAAAAACTTTAAGTCTCTAGGACTTGTGGTTTGGCCATGGCTGTGATATATCAGTCAGTCAGTGAGTCAGTGAGGACAAAGCATTTTATATATATAGATGAGTAAAAATCTTGTCAAAAAAATATCTACTGAAGAAACATTATTAAAATTTTTTACATTTCTGAACTTTTGAATTTTATTGACCACGGGTTAACATATAAATATTTTATTTTTTATTAATATATTTTTGATCAAACAGTTACGGATATGCCGAGTACACAAAATCCACTCTTCAAGCGCCGATTAACGCTTGTCACAATGGCACCACCACCACGCATTAAAACCACAGCCTCATTGTCTGAAACGAAGACTACGTATTTTGGCATTGGGGATGATGGCGACCAGGTGGCCAAGTCGAGTATACACTTTAACCAAATCCCAGAACAGGGGCGTTCACAAGTAAGCTATGAACCACTTGTGAGCAGTAACATCGCTACCGACAAGACTTCAACCCCACATTTCATGGTCAACACGACGCGTAAGTCCTCTATATTTATACTGGCATGTTCTATAAGTTTAATTCAAAATCGATTCCAGCACCAGTGTTTTCAAATGTTAAATATATTGATTAGAGATTGGATAATGTTTACATTTTATTGAATTAAATAAAAATATATTTTAAATTTTCTACAAATTAAAAAAAAAATTTTGAAAAATTAGAGAATTACTATAAAGCATACCTAAAGTTATCAGATTACCTGAAATCTAAAATATGTGCAATAATGTGTGCAATAATTAAGGAGGACCGACATTTCTCACGGTAGTTTTCCATAGCAAATCTCTCCACAATCTCTAGAAATTTATGGAACATGCCTGCTTTTCATAGACTTTTAGATGGAATTAACTACTTTTTAATCATTCAGTAGGTCGTCAGTTAATACCACGTCCACGTCGACCACAATCTGGCACACCTATTTACGGTGTTAATACAGCTTCAGTGACCTCAGCATCTTCGCCGCCAGCGTCCCGTCGACAACACAGCCACCGTCGACCACACAAATATATCGAAGTGTATAGTCGGCCGCCAAGCCAATCGGCACTCGCCACTGTCAATCGGCGGTCAAGTTCCGTTGCCCATGATATCCATAAGGATGATCAAATAAGCGCTATTCCACAATTGCAGTTTAAGTCTCGCTCAAAGTCCCAGACGCAGCCCGAAGCGATTCTACATGGTCGAGGCGTCATCGAATGCTTGGAGTTAGGCAATTTCCCTCATCCGCTTAGTTGTCGCAAGTACATATCCTGTGCCAAATCCGAAGAGACCGCACGCAGCGTTGCCTGGGAGTTTACCTGTCCCAAGGAACATGAATATGATGACGTGCGCGGTACGTGCACCCGAATAACATCCAGTGGCGGTAAAGTCTGCCGTGATTAATGACTCAGTAAATGACTTTTGCGGCCCAAATCGCAGTCCAGGTCGGAACCCCGGGGGAGCTACATATGTAATTGCATGTTGCATTTTCGTAAAACAATATTGACATTATTTTAGTTTTATTTTAGCTTATATGTAATTACTTTTATGGCTACACTAAAGCCCCAAGCAACGTTTTCTAAATGAATCCTCCCACATATTTGATTTTAAAACTTTATTTTTTCCTCAACTGCAAAATACTTTTGTTCAGAACTAGTATGAACGCCAGGGCAATGGTAAGACAAACAACTTCTGTATTCCAGCAAAAGTATCCGTTCAGTAAAATACGAACTTATCTTTTTAGTACTGGTAGATATGAATATCGCGCATTTACTGAAAGAATATCATAGCTTCAAATACAAGATTTTGGTTTAGTGCTGTAATAGGCAACTTATTTTTATCCCTTTCTATACTGTGTAAAAATGTCATATTTATAATATGCCATCTACACCTTTCATGTGAGAGTCAAAAGAATTATTGTTTTTATTGCAACTGGTACTGAATTGAAAATAATAAATGTGCTTTGGTTAAATCTCCGTTTTTTTGAGTTATGACACTCTGGCAGTAAATGAGTGATAGTGTTTCTTATTTTTGATTTCAAAAGTCAAACAAAAAATACAATTATTATTATTATTTCTGTGAGTTTTGGTTGAGATATATTTACGAATGAAAATATTTTTTTTAATAAATGATGATGAAGTTAATTTGAAAAGTAATGCTTGAAAAAATGGCGAAAATAACACGATCTGACAATTGTAAAACTTCTGGGATACGACATTGCCTAAGTTGTAGGCACAGATTAATAAATCTATTCTACATACCAGAAATTTACGTTGCACATCGATATTTTAAATTATGATAAAATAAACTTTTTTCGAGATTGATAGAGTTTAATAATCGTATGCCTAAAACAATGTATCCTTTAATATATTCTATTACATTGTTGGAAAGAGAGTAGAAACACACCTACGGGAGCTACAGGAAAAATTGTTTGGTGTATTTCGTTTTTGTTTTACGACTTAACCATACTTTGAATAAAACTTAATAAGTCAATTTGGCATAAATCTGTTACATTTAATTTTGCGTCTTCTGTACCTTAATTTATTCAAATCGTATAATATGTATTTAATTGAGTAATTGAATTGATTAAGCAAACAGTCATTTGCCCAAATTTAAGATTCAGAATGTGTATTAACCTCCGCGGGACTAAATTTGTTATTATTCTTTGAATTTGTTATAAATAATTAAAAGCTAATGAAAAGTGGCAATTTCAAGACCAAATTGAACCCTGTTGGAACACAAGCTCGAAAAAGTTACATTGCGCTCTGTGATAATTTTCTTGGATATAAAAGAAGAGCCGACTATTTCCGTTTCAGTTGTAAACAATTTTTTAAGGGCGTACAATGACTTGTGTTGAAACATGTCTATACATTTTTTGCATTCACATTCTGCCCAGTTAATCTGGGCCAGATTAGCGATGAAGAAGGTGAACGGGTTCATCATGAATTCGGTACTATAGAAAGACTGTTCGATAGAAAAAATATAATTTACATAATAACAAATTACTACTGGTCACTTAAATGGGAAAACAATAATGATCAGTTGAAAAGAAAAAGATCGTGGAGACATTTTAAAGTGTGCACTAAAAAATTATAAAAATAATGAATTGTAGTAACTTGACACATTTTAATTCATTTTGTAATTAGGGACACTTTCATTCAAACAAAAAGTTCAACGCAACAATATTACGATCTACAGTATTATAATGGACTGACTCAACAAACGATTATAGTCACACGTTTCAATAGTTTAAATGTGTTATTTTCTAAATAAAATAACTACTCTATGGGCTATCTAATAAAAGAAAAAAGAAATGAAAAAAAATACAAAATAAATTTGTTTAACTATTTAATGCTCTAGTAAGGGTAATGAATCGTAATAAGTCAAGTATAGCAATTTTAAATACCTAAGTTTCATCTTCTCAAAACCAATGAATAATGAGGCGAATAATTTAAAATTTCGATGTGCACCAAAAAATTCTAGTATGCAGAAAAATATTATGTAAGCATACCAACAACCTTCGCTATATCCAATTCCAGATGTATTGTATTGATATTTTTGGGAGCACTCTGTAATATATAAACATCCCAAAATAATTTGTAGGGTCTCATAAATTTGTGATCCTGCAAAATGTTGGAAGATACAGGAGCAGATAACCACGCGACTCATTTCATCAAACTTTTTATTTTATTAGTTGTTTTTTATCATTTTTATTCTCTGAATCAAGTTTGTCAATCAATACTTGTCAACACTGATCTCAAATGATCGAATGAAGATCGGCGGAACTCAGACTGGTTTAGCAAAAAGCTTGTTGAAGCACTTCATGTGAACTCCAATTAAAGCAAAGAGAGAAAATATAAGAATCGTATCGATATAATATGACATCGTATATCAATTGACTTGTAAAGTTGGCATATGAGTAACATTGAAATATTTTGAGCAATAAACACGCACATATATTTAAGCCATTTTTTCTTTGTTGCACTGAAAAAGAATATCTCCATTGTCAATAGGTTGACCATAAGTAAACAAAACGAATTTTCTTTCAGTGCACGCTCGTCGACAAAACATGAACAAATTACATTTATATTTTATAAGCGGCAATATAACAAACAGATTTCTAACTATTGCATCTTTAAAAATCAAAAGGCAGAAAAGCTTTTAAAAAATGCAAAAAATTTATTTAATAACTAATCGAAAACTTGGTATTCAATATAGAATGAAATGCGTCTTGTTTGCTAAATTTTTAATTTAGGTTCGGGAGTTTGGTCTGATCATTTAAACTATGCTTAGTTCTTCTGTTCCCGTTGCTTCCACGACTCATGGACGGAATGGTAGCCGTTCTGTGTCTGGGCAGGGGTATTGCGGCCAAAGGGACTCTTCGAGTTCACCTGCAACATGTAGTCGCCACGGATATCGTAACTAGTGGCAATGCCCATATATGCACGCTTGCCATAGCCGTTGTTCTGCTTGTATTCCTTGTAGGAGCTGGCGGCGACAGCAGGGAAGTTGCGCTCGTTGCCTGGGCGAACAGACTCAGCAAAGTAGCGGGTGGCGCGCAGAGATGCCTCTACAACGTTGTCGGCTCCGGGAACACCAGCGGCTGGGCCATTTGGATAGAAGTCAACATCGGCAAGGCGGGCTGGGGTACCCATACCGTAGGCAGACGTATGAATAGCATCAACAAAGTCAGCATCTCCACGGGCCAATCCGCTCAGTTTGTTATCAGCCTCGGCGTACAGTTTAGAGGGGTCCAATCCAGTGATGCGGCGCAGCTTTGTGTCCTGTTTGGCGGGTATACTGGCGACCAGCGACACCGGCAACGTGAGCAGCAGGTCCTTGACCAACCAAATGGATTATTTCCTGGGGAACATTTACTTCGTTGGTCAGCTGCACAAGACGATCACCAATGATTTCACCAATGCGCTCCACGTTTAATGTTGCATATTGCTCAAAGTCTTCGATAAGATCGCCTAGTGTAATGACCACCAAATCACCGGTCTTGGTGTCGTCCTTATTTAGATTCTGCATGCGGCGTTCGTTTTCCTTCTCCTCGCTGCTGCTCCTTTGTTCGGTGCTGTCGGATTGATCAGCGGCATAGGGCTGAAGATTGTAACGCTGTTCATAGGCCTGCACCAATTTTCGGTTGGCTTTGTTCACGTGGTTCCAGCTCTGTGGCAGACCCTGAATGAAAATGGTCACCTCATCGTTGCCAAACGCAGATTGGCGTTTTACGGTCTGTACAAAGGTATTCAAGTTAAATTCGATTTTTTGACCACGCTCGCCAACAATATAGCCCTTAATCTGGCTGGGCTCTGGGACATAATCGGGATTGAAGACGCGGTTGAACTGCGACAAGTGATCTGCAATAAACAGCAAGCAAATTTTATTTAGTTGATTAATCGTCTGGCGAACTTGAGTCTATATTGAGTTACTTACACAATCTCTCCAATAGCTTGGCTCCATCATCGACGGTCATTTCCTCGAGACGACGCAGGGTCACATCCTTGAGCATTGGCAGTTGCTCAATCTCGCTTTGGCTTACCCAGTTGCTAGGATCCTCGTAGCTATTCAGCGAATTGGATCGCTTTTGGTTGGCATTGTGGGGTGTGGCAAAAGACGCGGCCACCAGGCACGCCATTAAGCACAAAGTGCGTAGAGGATTCATTATCAGACAAGTATTTCCTATTGTCGCAACACCGTAGCAAGCTTTACTGCATGTTGTTAGCTGAGCAACCAGCGATTTTATAGCTCCAGCTTGGTATTGATATGACCGACGCTTAGACGTTCATTGACCGTAAACGAACACGTGTCAGCAATCGGAAGTAATGGGGGATCTCGGGTGCACGGTGCATTGCATCTAGCTCAGCAATTTTTAAAAGAGCAATTGAAATTCTAGACAGCTGTGAATTTAAAATCGCCTGTCGTTTATTTTGCAACTTGGCATTTTGCATCTTGATATTATTTCGCTTTATCAGGGATCGTCGATTAACAACTGCTAACAGGGCGGAGTCAGCAAAAAGTGCCGCCAATTGGACCACATTTATGGGCTTTTTGTTTTGACGCAATGAAGTTCAGCGGCACAATGTATGCACATCTTGTCTAACTGCAATAAGAATTGACTGAATCAGTAATTAATATGAATCTGCTAATGCCTAAAAAATTACATACATACTTATTTTGATACATGGGACCACAAAAAATAATTTTTTGAAAGATACGAATATATATGTAATTGAGTCATGAGCGTTTTAAAATTTAAGCCAGTAGCTTTAGAGCTATTAACCCAGATGTTGATACAGATCAAGAATATATATACCTTTGGGGATTCAGCCTATTACAAACATTCTGACAAACACATTATGCCCTTTTTGCATATCTTTAAAAAGCAGTATAAATATATTTGTATCGCTGTAATTTTTCTATAATTTATTTAATAAATCAAATTTGAACAAACAAAAGATGTATATTTTATGAATAATTTCACCAGGTAATTATATCGGAATCGTAACCAAAATAAATTATTATTATTTTAGAACATGGAAGTTTGGTTTAAAATAGGAACATAAAGTACGAACATAGTTACAAATCTGTTAACAATTTTTTTAATTATTAAAGTTTCTTACATTCAATTTGTTTACCGGTACGTACCGGTACAAATACCAGAATCGAAATAGAACCTTTTAACGAAATAGTTGATTACGGACGTATCGGAGCCGATATTTATTTCGGTTTGATTTCCTGAATTAAACAATTCAAATATTATTTTGTGATTTTTATTCGAAGTCTTAAATACTTGTGCGATTTTAGAACATGAACTTAATTCGATTTATTATTTCGCGAGCCGGACCTATAAATAAATTTTAAAGAAAATGATTCGGATCCGCTGCGTCAATAAATTCGATATTTGACAAACTTGCCATAAGTGTTATATTTCTTGGATTATCATGAATATCAATAAAAAGAAGACTAACCTCTACAACTGCAACCAGTCTATACATTGGTTGTAATTGCAGTGCCTGAACTTTCTACTTTGATCTCCAAATATATAAGGATTAAAGTTTTGTACAACAAACATAAACATCACCTTGCCAAGTTCGGACGTTGTCATAGTCACGTAAAACTTGAAATAGCAATTACCATTAGTTGCAGGCTGTGTCAAATATATCCAATGGATAATTGCATATAATACAAAACAAAGATGACGTCACTAATATTAAATGAACGATTAGCCACAACATTGTAATCATAGCTTAAGCACGAGCTGTTAAATTCGAATTCTTATTATCAGATAGTTTACTTTGTTGCCGGTGCTTGGCCCCAGACTATATATAAATATATAAATATATATATAAATAGGTATTTGTATTAAAGTAACAGCAAAATGTGCTGGAAAATGGCAACGATGCAGAAATCGAACAAGTGCTGAATAGTCTGACAATGCAAAATATGGATGAAATGGGGCACTATAAAAACCCAATCTCAAAACATTGAAAGACAGTTGAACTCACAACGAGTTAGAGAACGACTGCTGTCCTGGTTGTCATAGTGCAATACAGAATGAATTCAATGAGAATATTAAGTTTCCTGGCCTGTCTGGCTATGGCCGCAATGGCCACACCTTCCAGTCGCAGGAATGACAAATCTGTCAACCAGGCACTAAAGCCATCGCAATGGCTGTCGTCCCAGGAATTGGAAGCTATTCCTTCTGTTGATGAATTGACTCTAGAGCGTTTGGAGCGCATGCCCCTGGAGAAGGGCGCTGAGTTGTTGCAACAAGTTTGTAAGTATTAAATATTCCAATATAGAAGCATAGCTCCGATTCTGATACTCTGTCTTTGTGCAACAGATCATTTGTCGCAAATCAATCATGATATTGAGCCTAACTTTGTGCCCGGAAACATTCAGGTCTATGTGCCCAAGCCAAACAGCGACAAGATCGTGGCGCCAATTAACGAAATGATCCAGCGTTTGAAGCAGAAGCAGAGCTTTGGACAGGATGAGGTGACCATTATTGTGACCGGTTTGCCCCAAACCACTGAAACTGTGAAGAAAGCCACCCGTAAACTCGTCCAGGCTTACTTGCAGCGCTACAATCTGAGAGAGCAGCAACAGCAGGCTCAGAAGTACAACAGCGACTTTGGTGAGGACAGTAAATATCAGCGCACTTCCAGCGAAGAGGACAGCAATGTGCTGGCCAATAATGCTAACACAAACACTGGCGACATCATTGTAAGTATCTGTATCTTTAGTTGAACTTTGCACATTTTGAAATATCATCACTGATATCATTTACAGGTTATTGACTTGGGGTCTACGCTGACCAACTACAAGCGGTATGCTATGCTGGACATTCAAAAGACTGGCGAAAAGATTGGCAAGTGGATTGTTCAACTCACTAGCGAGCTGCAATTGCCCCATGAAACCATTCATATGATCGGCCAAAACGTTGGTGCTCACGTTGCCGGCGCTGCTGCCATTGAATTCACTCGCTTGACTGGTCACAAACTGCGACGTGTCACCGGCTTGGACCCCTCCAACATTATTGCTAAGAACCTGTACACCTTGGTGGGTCTTTCCCGCGGTGATGCTGAGTTTGTTGATGTTATCCACACCTCAGTCTACGGTATGGGCACACCCATACGCAGCGGCAATGTTGACTTCTACCCCAACGGATTGGGAGCTGGTGTGCCTGGTGCTGAAAACGTTGTTGAGGCTTCCATGCGAGCCACTCGCTACTTCGCCGAATCTGTTCGTCCAGGCAATGAGCGTAGCTTCCCCGCAGTACCTGCTAACTCTCTTATGCAATACAAGCAAAACGATGGTTTCGGCAAGCGCGCCTACATGGGAATTGATGCCGCCTACGACATCGAGGGTGACTACATCCTTCAGGTTAACCCTCAGAGTCCTTTCGGTCGCAACGCACCCGCCCAGAAGCAGAACAGCTACCACGGTGTACACACTGGATGGGAGAGCCAGAAGGACTTTTAAATAAGATGACAAATAACCCCACACATCGCACAATGAACAAAACATATTTATTTATATGTTGCACTTAGAGCTTAGAAACCAACAATATAGATATTTCTTTGAGTAAATATTTTCATTACAAAATTAAATGTTGAATAAACACAAAGATTCTTTTTGAATAAGAGGCAAACTTTGGTGCAAACCTTTTGTCGAAAAGCAACTACAATAATTGCTCGGTGGTTTTTGGAGTTGAAGAAATATGACTGGAGAAATATGACTGTGTCGCACAAGCAAGCAGATATAATAAATAATGATCATAGTGATAACCGAGATATCAAGTGTCAGAAAAATAGGTATATGAATATATATATACTAGTGGGCCCGCTTTTGCGTCCATGCTTTGCTCGAACGCAGATCCCCACTTAAAGTATCAGAAATATTATTATTTAAATTATTTCGTCATTTGCAGACCACTAAACAGGTGGCGTCATCTATTGTTAGTGGCGCCATCTAACATAAGCCCGTAATGCTTTACGGATTGACAAATAGTACATAGATTTTGCGAATATGCATTTTTAATTCTATTTATTAAATATTTTTTATTTTTAAAAATAAAATGCAGGTGAAAATTTAAAAAAGAGCTTCTGATTTTATCTTATACTAGTGGGCCCGCTTTTTGCGTCCTTGCTTTGCTCGGACGCAGATCCCCACTTAAAGTATCAGAAATATTATTATTTAAATTATTTCGTCATTTGCACACTACTAAAGAGGTGGCGCCATCTATTGTTAGTGGCGCCATCTAACAATAAGCCCGTAATGATTTACGGATTGAAAAATAGTACATAGATTTTGCGAACATGCATTTTTAATTCGATTTAATAAATATTTTATATTTTCAAAAATAAAATGCAGGTGAAAATTTAAAAAGAGCTTCTGATTTAATGTTATATTAGTGAGCAAATAACCCACAGACAGTTAATTTCATACAACCAAAAGTGTCTAAGAAAATGCCTCCTACTATGAAATACCCATTACGCTTTAAACGTTATTGCCTTCAATATTTTTGAAGGTAAAACACCGTAAACTTAACAAATTCATAAAGGGCTATATAATAAGTGTAATGGTCTGTTTTATAAATAAAAACAATTTTTTTAATGTATAAATTTCTTAAAAAAACATTTTAATGGTACATGGTATCACAGACTCCATACAAAACTTAAGGGGCAGCAACGAATGAGTAAAGCATTGCTGTTAATTCTCACAGCAGCCGATTCATATGTACACACTTATGTATGACAAAAAAAGCAGTATAAGTCACTTCTTCGTTCACAGAAACCAAACAACAACATTGGCGATTTTGATCGCACTACGCACATGCAATAGCGAACACAAAAACAAAAACTACGCACATGCAAAAGCGAACACAAAAACAAATGCCATGGCTCTCTTTGAAGTCGAGTCTAACTGTTGTTCTCTGGCTCTCTTTCAGTTGCTCACGCTAAAATTGTGTATGTATGCGTACACACGCATTGAACGTTTTCAATGCTTGCTTAGCGAGCGTGCAATTAATGCAATTTAATTAAATGTTTTTTAATTTTTAAAATAGGTTGCAGGTGGAATTAAAAAATAAAAATACCCATACGAATCTGGAAATTTTTTTTTCTGATTTTTTTAAAAAAAACTTCAAGTCTCTAGGACATGTAGTTTGGTCATGGCTGTGATATATCAGTCAGTCAGTCAGTGAGTGGGGACAAAGTATTTTATATATATAGATGTATGACAAAGAACGCAATATAAATTACAGCTTCGTTGACGGGAATAAAACAACAACAACATTCGCGACTTTGCTCGCACGGGAGCGAACACAAAAACAAATGCCATGGCTTTGTCGAGTCTCGAGCCAGAGAGCAAGATCTAGCTCTCTTTCAATTGCTCACGCTAAAATTGTGTTTGTATGCGTGCACACGCATTGAACGTTTTCAATGCTTGCTTAGCGAGCTTGCATTTAATGCCTTTTAAATAATGTTTTTATTTTTTAAATAGGTTGCAGGTGGAATTAGAAAATTAAAATACCCATACGAATCTTTTTCTGATTTATTAAAAAAAACTTCAAGTCTCTAGGACTTGTGGTTTCGCCATTACTGTGATATATCAGTCAGTCAGTCAGTGAGGACAAAGCATCTTATATATATAGATATTTATATATATGTATATATATATATATATGGGAAATGGGTCAGATACAAAGTAAACCACTTTCTTAAAATACTATTGTAATACTATTGTAATTCTTTCTTAGTTTTGGTAAAGTAAGCGTAACAAAGAAGGATATTGATTTAAACCTTTACAAGGCCAATTCTAAATAGCCGTTCAATCAAGTTGATATTGTTTAAGTAGATATAGGTCAAATAAGTTAAAGTTTTGAATTTCATTATTTTTCGTTGGTTGGAACGAACGTCAGGCGACAGCAACTGAACTGGGCGGAAAAAAATGTCCGTTTGCTTGTATCACAAGAAAATATCGCATGCCATTTCCAACGAAATTATAACTTATTTTTGGGTTTCAAGTTTATTTTTAAGTATATTATCACTCATATAACTGTTAACTTGCATTTAACTTTAATCTTAAAAACTTTTATGCTTTAATTGAAAAGCATTTTAAGGTCAATAATTGCCCACAGCGACATTGAGGTTGTATTTGATAAAAATCATAGATATATTGTTGACATTGAATATGGTGGCACAGACTAAATAACTTCAGTGTGGGATTATTTTCAAATACCTGGCATACATTTTTGAAATACACGTAACTCACAAAATAAAGCCACACACTCCTTTTGCCTACTTATATTTGACACAAAGCTTAAAAACGTTTATCATCGTCACCATGGTGTACGCAAAGTGATCTGGAGAAAGTCTAGCTGCAATTTACCTGGAGAAAGTCGGTCGGGTAAATCTATATTATTGCAGTTTCCTCTTTCCCTGAATGACCTTGCTTGCCACTATGCTTGTGTTTAATTAGTTCTTATTCCTCAAGTCCATAGTAAATTTCAACGTTTTAGGCGGGCACTTTCAGTTATATAAAATCAGCTCTACAGGATGTTTGCTCAGAGCTATTATATAGTCATAGATGCTAAAATCGATACATCGATGTTCAAAGGTTTTTTAGGTGCGCCACTGTTCAAACAGCAAGAAGAACATCTACATCGATAAGGTATGCAATTTACTAAATTTTGTTAAATTATTTTAATTAATTCAATTTCATTGATTAGTTGGCAATTATATTTGGGATTGGTGGTGAAAGCGACGTAGACGATGGATAAATTCCTAAAACGTAAGTAATTTTTTACATGGCATCTGCAGTGACTTGCTTGTGCATACCTATGCATACCTACACATGCAAGAAAAGTAGTTTGCATATGTATGTATGTGCCATGTGAGCGCATTTAATTATATGTTTTACATTTTGTATGTTTTAGATTCAATATTGAATATTTCAATATTAGTATTTGTTTTTTTTTGGATTATATGAAATTTATTTTAAAAATGAGTAAATGTTTTTTATTTTTATTTAACTGTAACTTTTTTACTTTAACTAAATTTAGTTATATTTTAAAAATATTAATTTTTTCAGAAAGCATCGGAAAAACATCGATGTAACATGTAAAGTCCGCGTATGTTATTACACAAAAAAAGTGCAATAACGCCCGCGGGCGTTATTACAAAAAAAAATGAAATAAGGCCCACGAAATATGTGAAATAAATATTTCTAAATATTCTTTTAAGTGCATGACCAATAGGCAAAACGATATTTTGGAGTGGTAAACAACCTAAAGAAAACGAAGAAGTCGATGCGAGTGAAGTCGTCGAACAGGACGACTTGGAGGATCCGGACGATAATTTTAAACTCAGTCAAATGATTGATGTCTTGATGTGGATTATTTGCACCGAAACCCCAAGAGATGTCTTGCTCTCCCCATGCAAGAATCTTAAAATTTGTGAGCAATGTTGCACAGCTTTAATTGAGAAGTAATTTATGAACGAAGATGTACTCCAAGCATAATTCTACGATTAGTGAGAGAGGGGAGATTAATTAATCGGAGTCTACTAGAGTAAGAAGGAAAAGGGATTTCAGAGTTCCAACTCAAGCCACGAAGAGCAAATATTAAAAATTGTTTTTGAACTGATTCAATTCTGGCACGATGTGATTCGTATTGAGGGGACCAAATGCATGACCCATACTCAAGAATCGGACGAACAAGAGATTTGGAAAGCAATTATCCTATAGTTCTTTGAATAATTTTTCAATGCCACTTTCAGAATTCATTTATTATAGATACATAAGTTATAATCTCGAAAGGCAAGAAGCCCAATTAATAAAGTACATCTTAAAAAATTCTTCATAAACTAATTTGGCCTTTTAAATTTCTTTAGAAATATGTCATTCATGCATATAGTGTGATCTGCTCCGGAACATAGCAAACAGTGCCTTAGCAGTGGCGTGAGCCACTGCTTTTACGGCGTTTGAAAGTTTTTACTGTATTTTAAACTCCAAAATTACAATTTGTTTTTAATATATATTGCGGGAGTTATTGCATTTTTTTTTTCGCGGGCCTTATTTCATTTAATTTTTGTAATAACGCTCGCGGGCGTTATTGCAGCCACCCATAATTTTAGGTTTATAGTTGTTCAAAATAAACAATTTATTAAATTAAATTTAAAAACCAAACGAAATTTAAGCGAAACGTACATTATTTTTGACAAATTGCGTTAGGTGTTAAGAGCAGTGTAGAACAATCTGAACAAGTCAGCAATCCGAGTGAACATGTTAATCCTTAATAATGTGTAAAACATCGGAAAAACACTTCTATCACTAAGCAAATAAACTAGGTTATTAAATAACCATCGTGCTTCTATGCATCGATGGAAAACGATGCTATCAAATCGAACGGTTTTCTTAAACTTTAATGGAAAAATAACATAATTATAATTACGCATTATTTGCAGAAATAAAATGAGACTTAGTCGGTCTGGTCCGTAGCTGTTTCTTTTATTGATTCAAATATTTGAATGACTAAAATTACAGGACCGATATTTTTTCAACGTTCGATGGATTTTACTTCTTATCGAAAAATTAAGTTCGTTCACAAAATATTTTACTGATTTACTTTTATTGTTCACGAGTGATCTCATTTCGTAGGAGCTGGCTCATCTTCTACAAACTTACGTTTTTGAGTGCAATTCGATGATTAACTGATGAGTATGCACAACATTTTCGAGCTTTGTGGGTGCAAAATGCTGAGTTGAAGGATTTGAGAAATAAGGATTCGTATGAACGGAACGGATTCGACGAGGGCATACAGCTGCTGCTGCAAATGTAATATTTTGTCAGAAATTTGTGGCATTAAGGCTCATTTGCCTTTGAAAAATAAGAAGTGGATCGCGTTTTAAGTCAAGCGCAGCTCGTTATGATAAAAAAAAGTTTGTGTTTAAATACTTCAAATTTTAGCAGTAAAGGAAAATTAATCTAGTATATAAAAAAATATATATCAGCAGCCGAGTCGAAATAGCCATGCCCGTCCGTATTAACAAAAGAATGTCAGAGACTATAAGTGCTAAAGCAACAAAATTTGGCACACAAACTCAAATTGCGTTGGACCAGGTCAAGTTTGTTTCAAATCTTTGCCACACGCTTTCTGTCCACGCAAATCGCGGACAACCACCACACCCACAGTTTTCAAGATATTTCGCTATTATTGGTAACTATACATACATATTAAAATTATCTATCTTAATTGTATAACGATCACCTCTATTTGTTATGGATTTTGAGGCTTTGAGGTGCAGAAACATCGATGTTTGCAGACATCGATGTTTCGATGTTTTTCACAAAAAAAACTCGATATTAATCGATGTTTTCTGAAAAAAATTAATATTTTTAAAATATAATTAAATTTAGCTAATGTAAAAAAATTACAGTTAAATAAAAAACATTTATTCATTTTTAAATTAAATTTCATATAATCAAAAAAAAAAAAACAAATTATTATATTGAAATATTCAAAAATAATAAGAAATTATAAGTCAAAAGAAATTATAAATTAAAGTGATCTATTCATTAGATCATAACAAATTATAAACCAAAGAGATCTGTTCCAGCATCTTCAATATTAAATAAGTACATATTATATATGTAAAAATAATATAACTTTCATTGAGAATCATTTTGTAATCAAAAAATCAACATTTTTGTTTATAAATCAAATTAGTTGATCATCAACGTCAGCTTTCAAACGCGTTCGGCGATCGGAAATGATTTGGCCCGCTTTACTATATGCTCTTTCCGACTCGCACGAAGTTGCAGGTACGCAAAAGTGATGCACCTTAAAACATCGATAGTCAAAAATAAACATCGATGTTTTGAAAAATCTAATAACATCGATGCATCGATGTGTCTGCACCTCTATTTGCGACACTCTGGCACAATGGCTAGTTGTTTGAAGCCTCAAATTTTACTTCTCAGAACAGTGTGAACACTTTGACAAATATCGCAAAGAGTTAAAATTTTAATATTATATGTGATGCAGTAAGAGAAAACCATTGCAATTTAAATCAATTAAGATCTTTATCTAAATTACATTCCGAATAGTTTGCAAAAAAGTTTTGTTAAATCCAAAAAAAAGCCAAATCCAAAAAAAAAGTAGAAAATCAAATGAACGAACTAAATTACCCACAATCACGGACTTAGTTCTTTCAATCACTTATATTTATGTCATTAAATAAATACACCTGGATTCTAGTGCACCTAAATTGTATTATAATTAAGTTGCTAAGCGGGAGACAATAGTGCCAAGTTCCACAACACATTAATAATAAAGTCCTTTTTGTATATCTAAAGCTTAGTTCATGATAAATCTCCCTCTATATATATGTACATATGTAAATATGTGTTTGTCATTCGTATTAACAGACGAGTCGACTTAGCCCATTTAGTCAGATTGTTTGAACGCGACCATGTCAGAAACTAAGAGCTAGAGACACGATAGCTGGTATACATATAGGTTCAAGTTAGTTTTAAGTTTTGGATCGACCTTATACATATGTCTAAGATTAAGTTTTAGTATAAAAACTTCATTTTTTTGTATATATATATCTAATCCAACTCATATCATATAGCTGCCAGACGCTCAGTTGAAAGTCAACTATTGGATCGAAAAAGGGGTTTTTGAGATTATCAACCAGTCTGAAAAATATAATCTGGTTTTGTCCTCTATAGCCGGACTACAGTTAGTTCAAATCAGATTACTATTCATCCAGGCAAAAGCTCAAGGTTTATTTTTTAGTGATAAAAAGTAATAAAAATTGCAAAAGTATGATATGATATAGACGTCATTGTATTTTAAACAAAACAAGAATCTGATCGTTTTCTTTTAACTTAAACAGTATATTTTAAATTTTTATCTGTATAATTTAATAATGATATATTATCGATTTCGATGACATGGTGTACGCAAAGTGATCTGGAGAAAGTCTAGCTGCAATTTACCTGGATAAAGTCGGTCGGGTAAATCTATACCTTCGCTGTCTTATGTCAAAGATTATAGTCTTTATTGCAGTTTCCTCTTTCCCTGAATGACCTTGCTTGCCACTATGCTTGTGTTTAATTAGTTCTTATTCCTCAAGTCCATAGTAAATTTCAACGTTTTAGGCGGGCACTTTCAGTTATATAAAATGAGCTCTACAGGATGTTTGCTCAGAGCTATTATATAGTCGTAGATGCTAACATCGATGTTCAAAGGTTTTTTAGGTGCGCCACTGTTCAAACAGCAAGAAGAACATCTACATCGATAAGGTATGCAATTTACTAAATTTTGTTAAATTGTTTTAATTAATTCAATTTCATTGATTAGTTGGCAATTATATTTGGGATTGGTGGTGAAAGCGACGTAGACGATGGATAAATTCCTAAAACGTAAGTAATTTTTTACATGGCATCTGCAGTGACTTGCTTGTGCATACCTATGCATACCTACACATGCAAGAAAAGTAGTTTGCATATGTATGTATGTGCCATGTGAGCGCATTTAATTATATGTTTTACATTTTGTATGTTTTAGATTCAATATTGAATATTTCAATATTAGTATTTGTTTTTTTTTTGGATTATATGAAATTTATTTTAAAAATGAGTAAATGTTTTTTATTTTATTTAACTGTAACTTTTTTACTTTAACTAAATTTAGTTATATTTTAAAAATATTAATTTTTTCAGAAAGCATCGGAAAAACATCGATGTAACATGTAAAGTCCGCGTATGTTATTACACAAAAAAAGTGCAATAACGCCCGCGGGCGTTATTACAAAAAAAAAAATGAAATAAGGCCCACGAAATATGTGAAATAAATATTTCTAAATATTCTTTTAAGTGCATGACCAATAGGCAAAACGATATTTTGGAGTGGTAAACAACCTAAAGAAAACGAAGAAGTCGATGCGAGTGAAGTCGTCGAACAGGACGACTTGGAGGATCCGGACGATAATTTTAAACTCAGTCAAATGATTGATGTCTTGATGTGGATTATTTGCACCGAAACCCCAAGAGATGTCTTGCTCTCCCCATGCAAGAATCTTAAAATTTGTGAGCAATGTTGCACAGCTTTAATTGAGAAGTAATTTATGAACGAAGATGTACTCCAAGCATAATTCTACGATTAGTGAGAGAGGGAGATTAATTAATCGGAGTCTACTAGAGTAAGAAGGAAAAGGGATTTCAGAGTTCCAACTCAAGCCACGAAGAGCAAATATTAAAAATTGTTTTTGAACTGATTCAATTCTGGCACGATGTGATTCGTATTGAGGGGACCAAATGCATGACCCATACTCAAGAATCGGACGAACAAGAGATTTGGAAAGCAATTATCCTATAGTTCTTTGAATAATTTTTCAATGCCACTTTCAGAATTCATTTATTATAGATACATAAGTTATAATCTCGAAAGGCAAGAAGCCCAATTAATAAAGTACATCTTAAAAAATTCTTCATAAACTAATTTGGCCTTTTAAATTTCTTTAGAAATATGTCATTCATGCATATAGTGTGATCTGCTCCGGAACATAGCAAACAGTGCCTTAGCAGTGGCGTGAGCCACTGCTTTTACGGCGTTTGAAAGTTTTTACTGTATTTTAAACTCCAAAATTACAATTTGTTTTTAATATATATTGCGGGAGTTATTGCATTTTTTTTTTTCGCGGGCCTTATTTCATTTAATTTTTGTAATAACGCTCGCGGGCGTTATTGCAGCCACCCATAATTTTAGGTTTATAGTTGTTCAAAATAAACAATTTATTAAATTAAATTTAAAAACCAAACGAAATTTAAGCGAAACGTACATTATTTTTGACAAATTGCGTTAGGTGTTAAGAGCAGTGTAGAACAATCTGAACAAGTCAGCAATCCGAGTGAACATGTTAATCCTTAATAATGTGTAAAACATCGGAAAAACACTTCTATCACTAAGCAAATAAACTAGGTTATTAAATAACCATCGTGCTTCTATGCATCGATGGAAAACGATGCTATCAAATCGAACGGTTTTCTTAAACTTTAATGGAAAAATAACATAATTATAATTACGCATTATTTGCAGAAATAAAATGAGACTTAGTCGGTCTGGTCCGTAGCTGTTTCTTTTATTGATTCAAATATTTGAATGACTAAAATTACAGGACCGATATTTTTTCAACGTTCGATGGATTTTACTTCTTATCGAAAAATTAAGTTCGTTCACAAAATATTTTACTGATTTACTTTTATTGTTCACGAGTGATCTCATTTCGTAGGAGCTGGCTCATCTTCTACAAACTTACGTTTTTGAGTGCAATTCGATGATTAACTGATGAGTATGCACAACATTTTCGAGCTTTGTGGGTGCAAAATGCTGAGTTGAAGGATTTGAGAAATAAGGATTCGTATGAACGGAACGGATTCGACGAGGGCATACAGCTGCTGCTGCAAATGTAATATTTTGTCAGAAATTTGTGGCATTAAGGCTCATTTGCCTTTGAAAAATAAGAAGTGGATCGCGTTTTAAGTCAAGCGCAGCTCGTTATGATAAAAAAAAGTTTGTGTTTAAATACTTCAAATTTTAGCAGTAAAGGAAAATTAATCTAGTATATAAAAAAATATATATCAGCAGCCGAGTCGAAATAGCCATGCCCGTCCGTATTAACAAAAGAATGTCAGAGACTATAAGTGCTAAAGCAACAAAATTTGGCACACAAACTCAAATTGCGTTGGACCAGGTCAAGTTTGTTTCAAATCTTTGCCACACGCTTTCTGTCCACGCAAATCGCGGACAACCACCACACCCACAGTTTTCAAGATATTTCGCTATTATTGGTAACTATACATACATATTAAAATTATCTATCTTAATTGTATAACGATCACCTCTATTTGTTATGGATTTTGAGGCTTTGAGGTGCAGAAACATCGATGTTTGCAGACATCGATGTTTCGATGTTTTTCACAAAAAAACTCGATATTAATCGATGTTTTCTGAAAAAATTAATATTTTTAAAATATAATTAAATTTAGCTAAAGTAAAAAAGTTACAGTTAAATAAAAAACATTTATTCATTTTTAAATTAAATTTCATATAATCAAAAAAAAAAACAAATTATTATATTGAAATATTCAAAAATAATAAGAAATTATAAGTCAAAAGAAATTATAAATTAAAGTGATCTATTCATTAGATCATAACAAATTATAAACCAAAGAGATCTGTTCCAGCATCTTCAATATCAAATAAGTACATATTATATATGTAAAAACAATATAACTTTCATTGAGAATCATTTTGTAATCAAAAAATCAACATTTTTGTTTATAAATCAAATTAGTTGATCATCAACGTCAGCTTTCAAACGCGTTCGGCGATCGGAAATGATTTGGCCCGCTTTACTATATGCTCTTTCCGACTCGCACGAAGTTGCAGGTACGCAAAAGTGATGCACCTTAAAACATCGATAGTCAAAAATAAACATCGATGTTTTGAAAAATCTAATAACATCGATGCATCGATGTTTCTGCACCTCTATTTGCGACACTCTGGCACAATGGCTAGTTGTTTGAAGCCTCAAATTTTGCTTCTCAGAACAGTGTGAACACTTTGACAAATATCGCAAAGAGTTAAAATTTTAATATTATATGTGATGCAGTAAGAGAAAACCATTGCAATTTAAATCAATTAAGATTTTTATCTAAATTACATTCCGAATAGTTTGCAAAAAAAAGTTTTGTTAAATCCAAAAAAAGCCAAATCCAAAAAAAGTTTCATTGAACCAACTTTGACGCAAAAACGATAAATGTGGCAACCGTGCCCTTAGGAGCAAGCGAGTAGAAAATCAAATGAACGAACTAAATTACCCACAATCACGGACTTAGTTCTTTCAATCACTTATATTTATGTCATTAAATAAATACACCTGGATTCCAGTGCACCTAAATTGTATTATAATTAAGTTGCTAAGCGGGAGACAATAGTGCCAAGTTCCACAACACATTAATAATAAAGTCCTTTTTGTATATCTAAAGCTTAGTTCATGATAAATCTCCCTCTATATATATGTACATATGTAAATATGTGTTTGTCATTCGTATTAACAGACGAGTCGACTTAGCCCATTTAGTCAGATTGTTTGAACGCGACCATGTCAGAAACTAAGAGCTAGAGACACGATAGCTGGTATACATATAGGTTCAAGTTAGTTTTAAGTTTTGGATCGACCTTATACATATGTCTAAGATTAAGTTTTAGTATAAAAACTTCATTTTTTTGTATATATATATCTAATCCAACTCATATCATATAGCTGCCAGACGCTCAGTTGAAAGTCAACTATTGGTTCGAAAAAGGGGTTTTTGAGATTATCAACCAGTCTGAAAAATATAATCTGGTTTTGTCCTCTATAGCCGGACTACAGTTAGTTCAAATCAGATTACTATTCATCCAGGCAAAAGCACAAGGTTTATTTTTTAGTGATAAAAAGTAATAAAAATTGCAAAAGTATGATATGATATAGACGTCATTGTATTTTAAACAAACTTAAACAGTATATTTTAAATTTTTATCTGTTTAATTTAATAATGATATATTATCGATTTCGATGACAGATTAAGTCTGAAGTAAACATTTTATCGCCGAAAATTTAATCGTGGGTAGCAGGTAGTTTGGAATCATGGTGGTCATTGAATTTATCACTTACAGTACGCAGAAGTGTTTAGATGCTCACCTAAAAAGAGAACGTTCTTTGGGATGCTCCGTCAATAAGAAACGTCGTCTGCATTTCTACTTGTGATAAAACCACTAGTTCTTCTGGTACGTTGCCCTGATAAAATGAAATAATATATGTACATATGAAGTTTAATTTAATTTGTATTTTACCTTTTATTTACGGCTAGTATTTTCTGTATAATTGCTGTCCAGTGATTTTGGCATATATTTCCTGTATATATATGTAATTATACCCCGCCAATGCGAGGATCCAAGTAAATATTTTAAATATTTTTCTCTTTTATGTAAACATTTGGCAAAGGCCCACACTGAGAGTCCTCCACAGATTTAATCGACCACTTTGTTTCGATCCAAAGTTAGTAAAAATCAGTTATATAAAGTTAATCCCTTTGAAATTTTTGCGTTGATGTAAATATTGGCTTTAATGCAGACAGCAGCAATTTCCTCCCATTGCGATTCCGTTTCTGTTTACTCCTTTACACGCGACACTCAACAAAATCTGTTGAGTTCCACATAATTGAAACATCGATGAGAGGTTGAGGTAACCCTTGTATAAAAATTGATAGCCTAAGTGACGCTTAAAAATATTATGATAAACTTGAAATTTTATGTTTACATTTTATTTTATTGGCTGAAAGTTGAACTTCGCAATGTTTTTATAATTACAATTGTTTTCTTACTAGCATCCTTTAGTAGGTCATAAACTGTCAATTGCAAAGAATGGGTAGCAAATCTGATAAGAGCTAACGAGTGAACGTGTACATCTGTCAAAAGCTCGTCAATGTCGTCACTCAGTGCATTTTCAAGATTTTTGTTCAAATATTTGATAGGTTGATAGTTATCTGATGTGACGGTATAAATCTGAGGCATGTATATGAAAAAAACGTCCAAATACTTTTGATTTTTACACCAAAATAGAGTTTGTAATGATTTTTATGCGAGCGTTTTGATTTCAAAGCGGTTGTCTCGAAAATATTGAACATTTACTCCCAATTTTTCGTTGTTATTCCACGGAACCATTTCTATTTTTAAAGGCAGTATTTAATATTTTCGGATGATTTTTCTTCACCAATTCGTACTTTTTGCCTACATGATGCATAACATCGCGTTATATCTGGATTTTATGCAATACGCCAAATATCTGTTCCGTCAAATTTTTTAATGGAGCCGTACCTAATAACGAGAATGGAACCTTCTCTCCTGTGACCGATTGCACACAAACTTTTTGTACGTCAGACGCGGAAATAGCAAAGGATATTTTTTTAATTTCTTTTTTGGTTCGTCTGGTACTTGTTCATCCATTCCCTTTTTAATTTTCCCAGGATGAGCCTTCTGAATATATCTTTTTAAAATTAACCTTTAAAGTAATGACACATTTTAGACTAATACGAAATTAAACAATTTTTTTATATGGGTCGGACATTATTTTCCTGCTGTGTCGAAAACCATCGTCGACGATATCACGTATCACGTCGACGTATCGGATCCCTGATCTAAACACAGTTAAAAATGGTAAATATAACTGTCATACTATTTTCTTGAAAGTAATGATCATCTTCTTAATAGATCAATTTTCTTGTAATACTGTATCTAACTCGGAGTGTCTTGAGCATTTATCAGCAACATATATCATCACCAAATATACTTTTGATTCTGAGTGATGATCAGGATACAGAACTGCATGGCCTACATCCGATGCAACAGACGATGCAGCTGTTTAGCATGCATGGAACGCAGTTTTCTAATGCATTTACCAGTACGCCAATATGTTGTCCATCGCGGGCAAGTCTTTTAACTGGACAGTATGCTCACAATCACAGGACTTTTAACAATTCCTTGAATGGAGGCTGCAACGGACGGCATTGGCGTGAAAAATTAGAGCCACGAGCGTTGCCTGTTCTGTTACAAAAACAAGGCTATCAAACGTTCTTCGCAGGCAAATATTTAAATCAGTACAGAGGTGCTGAAGTTCCGGCTGGCTGGCATGAATTCCATGGACTGCATGGGAATTCACGATACTATAACTATACACTGCGAGAGAACACGCAAAATGTCAGTTTTACTGATACATATTTGACTGACTTAATAAGCGACCGAGCAGCTGCGTTTATTTGGAATACGGTTAAAAAGGAACCTCAAAAACCATTTTTTGCTATGATTTCACCACCAGCTGCACATGAGCCTTTTACGCCTGCACCGCGACACGCGGGTTCCTTTGACCAGGTGTTCGCATTGCGCACACCAAGCTTCAATACTGTTGTTATGGGTGAGTCTGTTGCAGCCATTTTAATATTTGTACTAATTACTTAAATATTAATTTAGATAAGCACTGGTTAGTTCGATCAGCTGAAAGTTTGTCAAATACTACAATTTTCACAATTGATAATTATTTTCAAAAGCGATGGGAATCTCTTCTTTCAGTCGATGAAATGATAGTAATCTTGATGGCCATGCTGAATGATACTCAAAGCCTTAGAAATACTTACGTAATTTATACGTCGGATAATGGATATCACTTGGGACAGTTCGCACAACCTTTTGATAAACGCCAGCCATATGAGACTGATATCAAAGTGCCCTTACTCATTATTGGGCCTGGTGTACCATCTAGCCAAAAAGTGCATATCCCAGTAAGTTTACTGGATCTCGCGCCTACCATATTGGAGTGGGCAGGCCTATCAGTTCCAAATTATATAGATGGCCGTTCATTTAAGGATGACCTATTTAATGCGCATATCATGAACAATACTTTGCAACCTTACCATCAGCGCACTTTACTTATCGAGTATTGGGGCGAAGGAAATGATGATACTTATAATCCTCTGTGTCCAGAACAGCAAAGTGATCATTTAGCGCAATGTACCTTAGTTGCAGAATGTCATTGCCAAGATTCTTGGAATAATACGTACTCGTGTGTTCGTGATTTTCGTTACAATCTCGATCGAATCTATTGCGAGTTTCAGGATTCTGAGGTACTGTCTAAAATTATTAAAAACTGGAAATTATACTCAAGTTACTTTACCTTTCTATCAATTCAAGAATTTTGTGGAAGCATATGATCTAGCGCGGGATCCATATCAATTACATAATATTTTTAGTGATTTGCTTCCTATCGAACGAGCTTTGTACAGTATTTTACTGAAGAATCTTACAAAATGTGCCGGTAAAACATGTCATGTGTGACTATCTTTTTTTCTGCAATGTGATCAAAATATGATAATAAACATTTAATCTATATATAAAATGCTTTGACCTCACTGACTGACTGATATATCACAGCCATGGGTATTTTAATTTTTTAATTCCACCTGCAAGCTATTTTAAAAAATATTAAACAATTATTTAAATTGCGTTAAATGCAAGCTCGCTAAGCAAGTTTTGTTCCAGTGAACGAAGAAGTGATTCATATTGCGTTCTTTGTCATACATACATAATAAAGGGCTGATTGAATTAGCTTATCGTGTTGATACTGAATTGAATGAGTTGGCAGCGCGCACATTAGTGCACATAAGATCGAAATAGAAGCCCTTTCTTAAATTTTCATATACAATTTATTTTCGAAAATAAAAAATTTTATGTAAACCGAATTAAAAATGCATGTTCGCAAAATCCATGTACTATTTACCGATCAAGGCCGAATTATGGGCTTATTGTCAGTTGACGCTATTAACAATAGATGGCGCCACTAGATTGAAAAGCGTGATAAATGTTTTGGTGTTGTGGAAATGACGAAATAATTCATACAATAAGATTTATATTAACCATTTAATATAAATATTTCTAAAAATTTAAATGTGTGGGTCTGCTTATATAAGGTCGAATTAACTGGACTAAACACTTGAAGTAACACTACATCAGTGACGAACAACAAGGCAGATCAGCAACACAGGAAGAACGAGAGCGTTCGCCCCTGAGGGCAACTTGGTTCATCTATATACCCTTTGAGCGTCAAGTGCCCAGGTACGCCTTCAATCCACTTGGGGCCAGCTGAGCAATTTCTGACCCAAACCAGAAAAACTGTAACGAAACCTTTCTTTTGAATTACCTGTGTTGTATTGGGAAGCGACATCACTGTAGGTTGAATTTTGTAAAAGCATGTCTTCAGCTCTATACTAAACGATTGTTGATTGGGAGAACGATTCGTCGTTGCATGTGATGTGCTGATCAAATAAAATATTTTGTAGTGCTCTGAACCTGCTAATTGCCTAGTTACCGCTTTAATAGCTGTGTTGCACGTTACCGAAAGAATTTCTTCAATTCGTATGTCAAGTGCGCTACCACCGGAAACGACAACGAAAGACAGACTTTGCGTTGTTTGTAGAGAACTTTTTCTTCCATTTTAATATGACTGCAAAAAAATCATGTTGGCTGTTTTGCTTGAATGAGGCCAAGTATATGATTGATAGCTTCAACGAACTTTAAATCTCTTCTAATGTCTTTGTTTCTCGCAAAACGCAATACGCCTATAGTACTTCCTAGATCGACTAGACGTTCGATCTGTGTAAAAGAACCTTCCTGACTGTCTGTCAAATTTTGACAGTAGTATGTTCAATAATTAAACATGCATATAAGAAATCTATAAGGTAAGAAAACGATATCACGAGTGAGAGAGAGAGAGAGTGCTTAGCAATATTTGAGACGTTAATTGGTTGCTATTCGATTTGTGACAATTTAGGTACGCAATTTGGAGCTCCTTAATCTCCGAGACTATATGTGTATCAGTTTTTATAATAAAATCGAATATGAAAACGTCCCTGATGTATGCTGAAAATTATATCAGCATCGGTAGGTAAAAATAAATGAGAAAATATGTTGTTGTTCGTATAAACACCTGGATCTCAGAGACTATAAAAGTTAGAGATACATAATATGGTGCCAATTCTTCTGTGTTGTGCACGCAGATTAAGTTTTGCGTAAGAGCACCATATTAAAAATGCGTTCTGAAATTAGATTTTAACCGGATGACAAATACAGAAAATATGAGGGAAATTCGTTTTCTTGGATACTGTCTGAAGGGGTGGGTGGGTAGCAGCTGGTTACAGCAAACATATGAATAATATATTTATATATATTAACGTTATGTTCTCATCGTATATCTTATCCTCTCTCATATTATAACATAATATAATTTAAATTAGACATGTTATACCTATGTAGAGAAAATATCATATTATTTTTTGTATAATTGAACGATAGTATATATTTCTTCTGTTAATTTAATTGTTTATTTAGTTATTTGAATCTAACAATTTATAAATTTGCATATTTTTAGTGTATGTATGTCTGATGGTAGTATATGTTAACTCTATTTTTAATATTAACATTTAGTCAATTTAAAATATCCTTTGTACGAATTCTTGTCTTTTGATTATTTATTTTATTAATGTTTATTAAATCGAATGGATGAAAAGATGTTGGTAGCGAGAATATCGCTGTCGAGGGGAATCGACTGTAACCCTTCCCAACCTAATCGCGAACGGAGCGACTAGAGGCCGCAGCCTCCTTGTTTTACTATACTAACATGTTTTACTTTAAAATTTTACTTCCGGATAGAACTCAAGCATTCTACTGACATTTTTCATATTCTGTTGGGCTTGTTCTGTTTCAAAACAAAATATTAGAGCGTATAGGTTTGCTGTTAAATTTATCCTAAAACTGAGTGCTTCGATATGCAAAACTGTAGTGAAGTCGATTCTTAAAATATTTTGTGCAGTTCTTCAGTAGTTAGTTCAGTCATACAAACAAATCGATGGCTAGATTTACTGATAGCTTTAAAGCTCAATGAAAGCTTTCGTCAGCTGTAAGGGTTGTTCTTTAGTAAATTGAAAAAGCTAACCAGGAGCCATACAGCTATATTGACTTTCACTGTTGAATTTTTTTGTTTCCGTTTACAGTTGTTGCTGGAGGCGTTCCATGCTTGACATTAGATTGCTAACAGTGAAATCTCGATTTTGAGAAATGCTGACTCAATTGCTAATCACACTTCGTCAACGACTCCGTATTCGCTTTTATTTATTGCATTGTTGTAGTAGCCGAGTTCGAATCCATGTTTCTGCGTTATATACACTCGTTTACTGGTACGTTCTGGATCTTAAGACAGCAGTTTTGTGTAATTTTCTTGATATCTGTCTGACAAAAGAAAACGATGAAACAAACGGCGTTGCAAAAATAGCTAGTACATCAAGTTGTTCAACATGCAACGAAAAAGTGAAGAAGTGTGTATTTTATGTGCGTGTGTATCTGTGTATTGGTGCGTAAAAACTAGCAAAAAAAAAATATTAAGAAATAAATGCATTTTTTTTTTCTGTTTTGCTTTTTTTCTTGTGTATGCTGATGCTACGACATTGTGTTGTCATCTACATACATATGTACATATTTACTCACAAGCACACAAGGACACAAAATCAAAATATACTGTTTACATTTACATAACATACTCGATACTCAATTTAGTTAAAATAATAAGAACAGAAGCATCTACTACAAAAAAAAAAACAAATAGAAACAAAGAGGTCATTCTACCGATGACACAGGGAATTCAGGGATAAATTGCAAATTCTAAAATTACATTAACAAAACAAAACAACTTGATATGTAACAGTGTGTGTGCATTGTCCTGCCTGCTTGTGCGTGCGTGCGTGCGTGTTCGTGCGTGTGTACGTGTGTGTGTGTGTGTGTGTGTGTGTGTGTGTGTGTGTGTGAGACAGCAACAACATCATCAAGTCAAGAAAAAGCACAACAAAACCGAAGAAAAAAAACACAGCAAGAAGAAATAGAAAATCGAAACAGAAGATTAAACGGCAGCTGAAATTTGACTACATAGCACCACCAAGGTCAGCAAAGCACCCCAGGGATACAATTCGAGTTAAACATTGCTACCACCATGCGAGTGCTTGATTCGATGATGCTTCAGTTTTTTCCTATACTTCTCGATCTGCTGGTGCTGATGCCCGTTCATGTAAGTACGATTACTAAACAACAACAAAAGCTAGACGAAAAGCTAAAGTCGCGTTAGAAATACCCGTTACATACTTCTAGGAGCTTGATTGCTTTAAAAATTATAACTATTCAGTGCTATTACTGCCGTTTTTTAATCGATTGAATATGATGATAGATAATAATAATAGATTACGTTAGTGAAATATTTAAAACTGTGGGTGTGGTGGTATTTCGCGATTTAGTTGCTATAGCTCTTATAGTCTCTGACTTCTCGGCGCTCACACGGACGGACGGACAGTCAGACGATAAGTCGGACATGGTTATATCGACTGTTGATGCTAATCAAGAACATATATATACTTTATAGGGTCGGAGATGCCTGCTTCTCCCTGTTACATATATTGAAACCCTTTATTTTGAAGTAACGGGTATAATTAGCAACTAGTACACAGTAATTACACTAGGCAACATTAATAAACTTTTTTGATAGATTTAGCCATATGACAAAAAGCATTTTTTTGTTTTTTAATGCTTTTTTAAATTAAATTTTTTTTTATTTTTATCCTGTGTCAATTTTGAATAGCCAAAAGGGGTATTGTGAGTTTTTCAGAATGTACGTAACAGGCAAAAGATTGCGTGGCAGACCTCCCTAAAGTATATACAGTCTTGATTAGGATCAATCAAGTTAGCCATGTCCGTCCATCTGTTTGAACGCGTCGATATCAGAGACCAAAGAAGCTAGAGACTTCAATATTGGTATGTAGGTTCCTAAATACTCGGCGCAAATCCAGATTGATTTTATTTAGGGATCAGACCACTATATCATATTGCTGCTTTTTGGTTTTTCAAATATTTTAACCAAATTGAATATATTATCAGTATATCTTATATCATGAGCAAAGTTGGTTGAAATCAGTTCACTATACATTCAATATACATGCCATTGGACCGATCGGACAACCATCCAGTTTTAGTATGAAGAATTCTGATCAAGTTATGCATTTATATTGGTTTTATCAAATTGAACAAGTTTCTATTTTGGTCGAGTGTGCTCAACTGTAGAACCGCGAGAAAAACAAGCTGTTTGTTCTTTCTAGTGACATTGTTATGATATTTGAAATTTGTTTCGCTTTATGTATATATATCTTGTTCTCTTATGATACTATACTTCCTTAATATCCGTTCAAATTTGTAGAATAAAGCAAAGCAAATTAATACGCTTACATTTTCTGCTATTTTTTTTTGTTTATATATCGTGCAGGTATCGGCGCGATTTTGTGAGGGTGGACACATCTGCTCTCTGCCACGCGAATGTTGTACCCAAGGCTGCTGTCCACCGTATCAAGGCGGGCCACGGCAGATACCTCCGCCATCAGAGCATGTATTGAACTTGTTCTTCATCAGCCACTGGTTTTTTTGGTAAGTAGACCTACATTAGCTATTTGATTTTGTTAGCACCATCATGGTTGTGCTTAGAATTAGAGTGCACTATGACAAATGGCTTTGCATAGAGCTTAAAGTTGTCGAGCCCGGACTTATTTTCATTAAATGACATAGAAAATAGGCCAGTATGAATGTGCATATGATTATTATTATTGGTATTATTGGCAGCAAAGGTGGTCCCTGACTGAGTTACGTCAACTCCTTGTGTAATGTTTGTGTAATGTTTTTTTACTTAGGTGCGTGGTAGTGGCCGTTATCTTAGCTATACTCTGTGCCTACTCGCTGTGGAAGAAACGCCGCACGCTTTGTGGATGGGGCTTTACGGAACATCATACACAGTCAGAGGGAGATTCTGCAGGCTCGTGCTATGCCCCACCTCAGTACAGTCGCTGCAATTCGTTTCATCATCCGCCGCCACCCTATACGGAGGTGAGTTGTCAAAGACAATATTTTTATGCAAGATCCTGATCCTGAAATTTGACATATGATTACAAGAGTTACCTAATTCCAAAAATAGTAAAGGAAAAAAAAGATTGGCCTATAATTAACATGGGAAACGGCCTTAGGCATCCTGCATGGTAATTTTCTATTTGTATTTATCTATATATCTTATCTATATATATAAAATGCTTTGTCCTCACCGACTCACTGACTGATATATCACAGCCATGGCCAAACCACATGTCGTAGAGACTTGAAGTTTTTTTTTTTAAATCAGAATAATTTTTTACAGATTCGTATGGGTATTTTCATTTTTTAATTCCACCTGCAACCTATTTTAAAAAATTAAAAACATTTAATTAAATTGCATTAAAAAATGCATGCTCGCTAAGCAAGCATTGAAAACGTTCAATGCGTGTGTACGCATACATACACAATTTTAGCGTGAGCAACTGAAAGAGAGCCAGAGAACAACAGTTAGACTCGACTGCAAAAAGAACCATGACAATTGTTTTTTTGTTCGCTTTTGCATGTGCGTAAGTGCAAGCAAGATCGCCAATGTTGTTGTTCTGTTCCTGTGAACGAAGAAGTGATTTTTATTTCGTTCTTTGTCATACATAAGTGTGTACATATGAATGGGCTGCTGTGAGAATTGACGACAAGGCTATACTTATTCGTTGCTGCCCCTTAAGTTTTGTATGTACTCTCTAATACACTGTACCATTCAAATGTTTTATTAAGAAATTTCTACATTAAAAAAAATGTTTTTATTTATAAAACAGCCCATTTCTATATTTCTACACTTATTATATAGCCTTTTTTTATAAATTTGTTAAATTTACGGTGTTTTACCTTCAAAAATATTGAAGGCAATAACGTTTAAAGCGAAAAGGGTATTTCATAGAGTAGGCATTTTCTTGGACACTTTTGGTTGTATGAAATGAACTCTCTGCGGGTTATTTGTTCACTAATGTAAGATAAAATCAGAAGCTCTTTTGTAAATTTTCACCTGCATTTAATTTTTGAAAATAAAAAATATTTATTAAATCGAATTAAAAATGCATGTTTGCATAATTTATGAACTATTTGTCAATCCATAAAGATTTACGGGCTTATTGTTAGATGGCACCACTAACAATAGATGTCGCCACTAGGTTGAAAAGGGCGACAAATGAAAATATGCATTTTACCTTTTTAGTGGTGTGCAAATGACGAAATAATTTAAATAATAATATTTATATTAATCTTTTAATATAAATATTTCTGATACTTTAAGTGGGGATCTGCGTCCGAGCAAAGCAAGGACGCAAAAACGGGCCCACTAGTAATATAGAGATAAATTCTAAAGTTATTTATGATAAAGTGGATAAATGTTGGGTTTTATTTAATAGCAGAGTCGATTAACCTATGTCCGTGTGTCTGCTTGTTCGTCCGTCTATCCATCCATCCGCAGTCTATCTGTCCATCCGTCTTTTCGGTCGCAAGGATCTTAGAGACTTTAACAGCTGGAAACTACAAATTTGGTAAGTAGGTTTTTTGAAACTGTGCACGGATCAAGTTTATTTTTATTTTCGGATTGAACAATATATATCATAATTCTGTCATAGGAGTTATCGGTCGAGTGTTGACTTTAAGTACAAGATGGATATCCTCCACCAACCTCGCAGAATATGCATTAAAGTTTATATTTCTCTGGCGACTATAAAAATATATTTCATGTTCAAGATATTTTCAACTGTTTGTTGCCAACAAAAAAATAAGAAACATTTTTGCGTGAGCAATTTTATTTAGAAAGTCAAAAAGTAAATTTTTTTGTCGGTGTTGGATTTACGCTTGAAAAAAATAACATAGCACAGCTGATGCAACAATGTGGCCACTCAACCTTTGGTTACTTACTGGTGTTGCGTTGGTTCCATAAAATTTCGATTTTGTGTTTCAAAAAAAAAAATGACTCTACCCATTAACTATAGTTCTCACTCGTGAAAAACATAATTGGAGTTTCCGTTGCAAAGAAAAATTGTGTTGACCGGCTATTCACGGATGGCAAATGTATGTACAGTAGAATCCGGTTATAGCGAATTTCAAGGAACCGACGATTTACGTCGTTTTAACCGGACAACGCACTAACAGAAAGGTGGAAAAAACAATTTTTTTTGCTTATTTTATGGTAATATGTTTTAACATAAAACAAATTAATTTTTTTATCATCATCATGCACATTAAGTGCTTTAACTCCCATTTGACGAATTTGCGCACTAAGTTTTATTGGAAAAAGCAGAAAAAACTAGAAATATAACGGGACATCTCATGGAATATAGGCATGAGGTCTGCATACGCACGCTGTAAACATTTTTGTGACTTCGCTTAAATTTGTTGGCATTATTTTGCTGTATTTTTTTTTTTGGCACGTCGCAATATCGGGTTGAATTATGAATAATCTCGTCTGTATAAGCGCTTTGTCGCTAAAAGTGGAGATGTACTGACGTACTAACCGGCGGTTCTTTCATATAACTTTGTAAGGGGACCAACCAAGCCAACGAGTTTCCGTCACAATTACCGGACTAACGCTATAAGCGGAGTTGTTATAATCGGATTCTACATTATATGACACCCCATATTTCGCAATATTAATAATTTTCTCATAGAACTGAGAAATATTTCATTGCACGAATATATGATCAAAAATATTAAAGAGTCATCTATAGCATACGTTTTGCACTCTTTGAAATGGGATGGGAGAGAGTTTCATTCGACTGTATGTTATATGCCATCCAAGCCTTGTGATTTAACTGGGTAACAAGTTACAATTGTCTGTCTGGTACGTTTCGAACAGGAGATAAAGGTGTTATCAGAATGTGTTCAGAGTGCATCCTCATTCGTACATCATATGCTTTCGCAGAAGTCACTGTAACTGTTTCGTTTGTTAGAACAATATGCATTGTCACAACTTTGTCTACTAATTCGGGTCGGCTTTGCTCAGGGAAACTGCAATGTGTATCACATTTTTGTATATTCTGTGCGGTTAAATTAAGTTTGTGCAAAGTATATAACAGACAAAAGGAGGCGTGACTAACCACATAAATTATATATGTAAATTGTTGATCATCGTTAACAGCTGAGTCGACATATCCATGTTCGTCTATTTATATAAACACCAAGATCTCTGAGATGTTAAAGGCTGGGAGCAGCATATTTGGAATGTAAGATAATGTCAACCTGATCGATTTTATTTTAAAGTTTTGAGACAAAATACCAAGACTATCTTGGTGATGAGTTCATAAAACCTACATGTGTCTGTCTTTGCCTTAAACATTCTGCATAGGCTTATTGGTAACACAAGAGACACCTCTGCCAACCGATCTAATGCGATGAAGTAGGATGACAGATAATAATAATTTAAAACGTTAGTTACTTAAAATAGAATATTATATTAAAAACTGTGCGTGTGGGGTCTATTCGCGGCAAACATTTAAAACAAACTTGACCTGCGTGGGGCTTATAGAAGTCTGCGTGGCAACTTTAGTTGCTCTAGGTTTTATAGTCACTAAGATCCAGACGCTCACACAGACGGACATGGCTACATCGCCATGTAAAATAAATCAGAGAGATCCTTTTGTTCTGTTCCTATCTACTCAGTTTGTTTCTGACGCTCGTCGTGAACAGACGTTTATTTCGAGTGTGCGCATCGCAGTGTTTCGTTACGATAACGGTAAACGCGATAAGCATCGTTCGAAGTGCATTACAAAGCGAAATTGCGGCACATACATATGTACACAGACGCTAACATACGGTAAAAACAAAGATAAAAAGTGCCAACAGTGAGTTTTAGTACGGTTTAAAGAAACTTTAGATTTCTTTGTGTGATTTCTTTAGTTGCAATCCAGATGACTCGAATATTCGAGGCCGGTCATACAGTAAGGACCGATGGCGAAAACCGACGTCCAACAACAAAACTGGAGGGAATCGCTGGTTAAAAGCCGTCGACTTAAGTGACGATGTCGGGCTCCGCCAAGCTTTCAGCCACGTAAATGGGATACCCTCACGCTGCCGCTGCTTTCTCTGTAGCTGGCTCTGCTGACGCTTGTTCTCCCAGCGCCGTCGCTGCTGCTACTGTTCCCATTATCAGTTCCCACTTCAGTTAATCCCGTTGCTACCACATCCACACTTTCCGACTAGTCTTTATTTCCCTTATGTCGCTCTCGTGTGCTTTGCATTATTATTCGTTCGTTTTGTACATTGCCGGCAATGTCTGTATAAACATGTGTTCTAAAACTTAAGCGTTTTGTTTCCTAAAGTGATAATTTGTGAAAAAAAACGTAAGTATTAATTTAAGTATATTATATGCATTACATTCTAATGAAAGCTTGTGAATATAAAATTAATATTGCTCTTGCTGGGCGCAGATTTTTAAAATCTTTTGACACTTTCATAAGCAACATCAACAACCTAATATTTTAATGCTGCATCGCCAGTAATAGCATTAATGCCTTTATATCCCGTTTTTTTGAGACGTGAGCACTAGGCAACAATAAGAATACATCAATATTTTCATGTTGCGTTTCCTTCCTAATTCGTTTTCTGTGTTATGTCATCCCTGTCTCAAAACGTAAAAGACGGCTATTTTAAGGGAATAGACAGAATTCATAGTGAATCAAATAGACTTTGAGGATAAAAAGCTCAAGTTAATATAAGAGCATTTATTTGTGAAGCACCAGTCCGCGCATTTATTTTGGGTGTGAATTATAAAATCGATTTTATCTCGTTTAACCAATGCTTTAAAGTTCGAAGCCTACTATTTCTCTTATCTAGATGACATACTTGCCTAGGTCTCTTTGTCTGCGTGTAGCCAGAGCAGTGAAATCTGCAATGCATTCCTCATTGTCTCAGTACTGACTATACCATATCCCGTTACTGACTATACTTAATTTGTGTAAGTGACTTCACAGTCCACAGTGTTCAGTCAGGGGAGCGGTAAGTACTCTAGGTTTACTGATTTAAGTCCAAACTTTAGTTCGAGTCTTACATTGAAATATATAATCGGCAAAATAAGTTTCGAGTTTCCGATCAATTTAAAAATATAGATAGATCGTAAATAAATTATCGCGTTAAAGTTCTTGATAATCGCTTCCGCGAAAATGTAGCTGTCGATATTTCGAAGTATTTTTACATATCTATCTAAGTCTATTCTTCCCCATGGGTATTAGTCGCTCGAAACGTATTTAATTATAGTTGATCAGGCCACTCTTGGTTTGCTTAAGACTTTGGGTAAACTCCCAAATGTCATTCTCTCTAAATGTATGTCAGTATATTCCACAGAATCCCTCTAAGGAGATTTTCTGACTTCATTTTCGATTGCTTATCAGCTGCTTTGTTTCCTGCTATATCATTATGACCCGGGATCTATCTAAGCGTAAGCCTGTTTTTTTATCCCACTTGATCTAGATTGGACCGAATCTGCCACTTTTGACTTTTTCGTCTAGACAGTGGATATTGTTTCTTCGATGGAACCATTTAAATCATTGGAATCCCAATCTCAAAGACCAAAAGGTTTTGGCATTTTATTATTATTAGCGTTTTAACTAAACTTGAATAACCCACAATTTTTCATTTATATTATTTGTCCAGGTGGTGACAAGCTCATTAAAATTTCTCGTCTCATCCTCGGCGATGTAGTGTGGGGCAATGCTTTTGGCGTCGGACTGAAAAGAATAAATGTTGGGCACTATAAGTAAGTTATTTTAATGGTGTAAAAATGTATTTTTAATAATTATATTTATATTATATATTTTCGCAGGTCATGCAATCAGAAGGTTAACGTTCCTATCGAAGATTTTAACCGCACGACAAAAATTTGTTTAACTATGGCTAGGTCCGCCTCAAGTTTTCAATACATAACATACGAATCTCTTTACTATAGAAAATCATCTGTAAAAATGTAGTTTTTTTTGTATATGTATACAAATATTTAATTATGTATGTACATATGTTGTTGGATCTTAGCCAATATATGAAGTAGGCTTAAAACTTTCCTATTATTGGTGTTTTTATAGGACAAATGGACGGATATTGAAGGTAATTGTAATTTTAAAAATAATATTCATTTTTTTTGCTGATTTTGACTGTTAAAACATGTATCCTGCAATAAATATATTTAATCATATTTGTGATAAATAGTTAAAGTAGTTTTAAGATCTTTACAGTTAAAATAAATTATTAAGGAGAAGTACTGTTTTTTTAATAACATATTTTTGCGCGCTGCGTATAATTTTGTTCGCTATTGGCGCAGAGTTTTCCTGTTCCTTAGAGTCTGGGAAACTCTTAAATTAATCTATGATGTGTAAAATAGACAACATGAATTTCGTATAGTTCTCCGGACAAATTTTGCAGTGGGATGCTTGCTGTAGCCTCTATTCCACCTCACAGTGCGCAAAGCAAATCTTATTAGCTATTTCGTCAAATATCTTCTCTGTTTATTAATCGATCTTGCTGAAATTTTTAGCACACGTCAGGACTCGTGTTCCCACTATGTGTCAAGGATTACGGTTGTAGCTTTATAGTGCGCTTGATATTTCGTTTTGTTTTATTTACGAGGGTGGATTTGGGCGTGGCTGAATTCTTAAACAAACTTGATATAGTTCATCATTCTAGTATTGCCAAATTTTGTTGGTCTAACTGCTAAGGAGTCGAAGATAAAGGTGTTCAAAGTTGTGTACCAAAATTTTCACGGATCTTATAGCTCTTGTACTCATTTTTGGTTACTGAGCTAAAACTGAATATCATAAATTTTGGGTCATGGAAATGCTTCCTTCATTATATCTTCACTTGATATCCTAGAGAAGTTTAATATGAGCTTTATGTATGTGCTGGAATGGGAAGCGGGGCTGCCAGAATTTAAAATATTCGGAATATAAACGTTCATAAAGATAGAAGAACGGACGTACTGAATTAATTTATATCGGCAATGTCTTAAAAGTGAAAATAAACATATTATTAACTAGTTACCTAAGCTCAAAATTGTTTACCAATTTTTTCTTTGCAGGTAACTTCGAAGCCGGATCTCTATCCACTCGTTTTCACATGCAACAGCGAAAATAGCAAGGGTAATGTCGGATCCAGCTATCTAATGGTGCAATACTTTCGGAACTATATTATACGCCCAGCAGGGTCCCTGAGTGCGACCAGTACTGTAGACTCGCTTAGCTCTAGTTTTATTTGTAATGCTAATGAGGCTAATACACTAGTGCCGCCGCCTTATTCCCGGGCGGCCAGTCCTGAGCTGAGCTTACAATATGTAACTCATCGAGAACCACCGTCCAACTCGCAATATGTAGAGCCGCAGTATAGATTACCACGCTCTGCATCTCAGTTGGTGGAGGTTGAATATCAGCCACGCCAAACCTTCTCGACTCAATATGCTACCATTGCACTAGACTGTGTTGGAGGGACTGACACACGGCTGCATACATCGCACAGCGGACACTTCTCGTCAGATGAATCGGTCAGGGAATCAGCAAACGGCGTGCACTTAAATGGTGTTGTCGGTGGCGGCGGCCTTCTTCAGTCGCACAGCGATCAACAATTTCGCTATATGGCAAATAGTATCAGCAGCCTCAGTGAAATTTGTGTGAATAACAGTGGTGCGTTAGGCCTGGGCGACACCATGGCAGATGTAGCTGCAAGTGGAAGGGTCACGCAGGCGCATTCACTATGCAGCCTAGCTGCGGCGACAACTCAGGTCAATTACGGCAATGGCTGCATTCAGCCTAATCCACTGCACAATTTAGTGAGTAGCTGTCAACTAGCGTCTACTGTTGAAATATCTGCAACAGCAACGGCACCTACAACAAATAGCATAGTGTCTGGTGTAAGCAGTCTCTCAAATATTGGCACGCCCGGCTCCCCTCCGCAAGCCACAAGTCCAACAGGTGAAGAACGCGAGATTTTGGACCAGATACGACAACTGCAAGCCGGTGTAAGCTTTGAGCGGTTGATGTTTACCGATAGGATCAAGCACCGATTTAAACATACTATGTCCACGCCAATATCACGGCCTTCCACACTGCAGCAACATCAACCAATCGCCTCAGCACTGACATCAGCGACGTCGACTGCAACGGCTCCCAGTAAAAGTAAAAAATTATTTGCGTCCAAGTCGCCTCACAAAGCTTTGTACATTCCCATGGCCACAGTTGCGCCACCTTCCAACCAACGCAGTGTGCTAAAGAGTCCCGTAAGCAGCGTTGTTTACGGTGCTAGTTTCATCTTAAACCGTGGACGCGTGGCACGCCAGGGTTGGATCTCTCGATCAGCACCATCCACGCCGGGCAGCGCACTGCCGCCCAACCGATTAGGCGACGATAGTCCATTACTCAATGAGCATGACGAGGATGCCGTCGACGAAGCACACGGTGAGCAACTCGACTAATAGACAACGGCTCAGTAAAATAACAGCGATAGCTTAAGCATCATTAAATATAGGCTTTTAATCAAACAGCAAATAGTGAAAATTTTTGAAAATCAAGATGTTTCATAAGTGGATTGCCTATTTATTAAGATATTGAAAAGCTGCTTTCGAGCGTCAGATATTAAATTGTCAAAAAAAAATAATGGAAGGTCTTTTATTTAGACATAATATAACAATGAAATGGTAATGGTATATAATGCTATGTTATTCATTCAACATTTTGGATAACATCCCATAATTCTAATCTTATCTTTGCGTCCAAAGTCATTCTAGGAACAAATATCTCAGAAAAATATGCTTCGTTTTTCGATTCCAGTGAATTAAGGGTTTAGACCCCAAAAATACCAACGAAAAACATAATGCGCAGATATTACCACAAATTCCTGAAAACATCAACATACAAAATACGATCTAATAAAGAACAAACCAAATGTGGATTCAAAAACGCAATTCTGTCCAAGTTCGCAAGACAGAAAAACGCCAGAAATGATGAATCAGTTGTTCGCCGCGATTGGATTAAGCCCTTTCCACCTGCATCGTTTGAATCCTCGAGAGCGCTCCAAATACAAGCCTATTACAATGGTCATAGTTTACCACATCGAAACGTCAAGTTTGTTGCCTAGTATTAGCAGATATTTATCGCACCAACTGTGATAACCGGGCTGTGCAGCGCTTAACAAACTTTTCAACGATATTTGCACACAGCTTTTCGATATTATATATACCATATTTATATGTTGATGACATCGCCATTGCTTTTGACAACATAGCCCTACATTCGTTAAGTTTTCAAGCGATTACGCCAATACAGTCTGGTGCAGTTCTTCACCAGCTCCTAAACAATGAATTTTAGCTAACGAAACGGACATGCAATAAGCAACAAAGCGTTTTCTTTTCAAGGAGTTGAATGATCCCATCCCATTCTATTTTTAAGCTGATAATAATGTTGTGTTTTTTGCCACGCCCTACGCTATAAAATGGACACAGGTGTAAGTTTTCCCCTGCTTTCATGCTATAGGTAGGTACATTGCATTTAAAGTCCACACAATTCTATAAAATTATTTATGATAAGGTGTCATACAACAAATAATGCTTAAACTACAAGCTCTTTAAATTCGTCCTGAATTTAAGTTGTGACCCGTTAATATCGAGCAGACGATCAAATATGCCGTCAGAGATATCGAAGCCTAAACACGATGGTGCCCTCGACTGCTTAAGGTTAATCTAGTGATGATGTTCGAAATTTAGCCCTTGTAAAAGATAAACTATTTCGCACTTGTCTTAACTGAATTATCGTTCCAGAGTCGGTATTTTTTGTACTGGCAGAACAGTATAACCCCTTAGAAATTGGTTACATTTTTTATGCTACACTGCACATTTGAAGACTATTCCGCACTTGTTTTTGCTGAATTATCGTTCCAGAGTCGGTATTTTTTGTACTGGCAGAACAGTATAACCCCTTAGAAATTGGTTACATTTTTTATGCTACACTGCACCCACATTGTAAAGAACCACTTTAAAAAATATTCTGTGATAGAATGTTATACGTTTTTAAAATATACTACCTTTTAAGCATTTTGCAGGTGACTCTGCATTTTTATTAATATCTCTCTCCTTCTAGTCGTAGTCATTAAAGTCTCGATATACTATTTAATTTCTGTCTTTATTTTTGGTTGCTCAGACTTTACACATAATCTTAGGCTATTTCAATTTATATTTTTTTATAGTAAACCTTAAGCTCAAGCTTATCACAAAAAAATTCACTTAAAAAGCAAATTGCATTTTCAGAATACTTTAGATTGAAACAATAAATTATTATTTTCCATAGGGAATTATACAATTGGCGATAGCAAAGCGCGACCAACAATTGCCTTTCCAAATTGATAATTCTTGCACCTGCCTCCAGTTTTTAAAACGACCAAACATTGATCTGCAAATAATAATAAAAAATAAACAATTGTAACATAATTATAATCAAAAATATACCGTTGCGTGACCAGCATTAATGCGGTCTTCGGTCCAATGCAAGGAAGTGCCTGCAATTCCTTGACTCCTCCATTATTTAGCAAATCTAATAAAATGGCACGATGTTTGTACACACGTGTGGGCAGAATGCCACCAAAGCTTTGTTTGCCGTTAGTGTTTGCATTATTGCTGCCGGTTCTTCTCTTGACTACGGGCACAGATGGTAATTCCGAAATCGTTTTAATTCGCGAATCCGCTTGAGAGGCTATACGTTCACTGCGACGTAGCTTTGGCTGCGTTTGAACATTGGGCTGTCTACAGCGATTTAAAGCACGACCACTTGTCGATGCAATTTGCTTGTCTTCATCTATTGAAGTGGATAATGATGACAGGGCGCATATACCACTGACTTGTACTGGGGTAATGCCTCTAACAGAGCTGCTCAAAATACTGCTAAATAACTTGCAGCCCACAGCGCTTGTTTGATCATTTTCTTCTGATATTGAGCATAGATCCGAACTGAATTGACTGTAACTAAGCAGGGATTGATGTAACTTCAGAGGCTCATGTTCAGCATCTCGCAGAATATCCAGTTGTTGTTTCCCTTGATCGGGAGTTCGCTGTTTTAAAGCATTGTACTTTTTTTCAGTTCCATGTAGTCATGCACACTTGGCACAATGATATGTGGCTCCATTTCTGTCAGACTTAGACTAAAGTTATTCTCCTCCGATGCAAACGACAAGCATGTGGTTCCCTTTTGTTCACATTCTGCGCTTAAGATTGCTGTTGACTCTACTGGCCGCTTTAAAAGGGATCGTGCACTGACACAAGATTTATACAATTAATGAATAAATTAATGAAGTTATGAATATGACTATAGGATTCTTACCACTTGAGAGTTAAACCAACCTCGGGGTTATTACGCTGCAGTGTTTTAGAGCCTATACTAAGTTTGTCTGATATACATAAGCTATTGCTGACGGACCCATACGTACGCACGACCAGTGGACGTTTGATGACAGTTGAACTTGGCAGCACACGTCTAATATAGTCTTGAGTGGAATTTTTTGCCTTCTTTTGGTTGGCGCTATGGATTAAACGCTGAAACACACAAAAGGAATACAATAATTACAGATGAACTATTGGGCTATAGCTGCCTATATTAGGTATAAAAATACACTACTGTCGATCGAACTTGTCTATGAAAAACACTGTACTTATTTAAAAAAAAAAAAAAAAACTAGTCGGAAAGTTATAGTCGGGACCAACTATAGGAATACTAGTTATTTACTTTTAGAAGTATGATCACTTCTATTACTGCCGTTATATTAAATCTATCTTTATACTATTAAATAATTTAAATTATTATTAACTATTAAATAATAATTTGAAACGTTAGTTACCAAAATTGACATATTATATTAAAAATTGTGGCTGTGTGATTTCTCGCAATTCGCTGGACAGAAGCGTACTAGGCAAACATTTAAAAAAAAACCTGACATGTGTACTTCAGCTCTATAATCTCTGAGATCAAGGCGCTCTCACAGCCAAACAGATCAGAAATAAATGTACTCAATAGGGACTGATATGGTTTTTTCTTGGCAACAAACAGCTAATATTTCTCAAATGAACGTAAATGTAATGACCTACTGTGTAGTTAATACACAGAAATTTCTCCAGTCGACACCTTTTTTGGCCACTTTTATTTGATACCTTTCGCACCATATCGCACCAGCAAAACTCAAGTGAAGTAATGTGTCTTGCGATTCGCCACATTTTTTCTATGGCGAGTTGTTAGAAAAAAGGTTTTCTTCGATAAAA